>AWNI01000008.1:1350271-1362048 GCA_000517465.1 Moesziomyces aphidis | reverse complement strand
CTCCTCACCACGCAGCTCGACGGGCATGCGGTCCCACTCGTCCATCAGCGCCGGGTCGCGCGACTCGATCGCCGCGCGCACGAGCGCCTGCGACCTTGGCGTCATGTTGACGTCCTCGGAGACATGCATCTTTCGCAGCAGCTTGGCCAGCACGCCTTCCATGCGTGCCAGCTCGGCATCCTCGCCGTCGTGCGCGGTGAGCATAGTCGCCGACTCGCTCTTGGCGCGCTTGTGCATCACGGGGCTCGCAACGACGTTGGTGACCAAGTCGAGCACCTTGTCGAGCTTCTCTTGCATGGCTGCGAGTTCGGAATCCCTGGCGGACCTGGCGGTAGCCTTGCTCTCTCCGCCAAGCGAGCTCGTCGAACTCTTCCTCCTGGCAGAGCGGTGCGAGCCGCTCGTCGAGCCCTTCTTCTGAAGGTCCGAGACGACCTGCTGGAAGCCGCGAATCTGGTCCTCGAGCTCCTTCTCGCGGCTGAGGCGCTCCTTTTGCTGTTCTTCAAGATACTCGAGCAGCTTGCCCACGTCGCGCGAGCTGATACTGCCGCTAGATACGAGCGAGAGCGCGCTCTTGGCCGCAGGCGACTTGACCGAGCCTGTGCCAATGGCGCGTGCAACGAGATCGTCGAGCTTGCTGCGATTGTTGCTGCGCACCGAGGCGTTGATGCGCGTGCTCTGGGCTTGCGACTGCGTCTCTTCGATGACCGTGCCGAGGCGATGGCGACTGCCTGCGGGCGAGGCATTGAAGAGCGCATCCGAGTCAATCGCGCCCTCAGCCGACCCAGCAAGGACGCTGTCACGCAGCAACTGAGCTGGCGTGCGCGAAGCTGCAGCTCCAGCTGACCCCTCTGCAGCGTCCTTAGCCGCGTCCGTGGTCTCCTTTTCGTCGCCTTTCTTGCGAGTGCTGCGTTTGCGCTCCGCGCCGGAGACGTTGCTCTTGATCGTCCCGTACTCGCTTCGAGCGGGACGCTGCGAGGCCGAGTCGCTCGGATCCAGATCCGACACCTTGTCCAAACGCGTCCAATTGAACACCGCCTCGCTGACGGGCGTCCGCGGTCCGAACTCGTCCACCAAACTGCCCTGCGAGCGCGCCGACTCGTAGCCGTCCATGTCCGGGGACGACGCCGGAGAGATCTCGTCGGCTGCGTCGTTGGCCGCGGTCTTGTTGTGAGCATCCTCAGGCCCTGCCTGGTCCGCTACCGAAGGTCGAGCGGATCCCTCCAGCGCCGATGCAGCAGTGCTCTTGTCCTCGCCGTACGAAGCTGGTGTCGAGTGGATGACGTCCGAAGGCGGATTCACTAAGGTAGGGGTTTTGGGCGTGAGGTCGTGCACATAGCCGGTGCTGAGATCGAGAGGCGGCCGTTGCCAGCTGCGCACCTTTGCGCGAACGGGACTGGCGGAGCTCCTGATCGGGATCGCCGCCGTCGTCCTGGCGCCGGGCGACTGCGAGCTTGGAGTGTTGCTCGAGGGTGATGCTTTGGAAGCCTGGCCGAGCGCAGCCAGTGCGAGTGCTGGTCTCGGTTCCTTGGGTGGCAGTGGCGGCGGTGGCGATGCGGCGGCTGCCAGTGCCTCGCCAAAGCTCGGATGCATGTCCTTGGACGTGAGCTCGGACGAGAGTTCGCTTTTCCAGATGGACCCGATGCGGTCGATGGCTTCCTCGTTGCTCGTTGACGCAGGCTTCTTTGGCGTTCCAGCCACACCGGCACCGAGCGAAGAAACAAGCGGCCTCGCAGGGCTCGCATCTGCCATGGGCCTGCTACTGGCCTTTGGCGACGAGCTAGACTTAGGCAGGGCATCGTGGCCCGAGTTGGCGGTTGCCGACTCGTGCATGCTGTCGGCCTTGGGGCTTCTCGTGCCTGTGACGTCCCATACGGCGCTGACCCACTGCACGCGTTCCTTGGCGGTATCGGCGGCGAGCCTCTCGACGCCATCGTCAAAGATGAGCTGGAAGGGGCTGATCTGGCCGAGCCCCTGTCTGCGTGCGGATGCGGCGCCAATGTCGGAAGTGCTGCTCGGGTGATCGGGACTGGGAACCGAATGCACCTCGCGGCACGCCCTCAGATCCAGCACGACGTTCTCCCTTCCGCCGCCGCTGGGGATCCAGCTCATCGCTACAGCCGACGGAAGGAGCACCGCCTTGACGCGCAACCAACGTGGGTTGGGGTCGTGCACGTTGAAATAGTAGAGCACGCCTGCACGGATGGGCTTGGTGCCCGGCTGCTCGCCCGACATCTGGATGGCGGTCGTGCTGGTGAGCGGCAGATTACCCTCTTCCTTCTTGCGGCGGTAAGAGGCGGTGGTGCCCTGGGTGGCAGCACTGGCAGTGCTGACGTTGTCGTCCTGGTCGGATTTGGCGCTGTGCCTTCGCTCTGCCAAGAAGCTGGGCGCGAGCGTCTGGCCGCTGGAACCAGGTGCACGCCCGTCTCCCGGTCCGCCTGTTGTGGGCTTGCCAGACAGGACGCCCATGAATCCGATGACGCTGTTGCGGAAGGCGCCCTTCCTGCTCAAGCTGCCGGCATTGGTGCCAATCGAGCCAGTTCTGTCGTGCGATGCAGCGCCGGACCGGCCGCCGATCGGGTTGGGTCTGGGCGGAGAGGACACCGTTCCGCCACCGAGTACGTTTCCATTGATGTCGCTTGGGGTGGACAGCGAGCGCGTGTGCTGCGAGGCGACGCCGAGCGAGCGGAATCGGCCACTGACGCTCCTTGTCTCGCCAAAGACGCTTTCGGGTGCTGCGTTCTCGTCGGCGCCGTCATCGTCGTTGTCGTCTGCAAAGCTGGCGTCATCGCCTGCACCTCCCACGCCGATCAGACCGGCACGTCTTGCTCGGAACCGGCCGGCCTCGTATCGCTGCGCGCGCAATTTGGTCGCCACGGGAGATGCCTCCTCTGTGGCCAGCTCGGACGCCGCGGGTGAAGCTGCGAGGCCGAGGTTGGATCTGGAGATGGAAAGGGCGAGGGGCGCGGGACGCTTGGGCGTGTTATTGAGGCTGCTGGTAGCCGAAGGCGTGCATTTTGTGGGGGAAAGCCTGCTGCGGGAGATGGACTGCGATAGATCGGAAGGCGAGGCTGAGCCCGACGTGCTCTCGAACATCCTGATGAGGTCCTTGGCCTTGGTCGGGGACGAAGGGATGGAGAGCTTCGCGGGACTCGAGGGTCTCGAGCTGGTCAAGCGCTGCTCGAATTCCTTGGTGGCTGCGGCGACCGAGGTGGCGGACACGGTGTCGCCGCTTGTCGTTGGTCTGGATGGCGAATCCGATGTGGCTGCAGCTGCGCCGGTCAGGGGAAGTGCAGACGAAGCAGCCTTGGTGATGATGCCTCTGAGCGCAGCCAGAGAGCTGGAGACCGAGCCGACATGGGAAAGCGGGCGAGCTCCAGCGATCCACGATGTCGACGCTGGCGCCTCGGCGTCTGTTGCATTCTCTGTAGTAGCAGGCGCAGGATCTTCGGCGATGGCCTCCTTTTGCAGACTGTTCTCCGAGGTGCGGAAGGCCTCTGCACCAGAAAAGATGCTGGTGGCCTCTGTAAAGTCGGTCTGGTTCCTTCGCAGCTTGGGCATGATGCTGCTGGGGCGCAGAGTGTCCGAGAGGCGCTCCTCGTCCTCTTCGACCTCGCTCGGAGTGACGACGGGCTCGAGCGCGTACATGCCCCTCGCCGACTGGGATTCGTGCGACTGGGTGTGGTGCTTGTTGGGAGCGAGCGAGTTGGCGGACCAGGGCGTGGGCGAAGTGACGTCCTGAGAAGTGGAAGGAGTGTCTGGCATGTTGCCTGGCCTGCTCCAGAGGCTGGTGGCGTGCGCTGAGGAGCCGAGGAGGCTGCTGTCCATGGGCGAGATGGGCAGATGCGAGTGTGTGGAAGCATTGGTGCCGCGCCTGGGGAAAACGTTGGAGCTGGCGGATGTGGGTGGCGATGCGAGGTGCACCTCGGGCTGCGGCACGGGTACGCGGGAGATGCGCTTGAAGCCAGAGCCTGCCGCATTCGGCCTGACATCCGAGGTGGATGCGGATGCACCTCGCTGGTAGAAGGAAGCGGAGGAGGTCTGATTAGCGCGGATGGGCTCTGTATCGGCAGTGGAGACGGCATCGAGGAAGGCCATCGTCTTTGGGGAGAGGGCGGAGCGACTGTGCGGGATTGGCGCGGGCGAGGCGGGCTTGCCTGCGTTGGAATCCAGGAGCTCTCGCTGGCGGATTGCGGCCCTGACACCTGCAGCGGGCGAGGATGTGCCGGCGAGGAAGGGGGAGCGGAAGTCTTGGCTGTACTCGGAGGCGGGGCTGTCGAACTTTGTTGTTGTGGCAAAGGATCGTGACCTGGCGAGAGTGCCCGGGGTGGCAGTATGGTAGGGCGTGGGCGGGACGGGGGCGGATACTGCGCTGCCGACGCCGGAAGCGGAGTCGAGCATGTCGAGCACGGCGCGCTCTGCGGGGTCGATCTGGTTGGTGGAGCGATCGTGCGCGATGGATGCGTCGACGTTGTCGTCTTCTTCGGACTGGATGCGCGGAGAATCTGCGGCGGACCAAGGATTGCGGAGTCGCGAGACGGTGCGAAGCTGAGCAGAGGCGGACGGCGCTGGGATGGAAGGGGTAAAGGTGCCGCGTGGCGCCTCGTCGAGGTTGCGAACGACGAGAGGCGAGTGGGCTTGTGCAGCGTCAGGATTGGGTCGACGGTTGGCGATGGAGGGCAAGGGGGAGGCGAGGTCCATGAGGAGGGCGCCATTGTCGCGATGGCGGGTGACGGAGGTGTTGTGGAGGTCGGGGGTGGAGCGGGAAGCGGCGCTGAGGTGGGACGAGTAGATGCTGGCCGATCTGCCGCCTGCCGATGGAGGTCGCTGCAGACCCGAGTCGATGGTGTAGATGCGAGGCGAGCTGCTGGTGGGAGGGTCGTCGTGGGAGAGGACGAGTGCGCTGACGGGTGCGGGTGAGGGGCGGGAAGCGTCGGAAAGCGCGCGTGAGCGAGCCTGTGCTGCTGTTTCGAGGTGTTGCGAGCCGGGAGCGGCTTGATTGAGAAGGCTGTTGACCCACTTGCGGGGGCTGTTGGCCTTGGATGGCGAGGAAGTGGAGGGGAAAGCTGCATCGTTGTGGGTAAAACTCGAAGTGCTTCCGACTCTTGGACGTGGGAACTTGCGGAAGACGTTGGTGACTTTGTTTGAGCTGCCGCCGATGGCCGATGCGCCGATGTCCAAGCTGGAGGTGGACTTGTTGATAAAGTTGCTCAGACGGCCTGGGATGTCGAGGGAGGTGCGACTTGCACTTTTGGTGATTGGCGGCATAAGGCTGGATGTCGAGGCCTGGGACGGGAGCTGGCGAAGGTCGGAGAAGGAGGCGGAGGAGATGCCACCTCCCATGTAGGGCTGCGCTGATGGAGGATGGTTGGCGTCATTGTTGTTGCTGCTGGTGTTGTTGCTGCTGCTGGAGGATGCATTGCGCTTTGCGTCGAGTTGGTCCTTGACCTGTTTCCAACGCTTCATGATGGCTGAGTCCGAGTTGGTGGGGATGGAAGGAACGAGAGTTGTGTTGAGCTGGCCCACTTGCAAGGGCGATCAGCTTGGGTATGGTGGAGAGAAGGGGGAAGGGGGAAGGGGGGTTGGTGGTTGCACGCGAAGATGTGGATGGCGGGGCAGGGACAGCGGTGGAAACGAGGTGGTGAGGCGGACTGCGCTGATTCGGCTCTTCGGTGCTGCTGCTGCTGCTGCTTGGGTATCGCGATGGGCTGTGCGAGCGTGTGGCAGCGATTGGCGTGGTCGAGGCGTGGTCGAGGCGTGGTCGAGGGTTGCTGCTGCGATGTTGATGCGGAAGGGCGGAAGGGCAGCAGCGTGTCGCAGTGAAGGCTGCGATGGGAGAGGGGGCGAGGGATGGTGGCGGATGGACGAGTGGACGAGTGGACGAGGTGGAGCGATCGACGTGCGATATAGCTCGAGGAGCACGTCTCTGTGCGTGTGGACACTTAGCGTGCGGGGCGGAGGGCAGCGTGCAGCGATGTGCATTGCGCCCTTTTTTTTGTCGACCAGTCACCCTCGCTATTTCGCTCTCTCGCCCTCTCGGCTTTGTGATGGCCATTGCAACCGCGCTCTGCTTCCAAGCGGCGCTCGGATCGGGCTGTCATTGTGCTCTTCCATCGGGAGCAGTGTGGGCTGTGTGTTGCTTCAGTTTGGCTGCGCAGTCGGCTCCTCCGCTCCGAAAAGGCCATCCGTCGCCTTGTGACTGCAGCTCGAGCTTGATAACAACGCCTTTGCGGACCGACCGAGCGAGCCAGCGGCGCACATGGCCGGTGTGTGGAGGCGGCGGTGGAAAAAACGTGCGTGCATATGCATGCGCCTGCAACGCACACCCTTTTTCACCAGTCCAACACGCAGTGCCTTCCGAAGGCTCGCCAGGGTTCCAATCTCTGTCTCACTCGCCACTCCCCTTGCACAAAAACAAAACAAGATGCTATGAAAATGAAATTGAAAATGAAAACGAAGGCCCAGAAAAGGCCGGACCACAATGCAGCTAGAGCAAGGTGAAGATGGCCGGGCCGGGGGGGAGTTGCGTCTGAGTTGAAGCATATATGGGCGGGATGCCAAGCGGATCGCCATGGCGGAGACGACGGGGTCGAGACGCTGATCTGTGCATTGTAGGCCTGGCTTGTTGACATTTGCATGGCACCTTGAGCCACACGCACGTCGGGTCCCACTCAACGCAACACTTACACTCGCGACCGCATCACGTGGATCCTACGCCCGCCGCGGAAATTCTAGAGCGAAAATGAGCGTGTTAGGTTGGCACAGTGAGACGTGGGGAGCGGGTGGCGTTGGGGCGGCGAATTCTGATTCGAGCGTCGGAGCGTCGACGCGGGAAGTTCGAACTCGAAGCTCGAATTCGGCGGAGATGCGCAGGCGAGGCAGCGACACAGGCAGCCCAGAAGTGTTGCGCACAGACGCTCCCCAGCGGAACCACGCCGGTGCATGCCCTTGCCATGCCCATGCCCCCACGTCGTTGCACACCCTTCCTTCTCAATCTTCCACCACCTCTCCTACCTGACCATCGCAGCCACACCACCAACCATGTCTGTGGTCACCGTTCAAACCAAGCCCTTCGAGGGCCAGAAGCCCGGTACCTCGGGTCTTCGCAAGCGGTAAGCACAACGAATCTCCCCCCGCCCACGCTTGCCACACGCGCTCGCCACTGACCCTTTTCCCTCCCTGCAACAGCGTCAAGGTCTTTTCGCAGCAGCACTACACCGAGAACTTTGTCCAGGCGATCCTCTCCGCCATCCCCACCGGCGCCGCCAACTCCACGCTCGTCGTCGGCGGCGACGGCCGCTACTTCTCCAAGCCCGCCATCCAGGCCATCATCCGCCTCGCGGCGGGCAACGGCGTGTCGAAGCTCATCATCGGCCAGGAAGGCATCCTCTCCACCCCGGCCGCCTCGCACGTCATCCGCTCGTACAAGGCCACCGGCGGCATCCTGCTCACCGCCTCGCACAACCCCGGCGGACCGGACAACGACTTTGGCATCAAGTACAACATGGACAACGGCGGTCCCGCACCCGAGGGCGTCACCAACAGGATCTTCGACATCACCAAGACCATCGCAGAGTACAAGATCGTCGAGGGCCCCGAGGTCGACCTCTCGCAGATCGGCAGCACCAAGTTCGGCAGCCTCGACATCCAGATCATCGACAGCGTCAAGGACTACATCGCCTACCTCGGCGAGATCTTTGACTTTGCGCTCATCAAGAACTTCCTCCAGACCTCCGGCTTCACGGTGCGCTTTGATGCGCTGCACGGCGTCACGGGCCCCTACGGCCGCGCGCTGTTCGTCGAGCAGTTTGGCCTGGACGAGAGCTCGATCCAGAACTGCGTGCCCTCGGAGGACTTTGGCGGCGGACACCCGGACCCGAACTTGACCTATGCCAAGTCGCTCGTCGACGCGGTCGAGAAGGAGAACATCTCCTTCGGCGCCGCTTCCGACGGCGACGGTGACCGAAACATGATCATCGGCAAGGGCGCCTTCGTCAACCCTTCCGACTCGGTGGCCATCATTGCCGAGTGGGCGCAGCGGGCGATCCCCTACTTCAAGTCGGGCATCAAGGGTCTTGCACGTTCGATGCCCACTAGCGGCGCCATCGACCGCGTCGCGGCCAAGAACGGCTACGAGTGCTTCGAGGTGCCGACGGGCTGGAAGTTCTTTGGCAACCTCATGGACGCCGGTCGTCTCAGCATCTGTGGCGAGGAGAGTTTCGGCACAGGTTCGGACCACATCCGCGAAAAGGACGGTCTGTGGGCCGTCGTTGCATGGCTCTCCATCCTTGCCGCCGCGAACAAGGAGAAGCCGGGAACGTCGGTGTCGGATGTTCTGCTGCAGTTCTACAGCCAGTATGGACGCAACTTCTTCAGCCGCTACGACTACGAGGAGGTGGACTCGGAGGGTGCCAACCAGCTCATGGCCCACCTGCGCTCGCAGTTCCAAGACCCTGCCTTCGTCGGCAAGAAGCTGGGAGAGTTTGAGGTGGCCGAGGCGGACGACTTTAGCTACACCGACCCCATCGACGGCTCCGTCAGCAAGAACCAGGGTCTCTACGTCAAGTTCGCCGATGGAAGCAGGATCATCTTCCGCCTCAGTGGAACGGGCTCAGCCGGTGCCACTATCCGGCTGTATGTCGAAAAGTACTCCAACGACCCCGCCGAGTTCGAGGCCGATGCCCAACAGGGTCTTAGGCCGCTCATTCAACAGGCACTGGCCATCTCCAAGCTCCAGCAGTTTACCGGTCGCGACAAGCCGACGGTGATCACCTGATCTTCTCTTGTCGAATCACTCTCTTCAAATCGTTCAGCCGTTAACAAATGTCGAATGCAGTGCCTTTACAGATGCGATGGGATCGATGCACGTGAGGCGGGGGGTTTTCAGGTTCCGAATCCCGCCCAAGCCAGACTGAACACATCGAATCTGGCCAGTCTGCCGTGCTTGCTTTGCTGTTCTTTATCCGAGCTGGGGGCAGTATCAAATCTACCGCTTCGGAGCAGCTCGACTGTGTTGGCTGGGTCGAGTTCCGCTTCGAAGGTGGTGCAACACAGCAGGTGGGTCTTTTTGACTGCGGTGCCCAATCTGCCGTTGGCGACGAGGGTAGTCATGGGGACACTTTCGCTTGGCAGAACCAACTGAGCCGTATAGTGCGAATGGTACCGAAGCGGGTCGCCGGGATAGACCGCAAAGGCACCGCCGAATCGCAGGCCGTTCATACACCACAACCCTCGGTCCGCCACCAGATGCTCGAACAATGCTACGCTCGCCGTTTGCCTCTCGGTCGCCGGGAATGGCCATAGACGGTGTAGTGCGGAGAGTGTGGTGTAGGTGACTGGGTTGTACCAGCCAAGATCCGTGGAGGTGGTGGGGATGGTGTAGTGCCAAGGCAATCCGTCTAGCTCGCCAGCAACGGGGTCCGAAGCGGGGGGCGTGCGTGAGTGCTTGGCGCGCAGGGTTTGTCGTTCGTACCACGCGGCAAGTTGCTGTCCCCGTCGATCCTCCTCTGTACGCGCATCCACTTCACCCCGCTCCAAAGCTGTACTGGGTCGATAGGATGCCGATTCGTCGACAACGACACCTAGCCCGCGTCGGACAAGGTACACCACCTCCTCCGGTAGCAGCTGCACCGGCAACCCCAGAAAGATATTCTGCTGCGGAAACTGCGCCAGCGTGCCCGTAAAGCTTCCCGTCAACCCGTAGCTGCGCAAAAGACGCAGAGAGTCAACCGTCCAAATTAGCGCCACCCCCAACGACCCAACGTCCGAGTCCACCGCAATCCAAGGCGGCAGTGATGTCGCAGGGTGAAGGTGGATCTGCACCTTGTTGGCGAAGCGTGCAGAGAGGTCGCGGATGCTAGAGGCAGCATTGGCTGATGCCGCCCCAACACCGTCCGAACAAGATGCCGCCATAGTTGCAACCGCCAACGTCGAGATGGTGGCCTTGCGCAATCCTGCCTGCCCGTCAAGGAAAAAGTGGAGAACCCTGCGGTCAAAAATTCCATCTTCCGATTCCCGCTTTCCCCCCTCCCCCCCAACCTCACCCTCGCTTTGCCCACACACTTTCATCACAGACCCATTCTGTCTGCTCTGCAAAAGACCATGCGACGACGCCAAATCTAGCCATTACAGCTGGGTGATGCCAAGACTAGCTCGAATCAACAAATCCCCAAACTCGCCACCCGCCGTACTAATCGCGCAGGCTCTCACCGGCGCCGAGCGCGTTGGGCGCATTGTACGAGAAGCCGACAAACTGCTCCTGCACCGTGGCGCTGAGCATGTGGCTGTCGTCCACCACGCTGTCCATGGGCGGCTCGTTGGTGAACTCGGGGTCAAAGTTGCTCGTGTCGATGGCCGAGGCGACGCTCGGCTTGAACGGCGGCGGGATCTTTTTGGCGAGCAGCAGCTTCCAGTCGATGTGCTTGGCGAAGAAGGGGTGCGCCTTGATGTCCGCCGCGCCGTGCGGGCCGCTGCCGAGACGCTGTGCGGGATCGCGGTTGAGCAGCAGCGTGAGCAGGTGGCGCGCATCGGGCGACACCTCGTCGCCGAAGCGCAGCGGATCCTGCAGGATCTTGCGGTACATCTCGTTGACGTCCTCCGAGTAGAAGGGCGGCAGGCCGGTGAGCATCTCGTACAGCAGCACGCCTAGCGTCCACCAGTCGACCGCCTTGGTGTAGCCCTGCCCCAGCAGCAGCTCGGGCGACAGATACTCGGGCGTGCCGCAGAAGGTGTTGGTGGTCTGCTGGTCGCCCATGTTGAGCTTGCAGAGTCCAAAGTCGCACAGCGCAATGTGGCCGGTGTAGTCGAGCAGGATGTTTTCGGGCTTGAGGTCGCGATACACCACGTTGAAGCCGTGCAGATGCTCGAGGGCGCACAGCAGCTCGGCGGCATAGAAGCGCGAGCGCTCCTCGTTGAAGCGCCCCTCGCGCTGCAGGTGGTGGAAGAGCTCGCCGCCGTTGATAAACGCCAGCACGAGGTACAGCTTGTCCGGACTCTGGAACGAGAATTTGAGCGGCACGATGAACGGGTTGTTGACCTGCGCAAGTACCGTGCGCTCGGCCAGCGTGTGCGTCACCTCGGAGCGCGACACAATGTGCGCCTTGCGGATGGTCTTGAGCGCGTAGATGCGCGACGTGTCGCGCTTGCGCACCTGCATCACCTTGCCAAAGCTGCCCTTGCCGATCACCTTGAGCAGCTCAAACGCGTCCATGTTGAGCGAGCTGCGCGAGTCGCTGCGGTACGACACCTGCACGTGGATCTGGCCGTTGCCGCCGGCGAGCGGGTACCACGCGTCCGACGTTCTCTACCAGGCACAAGTGTGGAAAGAAAGGGTCAGTCCAAGGCGAAGCGAGCATTGGGTGTCACTGCAATGTACGCACCTGGTTCTCAAAGTCGGGCACAAACTTGACGCCGCCGAGGTAGATGTCGCTGACGCCCATGACGTCGTCGCCCTGACCGTCGCGGCTTGCCTCTGGCTGGTGGGTGCTGTGGCCGTCGCCGGAGCGCAAGTAGGTTTGCAGACTGATCTCCGAGATGCGCGACACGTCAAAGTGGGCGCGGAACATCCAGGTGGGGCCCTGGATGTCGCCGCCGATGGCGTCGATGAGGATCTCGTTCTTGTCGAATTCGAGCACGAGGTAGGGCAGCCACCAGCACTGTTTGCGCTGCATGCTCTGCCTGTTTTCGCGATTTGGCGCGCCGAAGGATTGGGCGAGGGAGGAGGCGTTGGGGTTGTGCATGGCGAGCGCTCTCGCTACGGCGGGCGGGGGGGGCATGCCGGC
>AWNI01000008.1:1321180-1340915 GCA_000517465.1 Moesziomyces aphidis | reverse complement strand
GAAGGGGAGCAAAGATGATGGAGGCGTGAGGGAAAGAGGCGCGAATGGGCAAGTCGATGTGCTGTCTGCGTGTGCGATGAGCAGAGATTGTGAGGGGGCAAGATGTGAGGAAGGCAGGGTGGTGCGAAGGGGAAGGAGGGTGGGAGAGAGAAGGAGAGAGGGGGATGGATCGAGCGAGGGGCACGCGCGCCGCGGTTGACGATGGGCGACTCACCTTAAGAGCTAGAGGCTAGGTGCGAGGATCGGGGAGCGTGGCCAAATGAAGTTGCGCGGACCGCGGTCGGGGCGGGTTTTGGGCGATGCGCGAAGGCAAGAAGACAAAGCAGGAGAAGATGCAGGGCTGTCGTTGGAAGCGGCCAAAGCGGCGGATTGCGAGGTCCAAGCTGAGAAAGTACAAGCGGCGGGGCCCTAAACACGTCGAAACTGAGGCGGCGAGCCAAGCCAAGGATTGCGATGGTGATGGATAGGGTGGGAGCGCGGGACGGACGAGATGAAGGTGGTCGGAGAGATGGTGGCGGATGTCGGGTTGACAGGAGATGCAGTCGGGATGGAGATGGGATGCATGCAAGCCACAGAGCCGGCCTGTGGATCGGAAGTGAAATGAGCGCGATGAAACGAGTGTGGCGCAGATGGCAAGCGGGTCGGCGAGTAGAGTAAAGATGACGGGAGTGGAGAGGATGCGATGGGGAAGAGAAGCTAGCAGCGGCAAGGGAGGGAGAGGGCCGATTGGTGTAGAGCCGTTCGACGAGCCAGCGGACGAAGTGCTTGTGTTGGCTTCTTTGCGAGCCAAGTGCTGTATTGGGCGGTAGAAGAAGAAGGAGGGAGGGGGGTATGATGAACGACGTGCAGAGGTTTGGTGTGCAACGAGGACGAGCCAGGTACAGCGCCATACGAACTTGATCTCAACCAAGCACATGCTTTCGTGCTTTCGTCGACTCGACCTTGGACTCAACCTCGCCCGCCTCGCCTCGGCCACTCGGAGCTCCTCAGTTGCGGCCGGCAGTGCAGCGACGGGCTGCGATGCACACACGCTCAATCCAGGCCCGAGCCCGAGCCTAAGGCGCCTCTGCTCCGCCACCTCGCGCTCCAAAAACAAAAACAAAAAGAAATCCAAAAAGTGGGGACCACTCGAATCAGACTGCACACCGGCACATCCGTTCGTTAGAGCGGCGAGAAAAGAGAAAAAAAAAGAAGGAAAACACGCGCCCTCGGACCCACGCCCCGCCGCCGCCGCCGCCCAAAGCAGCTCGGCGTGAAACTCGACAACGGAGATGCGACGCTTGCCACCAACCGGTGCAAGGCGAGGCACAATCAGCTGTCCCACGTCGGCGCACTGTAGTGAACCGCCAGCATCAACTCCGCTTGCACTCTCGTGTCCTGTGCAGAGCGCCTTCCAAAATCAGGACCGAGGACGCGCTGCCAAGCGAGAGCAACACTGAATCAAAATCGGCTGCAGAGAAAAAAAAAGACGCACGGTTGCTCGCCCCCTGGTGTGGAAAATGCCCCCAAATTCCAGGCAACCGGGCACGATGCCAGCAAGGTCCCCTCGAAATCGGCTTTCTCTTTGCCAGCACAGCACAAGCACGCGCACCAACCAGGCTTTGCTGCTGCACGCCCTCGTTTGCCGGTGTCGCAACGAACCACCGCCGAAGCTCGCATCACTGCAGGCCATCCGTATCCGTACAACGAGCGAGCGGAGCCCGAATTAGTAGTGGGTGTGTGTCTGTGTGCTGTAGCTGGGCTCAACTCGACACCGTGCACCGCGGACAGAACATTCGACTGCACATTCAGCCCCAACTCGCCCTCCCCATCCCAGCAGAGTAGAGGTTATGCCAGTGATGGTACGCATCGGCAAGCCGCCTTCCGCATACGCTCGATAGGGGCACAGAGCTGCCGGGCCCAAGAACCAAGGAACCGCTAAGGCTTCGGCAGAGCGCATGGTGCCCGCCCAACCGAGGCGCCATGCACCCCGCCGATCCGATCGCTTTCCCGCGCCGCGCCCCGCCGCTGCAAAATAGACACGTCTCAGCGCCTCGACCCGCAACAGCCTCTACCGCTTCTGCCCTTCACATGGCCTCACTCACTAAATTGAACTCATCCTTTCAGACTCGCTCCTATGGTGCGAAGTAGGCCAGTCTGCCATCGGATGATGACTAGACAGTCGCTCCGAGCGGCAACAACGGCCTTCCTGCGTGCAACACAGTTACGCTTGGTTGCAGGCTCGGGCAAGTTGCACCGTCGTCTCAGCAACCAGAGCGACAACCCGAATTGGCTCAGTGACAAAGCGTCAAATCGGCGATGGTCCAAAAATATCTCGATCTAACACACTCAAATTGACTTTTCCTCGTGCAACAAACGCGGAAGTCGGGTCTGAGCCAGACGCAACTCCAGAGTGCACAGAAGACGAGCCAAAGCCCAACTCGCCTCTCCACCTACCTCTGTCCTCCCTCCACCTCGCCCATCACATCGACTCGGCAGCAGCAGCAGCAGCAGCAAGCTCGCCACCTACCTGGACCGGCTCGTGCTGTGATCATCTGAATCCACGTCCTGACTCGTGCGGCAATGCCCCGTTGACTCGCCCCACCATCAACACGCACGCACGCACGCCTGGCTCGGCTCGGCTCCCGCTCCCCAGACTCCTCTCGCCAACCATGTCGATAGACACTCCTGCAAAGCGTCCGCGCAACAGCGACGCCTCTCCCCGCTCACACAAGCGCGTCGCCCGCAAGCCCCTCTCCACGCAACAACGCCAGTCACTCCGCCATGCACTCTCTCTCGAAAACGGCATCGACGTCGCCGAGCAGCTCCAGCGCCTCACACGCGGCCAAGCCGACCTGGATCAGATCGACTGGTCCTCTCAAAATCTCATCGCAACCGCCTCGCCATCCTCCAGCTTGGCTTCCACTTCTTCTTCCGCCAGCGCACATGTGATCGTACGATACCCCGTGCCGCAGTCGTCCAAGCACTCCCTCAGGCCCTCTCACCTCTACCCGCACCAGCCCTACTTTTCGGCCACGCCCATCGCTGGGCCATCCCAACCACGCACTCCTAGCGTACGCTACGACGATCCACGCCACGTCGCCTTCAGTCCTTGCGGCTTCTACCTCTGCGCCTACTTTCCTGCTCAGCCCGCCAACACGCCGTCAGCATCCCTCCCTCCGTCGCTACCACCGCTGCCTTCGGACGTGCAGATCGGCCAGAACAGCGGCGAGCCCATGGCTGCTACGGCGTCCGAGACCAGCATCCCGACGATCAACCAGCTCAGCGGCGCACATGCTCCGCTAGACGCATCCTTGGCCGCCTCCACCAACCCATCGGTCGCACACACAACTGCAGCAGCATCTCTCGGCTCGGCCTCGGAGCCTTCGGGTGTATTCTGCATATGGTCACGAGCCGAGACTGCCGCTCTGAACGACTGGAAGCTCGTCGACTCCATCCCCGTCGACAACATACAGCATCCAGCTCCTACAGCCGCGGCGGGCAAGATGGACAACGTGCTCAAGGTCAACGACAAGGGCCAACAGATCCTCAAGGACGGCAGCCGCGCATCACCTGCATCCAAGGACGGCGTGCACCTTCACGCCGGTGTAGCCAAGGTGGTCTGGCTCAATCAGAGGCGCCGAGTCGTGCTCTCAACCGCATCGTCCGCCACAAGCCACTACGGAGGTGCACCGTTCGAGCGGCTCTCGTCGCGCGGTCCCACCTGTGTGCCCGCCGCCACAGCACCCAACGACGAGGCTGGCCCCGACAAAGACCTTGCGCTGGTCGTGTTCGGCCAGCGCGGTCAGGTGACGCTGCTGTGCCGACGCAACGCCAACACCAACGATTCCTCCGTCGACACCACCAAAGCGCGCACCAAGTTCTTCACCACCGTGCTGCAGTCCGATCTGCACACGCCCAGGGTACAGCCGTCGCCCATCACGCTCGATTCGTCCACAGGCACAGAGCGCCCGGATGGCGTGGGCTCAGCTTATGCGTCGCTGTTCGCGGGCGAGGCGGAAGGAGCCGAGGATGGCATGCAGTACGCTCACGACGCACGCATCTCGCACCTGGCGGTGGGGATGCCAGCCGACGAGCCGGTGCTGCTGGTTGCCTCGAAGCGCACGTCGGCAGCAGCAGCGCTTGTGGACCTCGCCGAGATCACCGTCGACCTGCGTGCCGATGCGGTCACAATGACCACGCGGCCGCTCCAGCCAATTTCGCTCACGCCAGTCGAACCGGCCTCGAGCGACGGTGCGACAGCAGAGCCGGCGGGGGTCCCGGGCGACGACGCACTCACCCTGCTCACGTGGGCCGAGGTGGATGCCAAAGAGCCCTCGGGCGCGGCAGCGGGCAAGACCGACTCGCTCCGGTTGCTGGCTTGCTGGTCGCACCTCGACGCTGCGAGCGGAGAGGACAAGGAGGACGGCATGGGTATGCACAGTAGCCTGGCGGTGTGGGATCTGTACAAGGCCGAGACGGAGCTGAGCGAGGCGTTTGCGACGCTCGAGTGTCGCAAGGCGGGTCAGGCTCCTGCGTGGCTCGATTGGCAGCTGCGCTTTGCGAGCGCAAAAACGCTGCGCGGCCAGCTCATCACTTCGCTCGTCACCCCCCGTGCGCTGGTGGGTGCCAACACGGCCATCCTCACTTCACTCAGCGCGGCACAGGGCAACCCAGGCCTGCTTTCGGAGCAGCTGGCAATGGTTGATCTGCACACGCTCGAGCTCGCGCAACGTGTGCCAGTTCCGCCACGCGCGCTGCTGCGATGCTCCCGCCCAGTGGTCTCGGCCAACGGCGCGCTCATCGCCGTCTTTGCGCACACACACACCGGCGCAACCGCCGCGATCGTCATGTGGAAGCTCCCCTGGCACTCCTCCAAGCCCGCCACGGACGATGCGACCAAGCCATCGGTGGATGGGGGGAGCGAGGAGAGGGCGAGGATGGTCCAGCTGCTGGCGCTGTCGTGCGTGCGCGCGAGTGACGCATCGGACATCAGCCGCGTGTACGGCGCAAGCGCGGGTGCCGACGACGCCAAGCTGCTCGTTGACGTGGCCGACGTGCTGAAGATCACCGACTCGAAGCGGCAGGACGTGCTGGTCAAGATCGAGGGCGCTACAGCCAAAGGCCCTAGTCACGATACCAACTCGATCCCTTTCCACCAGGCTCTGCGGCTGCTCAAGATCCGCATGGCCATCGCTAGCCCTGCATCGCCCAGCGTGCGGTTGCAGAAGTTGGTGTTGGAGCTTGGCTTGTGTTATCAGGTCCTGCGATTCGCGCGCGTATCCACACAGGTGACTACGACGGCCAAGGACGATGGCAAGAAGAAAGGCAAGCCTGCGGGTGGGGAGATGCGACCGCGCGTGTACTACCGCCTCGAAAGCGTGTGGCCGCTCCTTGCGCAGCTGCAGTGGCTGCTTGGTCTGCTGGACGGCGTAAGTAAACTTTCGCTCGCCACGGTGGCAGCGGGATCGCAGGTCGACGGCGACAGCACGCGAGGGGAGGTGTTCGAGGAGCAATTCGTGCGCATGTTGGCCAAGCCTACGCCGCGCCGGTTGGTGCTGCACATCGTCGCGCACCTAGTCGACTTTGTGCAGTGGGTCGAGAGTTCGGAGCGCGCCGAGAACCTGCCGCCGCCGACGGGAGCGAGTGTAGGCGACGAGATCGGGTTCCTTGCCAATGCTGCCACGCGCGGCGTGCTGGCGGTGAGCGAGCAGATGGCTCTGGCGCGCGAGGCGCTTGCCCACATCACGCGCAGCGCCTCGATCGACCTGGCCGACTTTGCGCACCTGCTAGCCAGCATGGAGGCGGATTCCGGTGCGGCGCCCACAGCGCGAGCTAGGGAGACCGACCGATTCTGGTGGGCCACGCTGGGCGGAGGCAGCTTGGGCGAGCAAGGCGAGGTGAAAGCGGACGAAGGGGTGCCGACCAAGTTGCTGGGTCTGCTTGGGGATGCACAGTCTGGAGCGCTCGTGGATGTTCTGCCGCTCTTCATCGTGCCGACGGATATCACCGACGAACGCAGTGTACTGTACGATGCGAGTGGGGACGCGGCGCACGCTGCATCTCCGCTCGTAGAAGCCCTAGGTGCCATGGCAGCCAAGCGCGACTCTACGCGCGACATCATGCGCAAGACCACCTTACGCGCCGCCGTGAGCCAGTCGACCATCATCAACGACTCGGCTACGATCATCCGGAGCAGCGCCCCGCGCACATCGACCGAGGGCGAGGTTCGCGTGGACCTCATGCGTGCCAAACGATGCGTCCGATGCGGGGCTTTATCTCAAGACGCCGTACACGCCACCTACGCCATGCCCGCTCCGCAACCGCTGCCGAACGGGATGGTGCTCGACGCGACGCTGCCGGCGAATGTGCAGATGCAGATGCAGATGCAAATGCACATGCACATGGTCCAAGCCGGTCTTCCTGCGCCTCCGACCATGGCACCGCTTCCGCCTCCCGCCCTGGTGGGGATTGAGGCACTCGACACTCGCACGCGCAACTGTCTCTGCGGTGGCACGTGGTGGGTTCTGTAATGCAATCTAGTACGGAAGAGCTCCAGACGGGTGTGAGGGGTCAAAGTCGCCGAAACACGGCGGAAAGGCGTCTAGGCTGCGGCCGTTGATGCGCCGCAAGCGCGGGCAGGATTCGACGAAGCCGCCGAAACTGGGCGCGGTGTTTTGCTGCGGCATGGGATCGATCTCGAGCACGAGCAGGTGCGGGAGGTGGGCGGTGAGCGTGGTCCAGAGCGCGTCAAAGTGGCCGAAAGCTCCACTGATGTCGAGTACAAGTCGGAGGTGCGTGAGTGTCGCAGCGGCTGAAAGGATGGCGAGCGAGAGTGGAGGTTCGGGTGTGACGGCGTAGAGGTCGAGACAGGTGAGGCCGACGAAACACCCTGCGGAGATGAGCGATGCTTGGTGGAGAAGCGATGTTTTGGATGAGGATAGGCTCAGATGTCGCAACCTACTCATCCCCGTCGACACTGGACCAGGAGCAGGTGCAGGGTCGTCGGTGGGAGACGCATCGAGATACAGATGCTGAGCTGTTCGACGTGGTACTCGCTGCAACACTTGCTCTTTCGGAACCTCGCTAACCAGATCCTGCAACATCGAATCGGCTCTTGCTCTAATCACCTCCACGGCGCCTTTTGGCAGGAGCGTGCTATCGTACCCCGTCATCCTAAGCACCTCCAACCCCTCTAGACTCGCCCAACCGCTGTGGCCTTGATAAAACATGCGCCCATCCACCTCGAGGCTGCGCAGCGACTTGGCGAGCAACGGCCAGAGTGCGGGACTGGGTGCGCACTCTGCCGACCACGCTAGATGCTCCACCTGCCTGGTGCGGGGTAAATCCATGGCGCGCAGGAGCGCCAGCAGATACGTCTGGTCCAGCTCGGCGTACTTGTCCGGCAGCGCCACGACGATGCTGCGAATGTGCCCCAGCGGATGCCTCAACCCTCCCTCCTGACCGAGACGCGAGCGGAGCGACATTGTGTCGTAGGCGGCTAGCAGAGAGGAAAGACGTGGAAGTGTCTGGGGCGTGCGGATGGTGAGCGTGTGCCAGATGAGCGGCACGAGCGTATTGTGGAAGCTGCGCGATGCAGATGCCAGCCCAAGCAACGCCGATAATCCCACGCCCGCCGTAGCCGTGCACGGAAGCGCATCTGTATGCGCGCAGGGCAGCGAGCTCGTGGTATGGATGCGCGACGGTGCGAGATGCGTGCCGATCTGAAAGATGATTTCAGCCGGCAGGTTCGGCACACGACCCGATTCTGTTGGTTTCGTCGACCGCCGTGTCGTGCCACCAGGACCGCTGGCAGCCGAAGTTGCAGCAGTGCTGTGATTCAAGCACCCCGTGGCAGCGGGCGTGATCTTGTGCGTGGTTCGGAGTGCGGTCCCCGACGGCATGCGGAGCGCATCCATGAGGCGGACAGCGTCAGCCACAGTGGGCTGTGCAGGCGGGCTGGCCATGTTCGGCTCGCACCTTGCCTTCTCTTCACATCGCACCTGCGCGCTTTGTCTGTGCACAAGACGTTGACGAGACCAGACGCAGCTCCTGGGCGAACAGAGCCGGTCCGAGATGATGGATCGCAAAGCCAGGGTGCAGCTCGGACCGTGCACGAGTGGAGGCATCCAAGCCGACCAAAACGCCGAATTCTTTCCACTGTTAGGCCGTCTGAGCCACTTATCTGACGAAGAAAAATTTCGGCCCGTTGCCGTCGGCTTTGACGGCGAGTCGGCTTCGACAGCTGTCCAATCCGATGGCATCGATCTGGGCTGCGAAATTCTCCGAGCGCAAAGCCGTCTTTGCTTCGGCTCGAACCCTGGCTGTCCGCTACCGCCATGTGCGACGTGCACCCTTGGATGCGCCACTAAAGCCGTCCATCCTTTCCGGTCTCGTCCGTCCAGCAGCGGCGTGCCTGCGCAAACCGTAACGGCGCAGCGACTCGCACACATGGCAAAAACGCCCGCTCCCTCGGCTGGAAGATTTTCATCGGCCAATTTACCGCTTCCCTCTCATTTCTCCGAACCCGCAAACGTGGCGCAAGCGTGCGCAGGCCTGTCCGACCCCTCTCCGATAGCGCACAAGTGTCGGACTTGACGGTCGGCCCGAGCTTCTGCTTCTGCTATGCGGTACAGGCGAAAGAATCTTTTGACATCCAGCAGCCGTGTCACGTCTTGGTGCGCGCACCGGCTTGAGCCGTCCTATCGTAGCCTGCGCCTCGTTGATGAGGGTGGTGACAGGTTGAGCTTGTTCCAGTCCTAAAGATGCGCTTGTGTCGTCCTTGTTTGCTCCTATACCATCACCCTTCCGCTTCAAGCTACCTTTCCGCACCGGATTCGCCTTCCTGACACGGCGCCTTCGACATGGAGCCAAGCAGGTCTTCAGATGAGCAGTGCTCGTCGTGCTCGACGTCTGCGCCTTCACCGCCGCACTCGAGCTTCGCGTCGGAAGATTCGACTGCAGTCAACACGGCTGTACCCACCCGACGCAACAGTCTCTCACTTGCCGCACACCTGTCTTCAACAGTTCCAGGCACAGCGACGCCGCAAAAGTCGCCTCGTTCAGTACACGGCGGTGTCTCGCCCAAATGTCTCGCCCAGCGTCTGATGCAGCAACAACAACCCCCGTCTGACGCTAGCAAAGGCATGGGCGCACACATCGATACGTGCCCCAACACGCTCGTTGCCAACTCGCCCCGCACCTCGCTCGACAAACCCGACCGCGCTAAACTCGACGTTGACGAGATCGCCAAGATCGAGCGTGACATCGAAAAGGTGGTGACCGAGCCGGGGCCGGCACCCGATGGTGGGCTGCAGGCATGGCTCGTGGTGGCAGGCACGTTCGTGCTGATCATGACCAACTTTGGCCTGCTTACATCGTACGGCGTCTTTCAGACGTACTATCTCTCGCACCAGCTGGCGCACCTGCCGTCATCGACCGTGAGCTGGATCGGCAGCCTGCAGACATTCATGATCCTCGGTGGCTCGTTTGTATTCGGGAAGCTCTCGGACGACTACGGCAGTCGATGGGTCGTGGTATGCGGCAGCGTGATCACCTTCATCTCGATGCTGTGTGTTTCGTTCTGCACCACGCTCGTCCAGCTCATCATGGTCCAAGGAGTGGCATTTGGGTTGGGAGGGAGCATGCTGTTCCTACCCGGGTGTGCGTTGGTCAACCAGTACTTTGACAGGAAGAAAGGTACCGCCATGTCGGTCATCATTGGTGCGGCGAGTTTTGGCGGCATCATTTGGCCGCTTATTTTGCAGGCGCTGTTCGACCATCCCAAGATCGGATTTGCTTGGGGCGTCAGGATCGCCGCGCTACTGCTCGCCATCTTGCTGACGATCAGCAATGTGCTGATGCGACCGAGACTGCCGCCCAACGCGCCGGGCATGCGTCAGCCTTGGTCGCAGGCTTGGACACTCCTCACCACGGACGTGCGCACCTACACGCTGTTCGTCGTCGGCACGGGAGTGCTGTTCATCAACTTCTTCGTCCCGTTCTTCACCATCGCATCGTACGCAAAGCGGGTCGGGTTTAGCCCGGCCATGGCGACACACATGGTGGCCATCATGAACGCTGCCAGCATGGTGGGTCGTCTGGTGTCCGGCCCGCTCGCGGACAGGTACGGCCGCTTCAACGTGCTCTCGCTCTTTGGCATGAGCTCCGTCCTGGCCCTCATCCTCTTCTGGCCAATCCCCGGCCTCACACTCACAAAGGCCGGTGTGGTGACGCTGTCGATCACGTACGGTGTCGCGTCGGGAGGTAGCATCGCCACCGTGTCGTCGTGCGTCGCGCAGATCTCGCCCAGACACGCAGGGGCCCGTCTCGGGCTCATGTGGACCATCGCTGCCCCGGGCACCCTCGTCGGACCAGTCATCTCCACCACACTCGTCAACAAGATGGACGGCAAATACACCGCGCTCGCCGTCTGGGCGGCAGGCACCACCCTCGTCGGCTCGATCATCATCACGCGCGTCCGCTTCCATCTCGCAAAAGGCCAGTGGCGAGCCAAGGTGTAGAACCGCAACTCCCCATCGCATCGTTCCGTAACATCTTTACCCATTGTACGCATAATCTGCATCTGTATACTAGTTCATGAATCGCAATGTCGTTGTAAGCATTCTACTGGCGCTTGCCGGCGCCGAGGAAGTCGAGCATGTGGCGCGCGGTGGCCTCGGCATGGGTGAGCACGATAAAGTGGCCGCCTCCGGGGATGACGGCGAGGTCAATTTGGCCAAAGTACTTTGCCGTGCTCATCGGCACCACGTCGTCCTTGTCGCCCCAGATGACGCGCAGCCGCGAGCCAAAGTCGCGCACCACGGCGCGGTGCACCTCCTGCGCATTGAAGATGGGCCCGTCCTGCAGCGACGAGGCGAAGCTGAACTTGTAGCCCGGATGGTACTCTGCCTGCCACCACGCCAGCGAGCCCTTGGGCGGCGTGGGCAGGAGCGGCACGAAACGCAGGAGGCGCCGCAAGAGGCTGTTGGGCAAGAGGTGCGAGCGGATCAGCTTGACCGCAGGACGCAGGTCGGAGTGAGGCGTGCCGCCTGCCGGGCAGAGCAGGATGAGGCGGTCGACACGCTGCGGATAGTAGTGGGCAAAGTGGGAAGCGATCGGTCCGCCGAGCGACATGCCGCACAGGTCAAACTTGTCCCAGTGCGGCAGGTGCGCGAGCAGGAGCGTGATCTGCGCGACAAAGAGAGCAGCATCGTGCGTCACTTGGGGAGAGTCCGAGTAGCCGCGGCCAAACAGGTCGAAGCAGAGGATGCGGTAGCCGGCCTTGGTGAGGTACGGTGCGATGAGGCTCCAGGCGGGCGAAGGCGTGGAAATGCCGTGCACAAACAAGAGCTTCTTGCCGTCCTCGGGACCGAACTCGTAGTAGCGGATGGTGCCGTACGGCGTGTTGAGGTCGGCACCGTTGGGAAATACGTCGGCCGGATACGGCTGCTCGTGGGTCTTGGCGGGCGCTTTGAGCACTTTGGGGTAGGTGGATCGCATGCGTGCGTTTGAAAGGAGGTACAGGAGCGATGCCGTGCCAGCCGCAGCTGTGAGGGCCACGCGGCCGTCCTGCAGCCGATTTGCGTACGATGACAAGAACGGCATCGTGCAGTTATCCTATGTGAGTAGGAGGAGGATGATGGCGGGTGGGAGAGCCGGCTCGGGCGGCAACTCGGATGTTTCAACAAAGCGGGGGAAACCCTTTTCTGAGGTGCCGCGCTGTGGAGGGACAGCAGCACAGCAGCACAGACCAACGCCAAAAGGCACACGCGCTCGGATCTCGGAACGCCCTGACCAAAGTGTGCTCTCCCTCTTCATCAGCACCGGGAGGTCCGCCTGGCTTCTGCATTGCCACAGTGACTTGCTCCCACATCGCGCCTCATTCGAGCACGATCACAGGCCCGAACGCATCGGTCATAGTAGCTGGCACGCACCGGCCCAAGCACACCATGACGACCGCTACGCCCCTCTCGCTGCCGTTTGTCCTGGGACAGGATGCAAAGCCGGCATCGATACACTCGCCCAAACGGCAATGGAAGCCAGACCGCCCCAACTATCGCGCTTTGCTCACAACCGCACAGCCTCAACAGAAAAGTGCTGCGTCGTCCTCGGCACCTTTGTCTCGTCTCCAGGGCAGCGCCAAAGCTGCTGCGCAGCACGTCGATGTCGACCAGCTCGAGGCCGACCTGGATGAATGGGGGCTGCCTGCTATCGATGCATCCGATTCCTCCTCATCAGATACACCTCGACTATCCACTCCCTCGGCAGCGCTCTCCTACGACGAAAACTCGGCCACGCACAACCATCCTCGCTTTCAATCTCGGCGTCCTGACGGCAACGCCAGCTTCACCGCCCTGGATCAATGGGATCCTTCCATCTCCTTCGCTCCATTCGCATCAAATGCACTCCAGCCAGACGATCTTGAATCAAGACAGACTCCAACTGCACCTTCCGGCTACGATCCCGGACTGGGCCGAGTGGTTGCTGTTGGGCGAACAGATGGCACTGTCTCCATCTACCGTGCTTACGGCCGCATCGAGGACTACGACTCCTTCTCTCGGACAGATCGATCCAACCAATGTATCGAGCATACAATCACAGCATCTGCCTCCGCATCTTCCATCGTCTCGAGCGCAAGTGCCCTAGCTTCACGCCGATCCTCCAACGTCTCCAATCCCTCTCTTCTTCGCAGCCCCGACCTCGAAGCTCCGGCGATCAGGCTCACGTCTTCTGTCCGATCGCCGACATCTGCCGGACGTGATGCGAGCCCACTATTATCCACACTCTCGCCGGTCGAGCGCTCCTCCCTTGCCGCTCGCTCTACAGTGTCTGCAGCGTCCATCAGCTCCACCATCGCAGCCAACGTCCAGCTCGACGAAGGCGCTCCCGCTAGCTCTCTACAGAGCAATATCACTGCAACCGGTCATACTGCAGACCGCTCCAACTCGGACCGAGCCGAGAACCGCCTCGAACTGCAGATGGCTGCTGCAGAGCGCAACGACCACCAGCATGGCGTCGTCGGAGGCGTCATCGAGCGTCTCGGCTTGGCTTCACACACTCACTCTTCCTCGCAGCATCAGCATTCTCTTCCCTCCATACAGGACGCTCGCCCATCGCATCATCGCCGCTCGACTTCCAGGCGCCCCTCTGTCGGCGAGAACTCTGACATGCCATCCCCGCTGGCAAAGCTGACAGAAGTTGCCAAAACGTCGACACCAGCAAAGGCAAATCAGTCCAGCGCGTCGCCGCGTTCGGATGCTCCGATCAAGCGCTCCGATTCCGAAGCTTGGCTACATGACCCAACACGCGGCCGCTTCTGTCCAGTCATGACCTTGCTCACTCGCGACCGCTCTCCCGTGGTTGCATTGCGCCTCGTGCCAATGCCCTCCCCTCCAACTCCTTCTGCAGAGGCCGATGGAAACAATCGAGTCGCTGCTGCCACCCGTCTCGGCAACATCGCTTTGCTTGTGGTTCAAGCCGCTGGAAACGTCTCGCTGTGGTCCATATTGGAAGGCGCGATGCTGTGGCAATTCGACCTCACCGCTGCCAATGTCGTCTCGGATCCTTCCGATGCAGTCGAGGCGGCTATCAAGGACGCATCCGTCTCGCTCAATGTCATGCACTCCCTCGGGCGACAGCTTCCAGCATCCATCGGCACGCCCCTCGTTCGTAGCCCCGCAGGATCCGCCCGAGCATCCCCGCGCCCAACCTTTGCGGGCGGCGACGCGAGCATGAGGAGATCCATGCTGCGCTCCGCCTTAAGCGGCCAAGGCGCGGCGTCGTTCTCCAGGCTTCGTGACGCCTACGGTGTTCAGATGGACGACTCGGTCCAGATCCTGCAATCCTCCTATGGACCTCTTGCCCTGCTCTGGGATTCGCACTCATCCTCAGCCTTGATCATCGACCTTTCCAACGGTCGCCTCATGCTTCACGAGACTCTAGGTGATGTGCATGCTGCAAGTCGTCCGAGCCTGCTCTCAATACCCGGCTCCGAAGATCGCCTAGGTCTAGCCTGGTTCGATTCAAGCTCAGCAAAGCTCCAGAAGAGGTTGCTTCGTTTCTCGCCCTCTCCAACCCTGGCCGTCCCGGGCGTCGAGGACGCTTCTCTTCCGCCGGCCAAGCTCGCTGCAGTCTCACTCGAGGACCCGGATGATGCAGACTCGACGGCGAGCCTGCAGTGCGACTTGTCTAGCCTTTCCGACCCCGTGGACAGGGTCTACCTCCTTCCCGGGCGGGTGATCATCCTGAGTGGAGCAAGACTTGCAATCTTGACTCCCGGCGGCGGCGACGCAAAATTCCTGCAGGAATCCGATTCGGAAGCTTTCACCAAAGTATGCGGCTCTAGTAGGGACTCGCAACATCTCCTGGTGCGCACTTCATCGGCAATTGCCACGCTCGAGTTGGTGTCTGGCACGTTCAAGCGTGCTGCACAGCCAGACGGTGCCAGCCAGACGGAACCTTCCAACCCTGCAAATCCTGTGAACAGTCTGCCAGCGGGCCGCTTGAATCTGGCTTGGAATTTGCCCGGATCTGGCGCCCTGCTTGACAAAGTGTTCCTGTTGCAGCCACTTGCCAGCCAATCTCGCTCAACAGAGCCAATGTCTCGCAACTCGGCCACGCCGAAGGAGCTTGCAGCTCTCGATCTTCGAGACCTTCATGTGGAGGACCTGCTCTCGGCACCAGGCACCCCTTCTGCGGATGCGGCTGCATCGAGTGCCCCTCAACCTCCTCAGCTTGGCGGATTGGATGCCAAGGACAATCGCATCACCGCGGTCTTGCCTCTCAGTCTCGAGAGGATTGCAGCTGCAAGGTCCGGCGGGATCAGCGTCTCGCCGCTCTCGTCGCTAGCTGCAAGTGCGTTGGGCGATGGTGCCTCGCAGTCTGCATCGATGCCCAACAGCCTTGGCGGGGATCACGAGATTTGCCTGCTCCGCTCGGCCACGGCTCCTCGGTCCGGCCATCGTCTCATCATCGGAGGAACACTGCAAGGAGAGGTCGGGTTTTGGACCGTGCCTGCAGCCGGCGCTCAAGACAGCACCCACCCGGCGCTCGAAGCGGCATTGTCGGTGTCGACTACACCTGTGGAGGCGCTTGTGGTGTTTGGAGACGAGGACAACACCATCCGTCTGCATGGCTGTGCGGCGTGCATCTGCGCGGACAGCTCAGTGACGGTGGTGGTGCTCGAAGGCTTCCGTAAGCTCTACACGGTCCCGGGCAGAGGTGCGCGTCTTACGTCGCTGGCGGTGCGCGCAGACGACCTACTTTTGACGTACGACGACGGGAAAGCGCGTGTGTGGGATCTGCGTTCGCAGGAGCTGCGCCGCAGCATTGCAACGGATCAGGCACAGGCGCTGGTCGAGGACGGAAAGGGATGGTGGAGCGTCAAGACGATCGAGCCGTACAATCCTCTACACTCGGGCACAACCGGTGTCCTCTCGCAGCTCGCGGCTGCCAGAGGCGAGGCGGCTGCGACACTGCTGGTCGACTTTCGACGCGCGATCGAGGCTGCCGCACGTCCGATGCGTGGTGGCATGCCAACGTCAGGGAACGAGATCAGCTCAGCCGTTCCAGGCGGAAAGTCGACCACAGCCTCATTGCAGCCGCCAGCAAGGCTGCGGACAGAGCCGGACTCGGATGCCAACGCTGGCTCGCCCATCAGCCTCGGCTCCCCCGCCGCGCGCAAGGCTGTCAACATTGTGCGTCCGTTGCTACCCGTCGTCTATCCCACGGGCCTGGATGCGGACATCGACGCCAAGCTGGCCGTGCTACTCAACTTGGACGAGCCAGGATCGTTGAACACGCCGAACGCAAAAGGCGGAGCTTTCCATGTCGGCTTGCTCTCGCCTCCCGACGCGCTCATGGTCGCTGGAGCAGGCGCGACTTCTGGTGGCGAGCAGACGGCGAAACAGGCATGGAAGCTGAGCTCACGGCTGACGACGACACGCCTGCTGATCGCATCGGCGCTTGTGCGCGTGTTGGGCAACGTGAGCGAGCTGGCGGATATCGCGGAGGATCTGCAGCGGTTTGTGGATGATGAGCTGCAGCTCTCGACGCTCGTCGGCGTGGGCTTCCGTGGGATCACGCTGGACGAGCTCGTGCCGTACTGGCTGGACTCGAACTTGGAGCTTCAAAGCGCGGCTCATGCCATGTTCCAAAGCGCTCTGGCGCGGCTGGAACAGAGCGAGCTGGACGAAGTGTGCTCCAAGTGGCATCCACTGCTCGGAGCGGCAAGATCCGAAGCGCTGGCAGATCGAGCACGAGGCGACGGCAAGGCAGCGAGCGTCTTGGGAGAGGCGACGCCGTCGACGCGGGCCCTTGCGCTCCTTGGCAGCATTGCTGTGGAGCGATACGCGTGTCTGTCGCCGCGGCTGCTCAAGGACATTGCGAGCACGGTGCACAGTGCGATTGTCGGGGATCGGGGCAGCGAGATGCGGACGGGCGAGGAGCTGCAGAAGCTGGCGGTGGCGGTGGAGCTGTGTCGCCGAGGCTTTTCGATGTGGCAGCACTACTTTGATGCGACCGAGGTGGTGCGGGCGCTGTTTGCGCTCAGCACGTCGACGTCGGCGAGCAGCAGCGGCGAAAGCGAGCTGCGCGCATTGGCGCGGTCAGCGACATTGCAGATCGCGGCTGAAAACACGCCGCTATTCATGACGACGCTGTCGCTCGACATCCTGCATGCGCGCTCGGCTGCGCACTGTGCGGCGACGATGCGACTGGTGGCGTTCATGGTGCGCAAGCGACCTGCGGTGCTGGTGGCCAATCTGCCGAGGCTGGCGGAGGCGGTGGTGAAGTCGCTGGATCCGACGCATACGACGATGCGGGAAGCGGTTGTGAACGCGGCGACGGTGATGATCTCGGAGCTGGTGTCGACGTATCCGAGCATCAGCTTTTTTGGGGCGGGGCAGAGGCTGGCGGTGGGCACGCACGAGGGCGCGGTGATCATGTACGATCTCAAGACGGCGACGCGTCTGTACGTGCTCGAGGGCCACCGCCGACGTGCGGATGCGGTGAGCTTCAGCCCGGACGGCCGACGACTCGTGACGATGAGCCTGGAGGAAGGGCGTGTGCTGGTGTGGAAGACCTCGTCGGGTTTCAGCAGCTTCTTTTCGCCGGGACAGATGCCACGCCAGGGTGCCACCGACGCCAAGCTGACGGACGGAGCGTACAAGGCGTTCCTCTTCCACGTGGGAGATCCGCAAGACGTTGCGTCACGCAAGGCGCCTGCACAAGCGAGCGGTGCAACGGAGGAGCCCGATTTTGTCGGCTTTGATCGCATCGGCTTCCACTGGAACACCGAACGCAGCGTACGCGTCGAGATCGGCGAGACGCAGCTCAACATCAGCGTGGATTGATGGGGTCCAGGTGCCGTACAGTAGTCAGTCCGATAGACCCTGCAGCAATGCATGTGCTTGTCCACGCTGCGCTGAGTGCATGCTGCATGTGGCCATCTTCGCTACGAGCACGAAGCTCTGGGATGAAAAAAATTTAGGCATTGTTAGACTCGTGATATTTGCGGAGTAGCGTAAAAAAAGAAAGCCAGCAGCGGAGATTTTTGGGCGAGCATCAGCACGTGAGTGGACTGTGACGGGGCGCGAGAAGCGAGACAGGGGCGGCGCGGCGGCCCAAAAAGGGGTCCCACCGCCCAAATGCATCTGCGCGGCACCCCTGAGTGACCGCATCTTGCCCTCAATCCTGGTGGGTCGACGTCGACTCCATCTTCCGTCTCGGGCACAATGCAAAGACCCTACATACATACGTCTGTAGCATGCTGCTTGTCGTACGGAGAGCCGTAGCAGATACCGTAGTCTCATAGTCTGCGAGACCGCCTTCGTCGGCTTGGTGTGGGGGAACGCACGGATGGGTGGAGGCAGGGTCGCGTAGAATCGTCAGTCAACCCTACACACCCAAGCTGCCAAAAAAAAACTCGCCGTGTCGGACAGCCAGGAAAGAAGTTGTGCAGAGACCAACACTCCGCTCCACGGCCCCTGTCAATTTTGGAACTAGGCGCGCCCGCGCTGCTCCTATTCGGCATGATGCTACGGTGCAGGCGTGCGCGCCCATCTTGGCTGAGTTTCTACGCCGTCCAGGGCTCTCTTGCTTGCCGCTGCATGGGAGTTGGAATCGACTGCCGTTGAAGCTCCGGCAGATGGCTGCACGTCCCCCCGCTCGGCACCCGAGCTCTCTTTGCCGCCATCATCCGTTGCTATCCTTTGCCTTCCATCCACTCTCCTTGCATTGCTCCCACCACCATCCCTTGTAGCCTAATCATACCTGCGACGACCACGATACGCGCCTGACACGCGCGCGCTAACGAACACACACGCACATGGCCCACTACTCTAGACCGGCTTCGGCTGCCGGTCATGCTCCCGACCAGAATGACCTTTCCAACCAATACCCCTTCTACCCGGACCCGGACCTCATCCAAGGCAGCGCTGCCAACACGTCGTTCGCCAATCCATACGAGGCGTCGGCAGCCTCGCACACCTCGCCCTTTTCGGACGCACACGCTGCCCAGGCTTCCATGCTGCCACTTCAAAACCAGCAGCCACACCACCCGCAAATGACCATCAGCATCGAGCAGCAGAGACAGGCGCACATGCCCCAGCTCAGCGAGAGCTTCTACAGCCAGGCCGCGTACGCGCTTGCAAGCCCACCGCCCGCGGCCACCAGCCCCGTGCGTGGCCTCGCTACGCTGCCCGAGTACTCGCAGCCACCACCCGCCGACGGCTACTCGTACTACAACCAGCAGTCCGCCGGCGTGCCCAGCGCTGCGGGCCACTACTCGTCGCTCGGTCACGGCGAGGAGGAGGACGACGACGACGATGCAGACACCAAGTACTCGCCCAACTCGGTGTACGACGAGAAGCACGACTATGCGGTCGGCAGGGCGGCCGGCATGGCGTACCTCCAAAGCCCGTATGCGCAGGTCGAGACGAACGACGACGAGGACATCGACGATCCTTACAGCGCGCTCACCCGCGATACCGCCTTCGGTGGCCACGAACACCAGCACAGCGACCAGAGCCCCTACCCTGCCGGCTCGGGTTTTGCAGGCGCTGCAGCGGCCGGATTCGGTGACAACCACTTTGACACGCAGCACTTTGGCCCCGCTCCCGCGCGTGGAGCCCAGCTGCGTCGCCACAAGACCAAGAAGAACGTACGCCTCACCAAGGGCAACCTCATCCTCGACTGCCCCGTCCCCACCAAGCTGCAGACGTTCCTGACAAGGCGTGCCGAGGACGAGTTTACCACCATGCGCTACTCGGCGGTGACGTGCGATCCGGACGACTTTGCCGCCGAGAGCTTCACGCTGCGTCCGGCGCTGTACGGCCGACACACGGAGCTGTTCATTGCCATCACCATGTACAACGAAGATGAGGTGCTCTTTTGCCGCACCTTCCACGGCGTCATGAAGAACATTGCGCATCTGTGCTCGCGCAACAAGTCGCGCACCTGGGGCAAGGATGGCTGGAAGAAGGTGGTGGTGGCCATCATCTCGGACGGACGCAAGAAGATCCACCCGCGCGTGCTCGACTGCCTCGCCGCTCTCGGTGTCTACCAGGACGGCGTGGCCAAGAACATGGTCGACGGCAAAGAGGTGCAGGCGCATCTGTACGAGTATACAACCCAACTGTCCATCGACTCGAATCTCCAGTTCAAGGGCGCAGAGAGGGGCCTGGTGCCGATGCAGATCATCTTCTGCCTCAAGGAGAAGAACGCCAAGAAGATCAACTCGCACCGCTGGTTCTTC
>AWNI01000008.1:1299156-1315579 GCA_000517465.1 Moesziomyces aphidis | reverse complement strand
TCTTTTTTTTTTTTTTTCCTTGCGGGATCGGAAACGCTCCGACTCTGCACATCACCGGTCCGAGGGTTGGCGCCGAACGAGTCGCAACGTTTCCTAGGGCAGTTTTATCATACCGCTGAAAACACCTGGAACGGAAGAGCCGAGCGAGACAGTCACACCTTTTGTCACACTCTCAGTCATCTCGACAACAACAGGATCTCGATGCACTTGGGCGGGAAGCCGAGCGAACCCCCACATGAAAGAGCCCATCAAGTTATTATACCGCACGCCTGCAGGACCGGCGCGGGCTAATCTGGATGGCGGCGACACTGGGGCCTGAACTGCTGGCCGGGCGGAATAGTGGACTCATCGACTTCCATTCAGGTCGTCGACGACCGCTCGATGCTTCTCCTCGCCTGCAGTAGCTCCGAGTGGGCGCACATGGTGGAGTCTCAGGGTGGAAGGGCGCCATGATGAGAGTGGGATGAAAGTACGCCTCATTCGCATTGTATCTGCAGAGGAGGCGCCAACAGAAGCGGATGGTTCCGACGAGAACAATGGACATGATCATGCACATCGCGCGTGCTCGGCCCAACCTAAGGTAATCTGCAGCAGAGCAGCGTGGACTTCGGCTGGCGATTTCAACACGCACCAGCAGCACGCGCCGGCTCCCACAACCTTGGAATCGGCATTTCCGACCGCGGATCTCTTTCACAGTGGCATCGAGAGCAGCGTCGTCATTTCATGCAGACAGAACCGCCCACCAAATGAAAACCTTGGATGCATTCTTGCGTTCTTCCGGCTCCTGCACGGTGGATCCGCTCGGTGCGATTCGCAGCAGAACCGCTCACTCTGCCTTGGGACCGTCGAGGCTATCATGAGCTAGACTCGCTTCTTCGGCCCGCCCTGGCCCGTTCCGCGGAGGACCTGTTCCGCAGATCGCTCGGCGAAGCCGCAGCCCACCACAGTCAAGCGCACATCGCAATCTGGCGCTAGTGCCATCGAACATTGGCTTTTCTTTTCTTTTTTTTTCGTTCATCTCTCATCCCTTCATCGGATTGTCCGCGAAGCAGCGCTTTCGGCGTCGGGCCGATGCTCCCACGCTCCCCTTTTCCCGCCATCTTTCATGCCATGTTCTCCTCTCCACGATTCGCGTGATATGCGTCCAATCGTCGCATGACTCAGAGTTTCTCGTTGCATGCAAGTGATGCAGTCCGATTGGAGACAATGGACGCGGATCTGGTGGGCTCCCAGAAATCATAAAAGATGCAGCTTTCTGCTAGACCCACCCAGGTCGAGATGAGCCACGGCCCAACAAATGCTTCGCACTTGACGCCGCGATGAGCTCTGCACCACCTTCAGATGCCGTCAACGCCACTACTCCGAGCGCCAACGCTCGAGCAGCGACACACGACCAGGAGGATCGTGCCAGCACGGCATTGAGAGACCTTCCGCTCTCGGCAGTCGCAATTCATGTTCAGAGAGGCCATCTTGGCTGTGCTGTCTTTGTAGAGGAGGAGCAGCAGCTCTTCCTCTGCGAGGATCTGCCGTGCAACTTTTTCTCTCCTCAGCAGGTGAATCCAGCTCCGCTGCAAAACGTAGACCATAATTCCGAACTGATGAGGGATGATATCGCTGCAAAGGCCACTGCGACAGTGCATGGCTCCGCGGCAAGTGTCCTCGAAAGCTGTGAGCAGCAGACCGCCCGTCCCTTCCTCGCCTCGCGCTGGTACACTGACCACCTTGTATTCTCTGGTTGCATGTCGAGATGAGGGCAGTGCTGTCGCAATTTCATCCCGACATCATCCTGGCATCTTCGACCTGCCCGGCTCCCCTCCTAGCCGTTTTGCAGACTTTTTGTGAGTCTTGTGCCTTGGGAGCGAGTGTGAGACAGGTTTTGGGTCGATCGACAGCGTGCTGATCGCCTTCGTTGATCACGCCATGACGCTCAGCCGACCAAAGACGTGCTTCCGTTGAGGTTCGGCCGGCGCGTGACTTTCAGCTGGCTCTCGGTTTGGCTGGCATCGCCGAGGTCACAGCTTGCACCGATGCCTTGACTATCGATGGTGAAGGTCTTCTGCCGAGCGCGGTGCTCACAGACGCCAAAATTTCCAGGTCCAAGGCCACGATTTCGGTAAGTCGAAGCGAGCCGCGTCCGGGACGTCAAATTGCGCCGTCACCAACTACGTTCCCGAGCTGACCTGTCCCTCGCCGCGCCGTCATCTTTCAAAGATATGCTCGGTGGGGCCCCTTCTATCCGGCCTGCGCAATCGCCTGGACGTCGGAAGGTCCCTAGTCCTCTCCGTTTTGTCGTTGGATGAGTATCTCTTTGTCGATGAGAACACGCTCCGCAGCATGAGCATCTGCTCAAGCGACCCCCATGCCTTTGTGCACGCAAAGGCTGGTAGAGAAGGCTTCACAGTGCTTGGTGAGCTGTACACTCGTCAGTTTCGATGGCGAGACAGATGTTGACCTTACCCTCTTCTTTGTCTGATTCGATACGACGTGACTCGGCAGCCATGCTCAACTTGATTTCTTCGAAAGGTGGGATCCCGCCGCCCTCTCCTTTTGTTCCATTGGCCGGCAGGCATCATGACGAACAACATGGCTGACGCTCACATTCTGTTCTGACACTAATCCAGCCTCGATGCCCCTCCTTCAGAGGTGGATCATGCTTCCGCTCGCCAATCGCGCAGAGATCCAGCGAAGACACGACGCAGTGGAGCTTCTGGTGAGGCACGAGGCGTATTCCGAGATCATCGAGATTCGTTCCCGCCTTGCGGAGCTCGGAAAAATCCCACAGATCTGTCACCAGCTCAATAAGGGTCTTGGCTCTGCTTCGCTTTGGGACAAGCTGCGAAAGGTAAGGTGCAGCGGCTTTTATGCCGTGTGTATCATGTTCAAACATCTGAATTGGTTCATCATTTCGTAAGACCTGCCACGCTATTCTCCGCATTCGGATGGAGCTCAACACGCTTAATCTGAGTTCCTCTGAACTCATTCGCGAGGTAAGAGCCGATAGGATGCAGCCATTTTGAACGTGATGCGATGCTGTTGACGAGGCACAGGGCTGAAGCTTGTTTGGGATGGGTTTGTATAGATAAAGGACCAGCTCCGTACGGAGACAATGGTGAAGCTAGGAGACACGATAGAACAGATGGTCAGTCCGAAGCTCCGTGTCAACTCATCTGGGCGAGCCGATTCTGATACTGACGTTGACGTTGACGTTGACGTTGATCTCTGATCCTAAATCGACTTTGAAGAAAGGTGCGTGCATCAGAGTCCGCCTACTTGTTGAAGCTCATTCCCGTGGCTAAACACGAGGCTGTACTCGACGACTTGCTTTTGTTACAGCAAAAACGAGGGCAAGATCACCCTCCAACCTGGTGTCGACGCCCATCTCGACGAGCTGAGGGAGCGCTCCGCGAACCTACCATCTTTGCTCGAACGGGTAGCTTCTGAACTCAAGGGACAACCGGCATTCCACTCGGTCACCAGGCAAGTCGAGTTCAAATCCCTTTCTTGCGGCCTCGTTTTCGGGTCCTCCAGATCTAACTTGAGCCTTAATCTTGCCTCCTTTTGGTCTTCAGCATCCATGTCGTCTACTTCCCCCAGATAGGCTACCTGATTGTGGTACCGCGGGGCGACACGATCGGCACAGAATACGATGCTACACTCGAGCATCAGTTTGCCAGCGAAGAGACGTGAGTTTACGCCGTGTTTCTCGCAATGCAGTCCAGACGTTCACTCTTATGACTTTTTTGTAATCGATATGAGCAGCGTCTACCTCAAGAACAATCTCATGGCCGACATGGATCAAAACGTGAGTGCGATGACTTGTAACGTATTTGATCCGAGACATCATGGGTGCTGAACCATACGACTCGCAGCTGGGAGATGTTTCTTCTTTCATCGTCGATCGAGAGATCGAGCTGCTCGACGGTCTCCACGCCGTCCTCGATGACAGCATCACGGACCTACTCGCTGCGCACACTGCCCTTTGTCAGCTAGACTGGTAAGTCGCTTGGACGGCGACGTCAGCACGGTTGAGTACATGACTGAACCTGGACTGGCCCTCTCCTCTGCTAGCCTTATGGCGTTCGCAAGAGCAGCAACTCTCTATGAATTGCGCCGTGAGTTCTTGGTACAGGCTTATTCTGAGGCGATCCGAGCTCTGACGTCTTTTGCAGCTGTCCTCTTCGTACTACGGCATCTCAGGCCCGACTCTCGTAGAGGAGCAGGTGATCAAGCTCAAGGGCAGCCGTCATGCTCTGAAAGCTCTATCGGATGAAAGCTTCGTAAGTCTCAACCATAAGTGAAACGGATAAGCCGTGCTCTATAATTGACGCTTGCCACGCTCAACGTCAGGTTCCAAACGACCTCGAGCTCCGAGGCGGCCGCGGAGTAGCGCATGACCGCGACGAGGCCAGAGCCAGACCAATAGAAGCTCGTGATGGCTCGCACGAGGATCGCGAATCTCCCCTGAGTATCGAGACTGCATCTCTGCCACCTTCGCAAGCTTCTGCCAGTGCGGGAGACAAATTCAGCGTCATGGTTCTTACCGGAGCGTAAGTGAAGACCCATGGCTTAGCATGCAAAAAACGATTCGATTGGTAACATGCCCAACACGCTGGCTGCACAGGAACTCGTCCGGCAAAAGCTGTCTCCTGCAGCAGGCGGCACTAGCTGTGTAAGAGCCGATCTATAGCCCAAGGCGGCCGAGAACACAGTATAGCTGATCCGTTTTGCCCGACAGCTTCTTGAGCCAGTGCGGCTGTTTCGTCCCTGCTACCTACGCCGAGCTGGGCGTCTTTGACAAAAGTAAGGCCAACTCGTCGCCTGATTGCATTGACATGGCGTGTTCGAATACTGACGCCCATACGTGGTACAAGTCTTGACGCGAATGAAGCAGGACGAGTCGCTATCGAGCGAAGGAAGCTCGTTTACGCGGGAGCTGGGTCGCCTGCACCGAGCCATGTCGATGGCCACCGAGAAAAGCCTTGTCATTCTGGACGAAGTGGGAAGAGAATGTCGCAGCGATGGTGAGTCATCCCGGTGCGAAGTAGGCCAGAAAGGCAAGGCATGGAGCATTGAACATCCGTGTGACACATCTTGCGCAGACGGAGCTGGACTCTTCATCGCCACGATCTACGACTTTCTGCAGCGCGGGTCAAAGTGTCCTATCGTCATATCCGCGACTCATCATCTTCGTAAGTCACCCTCAACCACCTACGCTAGACACAGGCGAAGTTTAGATGTCTGACCCGCGCCTGGTGATGTGACATGCAGGCGCGATCGAGAGACACTTTCCGGCGGACCTGCCGATCGAGCGGGCACACATGCAGACCATACTGCTGCCGACGTTGGTCGAGGCGTTCAAGTCGCTCACGTATCTGTACCGTTTGAGGCCTGGATTCGCGGGGGCGTCGCACGCGTGCCACTGCGCACGTCTCTGCGGCGTGCCCGGGTCGGTCGTCGAGCTTGCGGAGCACATCTGCCGCGTCGGCCTGCGCGCCTGGCACAAATCAGAAGCCGATCAGGACGAGGCAATCGTGCGAAGGCTTCTGCAGCTAGACCTTGGGAACGACGAAGATGAGCAGCAGCAACAACCTGCTATGGAGGACAATGAGGCAATTCGACTGCTCGAGCTGGTCCTCCGGCCAGAGGAAGGCGCTGGCAGCACTCAGGGCTAATTTAACCATCCAGTGTGGCTGCCTAGTCATGGGTATATGTGCGTACGAGAGCTGGTGACATGTGATGCAATTCCGTAAGAGCAATGAGCGTGGTGCGAGCTGTGAATGCAGAAAGCCGAGATCTTGCGACAGGCCTCTAAGCTGTGAAAGTTCCGCCTGGCTGAGACTACTGGATCTTGCCGCGCGATGCGCGACGGCACGCGTCCGGGTCGTACTTCATGATCCAGGGATGGCGCAAGACTTTTGTGAGGGGAAGGCGATCGTCTGGTTTCTTCTTGAGGAGCTGTTGCGACGGGGAAGGGAGAGCAGAAGAGCGTCGATATTCATCGGTCAGCCGGGCATGATCGGGGCGAAGAGGATCGGTCGAAGGGTGAAAATTAGGGTCTACGTACTGCGCGCACCAGGTCAGCCGCTTCTGGGCTAAAGTGACGTGGAATCTTGAAGTCAATGTTGTTGATGCGGCGATAAGTGCCGGCTGTAAAGGGGAAGGATGCCAGTTCAGTACAAGTGGTTGGGCTCACGGTGCGAAAGCCGAACTGGAAACTTACCCGGAGCGTTTTCGAGCTCCTCAAAGGGAGGAACGCCTTCCAAGAATTCGAAGCATAGTACGCCGAGGGCCCAGAGATCGACGGCCTTGTCGTGCTGTTCACCGTTGACCATCTCGGGAGGAAGATAGTCGAGCGTGCCGCAAAGCGTCTGACGGCGATTGCCTGGCGCATGTACGCTCCAGCCAAAGTCACCGATCTTGAGGTCGCCTTTGATGCCAAGAAGAAGGTTCTCGGGCTTGATATCGCGGTGGATCACGTGCTTGCTATGCAGATACGATAGCGCGTCTGCCATCTGAGCGATGTACTGCAGCAGCGGAACGAAGCAAGCAAGGCAAGAAGGGGAACATCAATGAGGGATCGCAGCAGGTGAACGATGTGGGAAGGCGAACTTACGCTTGCAGCGACCTTCTCCTCGAATCTGCGGTCGGGAAGCTTGTTCATGAGCTTGTACAGTTCTCCGCGGCCAGCAAACTCGAGCATGAGGAAGACACGGCCTTCGTCGTGGAAGTATCCGTGGAGACGCAGGATGTGAGGATGGCGCAGATTCATCTGGATCTCGATCTCGCGACGCAGCTGCTTTTCCACCTTGTTCTCGACGAGTTCGTTCTTGTACATGCACTTGAGTGCGATAATGTACCCCTTGTTGGGACCGCCGCGGGTGCGGACCATGTAGACGCGACCGAACTTGCCCTTGCCGAGCGGACGACCCATCTCAAAGTCGTTGAGCGACCACACTCGCGTCGGTGGATGCGACTTGCCCGCATCGGCCGAGGACAAGACGAGCGGATCGAATTGCATGGTGCCTCTGCGCCCGCGGGCCTCGTCGCGCTCCAGCCCGCCATCGTAGCGGCCGAGGTCGACGGTAGGTGCCGAGGAGGCTGCGGAGGCATTTTGAGCTGGCGGTCTGGACGAGCTTGCCTCGAACATGTTGCTTGCCTTGGTGGATTGTGATGTATGAGACAGAGCGTTTGGAGCGCGATACGAGCCCGCGGCGCCAGCAGAGGTTCCCGCCACACTTGGAGGTCGACTCTTGAGGTTGCTATGCCCGTGAGTCGGTTGTTGCGCACTTGGCCTTGCAGCGTTGAGTGGCTGCATGTGTGATGGAGCGCCGCGGCTCATGCCTTGCACGATGCTGTTGGCGTTGGTGAGCCCGGTGGAGGAGACTGCAGCCCCGCCGCCCATTGCAGAGGCAGCGATGCGGTTGAAGTGCTGCATGTTGACGCCACCGTTGATGCCCATATTGGACGCGATGGAGCTCGAGGGAGCTAGAGGTCTCATGGCAGCGTTTGTAGGATGCGCGCCTCTGCCATGAGACTGCCCATGCGAGGGGTGAGAGGCTTGTTTGGGGTCGGCACCGCCATCAAGGTGGAGGTTTGCCAGTTGGGCCTCCATGGCCGTCGACACGAGGTGCTGGTGAGAGGGAGCAACTACGGTAAAGATGACCGAAGAGCGCGAGCTGAGAGTCCTTCCCTTTGCGCTTTGGGGCAGGCGATTCGGGGATGATGGTGGTCTTTGACTGGCAGGGGGCGGAAGATCATGGACGGTGCGCAGCGCAGAAAGCTGCAGCCTCACACACGAGCCGACCGAGAACAACACACGGCCTCTCCGAAATGTAACACGAAATTTCGAAGCGCACCTGCTACGCGTCCGTCCACTGCTCTGCCGCCGCTCTCGCGCTGCCGCTCTCGCAGGTTGCCCCAGCCTAAGCACGTGACTACCTCCACACTGTGAGTTGGAGGTTTTTGACGGCTCCTAGCCAAGCCTCACAGCCTCCTCCTTCTTCCAACGATTCTCTCCCTTCGCTTCTGACCCGCTCCCTTCGGTCTGCCAAGTCGTCGTCCATCATGGTGCTCTACTTCACGTCTACGGCGGTCGAGCCGCCAGCGACCATCTATGTGGGCAAGGACAAGTTCGAGAACGAAGAACTGCTCAGGTATGGTCTTGAACGCGACGTGTGGTTCCACGTCGACAAGCTCTCTTCCGCGCACGTATACCTGCGCCTCCCACCCAATATCGAGTCCTGGGAGACAATACCAGAGGCTCTTGTCAACGACTGCTCCCAGCTGGTCAAAGCCAACTCCATCGAGGGCAACAAGAAAGCCAACATCACCATCATCTACACACCCTGGTCCAACATCAAGAAGACCGGCGATATGGCGGTCGGTGCCGTTACCTTCTTCAACGACCGCAAGGTCAAGCGCTTCCACATCAAAGAGAAGGACAATGCTATTGTCAACCGCCTCAACAAGACCAAGAAGGAGGTGCAGGTAGACCATGAGGCTGAGCGTCAAGAGCGTCTGCGCGACGAAGGCCGTGTCAAGAAGGCGAAAGCCATCGAGGATGTGAGTTTCGGATCTCATCCTTCGTTCTCCGTTCTTCGTTCAGCAGCCCGAGCTGCCTCGTTGATCACCATGCTGACCCTCTTGAACGCTCCTCTCTTGAAACTTCAGAAAAAGGCACAGCAGGCCGAACAAAAGCGCCGCAAGGAGGAAGCAGAAGCGCGCGATTACTCGAAGCGTGAGTGCCACCAACCAGCGATGACATGCTCCTGTCAGCGACCTGACGCCTCTGACCTCCCCCGATACCAATTCCAGTATACTCCGCCGAGGCCATGGAAGAGGAGAGACGACGTAAGGAAGAACGCAGGCTCGCCAAACTCGACGGCAATGCATCCGGCAGCGGCGACGACGACCAAGACGATGGCATGGACAGCGACGACTCGTTCATGTAACATTATTGCTGGCCTACCCTTCCCTGCGTTAGGTCAGAACGATTCGGGGACACGGGTCAAAATTTCAACAGTACGCAAGCGCAGAGCAGCGCTAGAAATCGATTCGTCAGGGGATACTACAGTACAAAACATACAAAAAAGGTCGAAACGCGAGCAAGAGAGAGAGGAACAGAGTCGGTCGGAACGTGGCGTCGTGGCAGGCGAGGATCAAGGACGTGGGCTAGAGGATGTCCTACCCATCGGATCTCGAGGCGCAGGCCATGTCAAGATGCCTACTCCGCTGCCGAGGCCTTCTTTTTGCTTGGCGCCTTGATGAGCGTCTTGTGAATGTGCGGCAGAACACCGCCTCCGGCGATCGTGGCGCGCACCAGCGAGTCGAGCTCCTCGTCTCCTCGAATCGCCAGCTGCAAGTGTCGCGGCGTGATGCGCTTCACGCGCAGGTCCTTCGATGCATTGCCTGCAAGTTCGAGCACCTCGGCGGTGAGGTACTCCAGGATCGCCGAGGTATAGACGGCGGCCTTGGAACCGATGCGGATGTGGTTCTGCGTGCGGTTCTTGAGGTGACGGTGGATTCGACCGACAGGGAACTGCATTCGATCAAGACAGGGGGTGCGGAGACGTGCAGGAATGTTGGTAAGATGGATAAAGTCAGCATTGCCCAGTCTTTGCAGGACGCCAAACACAACTGCGGCCAGTCGGACCAGTCCGAATCCTCGAGCCGCCTCGAGCTCTGCGTCGTCTGGACGAGTGCTGAACGCCTTGTCACCATCGACACCGTTCCGCTCTGCTGATAGCCTCACGTCACAGATGCCATCCCAAGTCGATCGGCCTGCGTCGATCCGAGCCACGAGGTGACAACAGCCGTGCATGAACACTGAGTCGCTGGTATCCGACTTGCTTGGCCGCCGACGTTCCTGTGTGGACTTGGACGCGTCAGAGCGACCACGAGCTCGCGCAACGGGCTCCAGCGGACTCGCTTGGACCAACGACGCGTCGCCCAGGCAGGATGCGCCGCTTCGACGCGTCGATGCTGGGTGGATGGATGGCATGACGCAGGATCCAGACAGGCGGAAGGAGATCTCTGGCGCCAGAATTGCAGCCGAGCGGTGACCAAGATTGGCGCAGGGACGATTGCGAGCACGGCCGGCGTATGAACCGAGGGATTGCGGATGGATGGCGGATGGACGTCGTCGCTAATATCCGAGGGGCGCGCGGGATACTCACCTGGAGACCGGCACGCGCGGACTGCGTGACCTGCTTCTTGGGCTCCACCTTGGCGTTGCCGCCCTTGCCTCCCTTTGCTCTCGGGTCAGACATGTTTCAAATAAGCTGGATGGTCGGTACGATCGGTGCTGGGATGGGATGGCGTCGCAAAGGTGAGCGGATGGATGGATCTGTCGAATCAGTTGATATCGAGGTGGTGGTGGTGTGCAGAGCCAAAGAGGTGTGGAGCTCGAATTTCGCCGCTCAGGTGGCCATCCAAATCAGCGTGTCGCGTGTCGGGCCCGTCCGCGAGTAATCCGTGCCGTGCCTCCTGATTTCTCCCGGATTTTTATCGAAATCCGCCGCGGGCTGGCCTGGCTGTGTTTTGAGTTTGCTCGAAGCTCGTCGTGTCGAGAGCTCGAAGGCGTCGACGCGAAGACTCGACGGCAAGAGAACCCGGCTGGCAGGCGCAAGCCAGACTAGCCGCTTCATGCCGCTGCAGGTCGGATCAAGGCGGTCGAGCGCGGGCAGGGGCCTTGTCGGCTCGCCTGACGTGACCAACGCGCAACTGGCGTCGATGGGAAGAGCCTGCTGCAAGTACGGATGTCCCGAAGCGCCGCCACATCCGCACCTTTGTATCACACTCTGTATCCGACATCGCAGTACGTTGGTGTTCATAGCCTGATGTCATACTAAACCAGGCTGTGAACTGACCGGGTGATCCGACAAGCTGTTCATGGCGTGCCGGACTTCTCACACCTTCGCATCATTCACGCAGAAAGCGTTCGATCCTCTCCTTCGCCTTCTTCTCTCCGAGCGAGGCAGTGCTGGCACGGCACTTCCGTCCAGATGTGACTTTGTCCGTGCCCTGTCAATCGAACGGGCACTCTGGACAGCCAGCTGGCAGCAGTTGAGCTTAAGTTGGGGATTTTGAGGCAACATTTTCACTCCCTTTTCGTCCCCGATTCCGCGCCTAGTCGCCCTGGTAATCTGCCGTTCAGACATTCGCAGGAAGCAACAAGAATCGAGCCGGCAAGACATGCGGAGCGAATCGCTGCTCAGCCAGCGGGAGAACCAGTGCTTTCTGCAAGGCCCAATGAGCCGCGAGGAGGCGCATACAGTAGAGAATAGGAGATCCTTTGAGGGGTCATTGCGGGAGTCCCGCAGCCTGGAGGCGGGAGGATCGAGCGCCCGTCGTCTGCCCCTGCCCCTCTCTCAAGGTGTTGATCCCCCGATGCAGTTTCAGATTCAGATCTTTAGGAGGTCAAAGCGGCACGGTCCCTCGGACGCGCTGTTTTGTTGGGTGGAAAAAGGTCGTCACATGCGAAAGGCAACTGCAGAGAGGCACGACAACGATTTTCGTCTTTTCGTCTCATCACGCGCAGCGAGAGGCGCCCCAGGCCGAAGCCGAGCCGAGCGTCGAAGCCTCGCCTCGACATCTGGCGGTGAAGGGGTCCCGAGAGCGAGGAGACCTATTCTGTATGATCACAACCTTTTCATGTCACACACCTGCAGCGACCATCCCACGCCCCGCCAGGCCACGCCGAGTGTCTGACCTTGGGTCCATCTTCATCATGACCTTCTCCCACCATCACGTTTCGTCTCAACGAACGCCCAACGCCTCGGGACCATCCGAAAACGTCTCTTCTGCTTCCGACGGGACGAGTCAGGACCTTGCGTCTTGGGTTGACCAAGTGCGCCAACGCAGCTCAGCTTCGGCCACGTCCAGCAACCAAGGATCCTCAGGTCTTGCGGATACAGCACCGACCTCGTCAGCCTCCGAGCTGGAGCAGGAGTTCCAACGACAGAGGCTCGAGCGACAGCAGCGCAGAGATCGCCTCTCGGTTTCTGGCATCCGTGGCATCTCGTCCCAAACAAACTCGCCCCTGGCGACGCCTTCCCTCGATTCTCCCAGCTTCGCTGCCGCTGTCATGGCGCCTCCCGACGCCTCCCAGTCACCTTCGGCTTCGCCGCTGCTCGGCGCCTCTCCTCCCAAGGCGTCGGGAGTGACGGGTATCAAGCGTGCCAATTCCCTGCTCGCTCGGTACGGTGGACAGTACGGTCCCACGGGCATCGCAGCGGGACCGCGAGGCCCCAACGAGTCGCCGGTCTCGCTTGCCAACTTCATGGGCGGAAAGGCCGCCGGTCCTCGCCTCGGCAAGCTGGCTGGAGACGGTAAGAGTGCTCCTCCCGAGGCGGAACTCATCCACGAGAGTCGCAGGGTGCCTCTGCCCGGCATGTCGCCGCATTCGGGCCGCTCCCTCGCCAGCTTCCTCGAGGAGCGGGCCGACGCCTCTGGCAAGCGAAGGACGGGCGACGGCGCCCCCGCATCGCCTGTCAAGGACTCCCCTACACCCGCTTCGCCAACAAAGGCCAGCAGCAGTCCGGCCAAGTATGGATACGCCTCTGCTGAGCTCGGTCGGCCACTGCGAACCGCGACAGACCCGCCTTCGTATCAGTCCGGCTCCTCCGGAAACGCCGCATCGACCCGCCCCGCATCGCCCAAGAAGGCGTACCTGGAGCTGATGGAGAAGCAGAACACTCCACGCACGAGTGCTCCACCTTCGCCAGTCATTCCTCGCGCTTCCAGTCCTTCCAAGTTTCACAGATTCACGTCAGCCGAAAGCGCCTCCGCCTCGCCCCTGCTGGATCGTCCTGCTTCGCCACTCAAAGGCTCGCTGGCACCGTCTCCAGTGCGTGACGAGAGTGTTGGAATTGCGGCACCCAACCATTCTACGTCTCGCCCGCTCCCAATTCCCAAGGCGCATTCCAGCTCGCACGCCGAGGCGCATTCCACCGAGCGCAAGGATGCTGCCACGAGTCCTTTCAAGCCCGAGGACATTGTTGACCCTTCTGTCGCTGGAGTGGTTGCTGCTGCACGTGCACAGCCCAAGCCAGATGGCGGCCTGGGCAGGGGATGGACTCAGTCCACGGGGCAACCCGACACGGCGGCATCGCAGCCATCCACCCGTTCCGACAGCCTCGCCGCGAACGAGCTGTCGGGTGCCGACCGCATCCCGACAGCCTCGCTCTCGCGTCTGAGCGCCAAGAAGATGGTCGGCCAGCGTATCAAGGAAGCTCAGCTGCGCGACTCGTTTGCTCAGAAGGAATACGATGCAATGCAGGCTGGCTCGGCTGGCCGCAGCGTGCCTTCGAGTCCCGCCGTTCGGGATCGATGGCCACCCGCTGTTCAGACAAACATGTCTCCTGTGCGCTCCAACTCCGATGAACGCAAGGTTGGATCTCCATGGTCGCCTACTAAATACGGTAATGCGCTTCCTGGCCTTGCGGGACGCTCGCCGACGAAGGAAGCCTCTTCCAGCCCGTGGCTCTCTTCCCCTTCTAAGAAAATGGAGACGACGGCCGAACCGCGAGCGGAGCCCATCCGACTGCCTGGCATGGGTGCCAGTGTGAGTCCTTTCGCCCGCTCTGCCGACAGGAACGTCACCACGGATGCGGCGACCATCGGCTCCAACGTCGATGTCCCTGGTCAGGGCACATCGACCGCTGATCAGGTCCTGGCGCCTCTGACCAAGGCGCGGGCAAAGGGACCCATTCGTCGAGGAGCCCCGGCGGAAGCTAAAGCAAGCCCATCTCCAGCGGACACGAAAGCTGCTCCGACCCCTTCTGCCGAGAAGGCTGCCATTACGCCAGCAGTGCAGGAAAGCTCCAAGCCCGTGTCGGCACCCAAGCCGCCACGAAGGACTTCCGGCAAGCGCATCCATGTGCTCGTGTCCGGATCGGGCTCCAACTTGCAGTCGTTGATTGACGCTACTTTGCTCGACCCACCTACCGGTCTTCCGACCATCGAAAACGCACAGATCTCGTTTGTGCTTTCGAACCGCAAGGCTGCTTATGGGCTGACGAGGGCAGCTGAATCAAACCCGCCGATCCCCACCAAAGTCTTGGCCCTCAAGACTTGGCAGAACCGCAATCCTGGTGGCACCCGCGAACAGTACGACCAAGTGCTCGCTCGCGCCGTACTCGACGGTCCTTACCCCGAGGGCACGGGCGCGCCACCGGATCTCATCGTTTTGGCCGGATTCATGCACATCGTCTCCGAGCCCTTCCTCCATGCGCTCGGTCACACTACGAGCCTGCCTGCCAACACACCTACCGTCGGCGCGAGGCCGGCTAAGGCAGTGCCGATCATCAACCTGCATCCCGCACTGCCCGGCGCCTTCGACGGTGCCAACGCCATTCCACGTGCTTTCGAAGCATACCAGCAGGGGCTCATCAAGAAGACCGGCTGCATGGTCCACGAGGTCGTCGCCGACGTTGACCGCGGTCGTCCGATCATCGTGCGCGAGGTCGACGTACTGCCGACGTACAAGCTGGAGGACCTCGAGCAGGCGATTCACAAGGTCGAGCACGTCATCATCGTCCAGGCAGCAGACCTCGTACTCAAGGGACACCTCGAAGAGCTGGATCGACAGGAGGCCGCAACCAAGCAAGAAAAGGCTGCCGCAATCGCACCTGCTTCCAAGCCATCGCCTCTCGAAATCGTCGAGTTGGGCTCCGAACTCGCCGGAGGCGAGGCAATTGCCGCCGCTCCTTCGATCGTGAAAGCAGCACGCTCGGCCATTGCCAAGCACGCGACCCTGGCCGACGTGGTGAGCTCTTCGCACACCTCTGCTGCCTCTAGCAACGTCAAGACAGTCTCTGTGGAGGTGTTGGCGATCGATGCAGATGGCTTTGTGGAAGCGCTGGAATTCTCGGGCGATCAGACCTTCCAGCGAAGCGAGCAGCTACGACGCGAACAGATCTTGTATGACGACGAGACACTCGCTGTCGTGAAGCGTTTCAAAACGGACGCTGGACAGACGGAAACGAAAATCTGGGTCAGGACCGGCCAAGCCTCGGCTTTGCATCCGTTTGAGTACGGTCCTCGCTCGACGTCGTGCGCCGAGGGCCGCAAAGTCCAGGAGCTTGCTCAGGGATATGCTTGCAAGCCCGAGATGATCCCTTCAGGCTGCGAACCAGACGAGCTGATCGCGAGTCTCTCGGGTACTTGGGCGATCAGCCGCCACGGTTCGCGCAAGCGATTTGACGCGGCAGCCTCGTCGCTGTACCGCATCCGTGCTGCTGTTGGCTCAAGCCCTGGCCCGGGTCAGCGCTTTGCCATTCAGCAGGTCGAATTGCAGACCACCAATCTATGCTCGGGCGACAGCTTCGTCTTTTCGATGCTGTCTTCGCTCGGTGTGTGGCATGGACGGGGCGCGTCGACGGCGGTGCGTGCTGCAGCGGTGCGTTTCGCGCAGGCGCTCGCCAAGTCTGGTTCGAGCGGCGCTCGCAGCAGCGAAGGCATGGTCGAGATGGAGGAGGGATCGGAGGCTGCGCTGTTCTCGAACGTGTTCGACAAGTCGCAAGAATATGCCAGCGCCTGGTTCCACCGACAAGACAAAGGTGCTCGCACCGACGCGGCAAGCCTGGTGGATGTCGAGCTCCGGGGTCAAGACTTGCAGCTGCAACCTGTTACTTCCAACGGCTACTTTGGAGCGCACGACCTGCTGCTGCCGACGCGATCGACCAAGATCTCGATCCTCAACTTGCGCGACGAAGAGCTGTACGTGGTTGTGGGCCGCGATGCGCGCTCTGACCGACCGAGGCTGGCGTGTGCGATCCAGGCGGCCGAGATGCTCGCCGAGCTGCTGCAAGCAAAGCTGCGTCGGGCGGCCGCATCGGAAGGAACGGTGGTGGCGCGTCCTGCCGTGCACGTGCTCGTGCTGCCTTCGAAGGTGCCCCGCGAGATCCGCGCTGCCTCGCGTGTGTGGTCGGACAAGATGGCGGAGTACCTGCAAGGCGAGGCGCCTGGGCGCATGAACGTGTGCTCGAGCGACAGCGCGATGGAACAGCTCGGCAAGCGCTCCTGGCCGCGGTGGGCGCTGTCAGATGCCAGCTACCTGCCGATCGGAGTCAGTCCCGAAGACGTCTCCCTGTGAATCCGCGATGCATTGCCGCCTTCACGGCAAGCAAGCGATCCGATCCAGTGCTATTATACTCCGTCGGAGGCAGGCTGCAAAGCACCGTCATGACACTCACGAACCTGTATTCAACTTAGCCTGCAAGTCAAAAAAGAAAGCGAGCTGCCGATATGCATGGAGGAGGGGATCGGGAAGCGAGCGAGGCTGTGAATTCGATTGGGTGCCGGAGTCCGAGGCGCCGTCGCTGCAGTCTGAGCTCCGCTGCAGGCTGTTCGAAACTCGGATTGCAAATTCGCTTGAAATTCCGATTGGGCGAGACGAGGCGAGGCGAGGCGAGGCGAGGCG
>AWNI01000008.1:1243283-1281336 GCA_000517465.1 Moesziomyces aphidis | reverse complement strand
CCTGGCGGAGCGTGTAGCGCTCGTCCTTGAAGTTGTCCGGGTCGCACGTGGCGGCGGTGTAGCGCATGTGGGTGAACTCGCGCGACTCGCGGTCGTTGAGCTTGTCGAGCAGCTTTGAAGGCACGGGACAGTCGAGCACGAGGTTGCCGTGGTAGAGCTCGACGCGCTTGAGCGTCTTGTATCGGCGCGGCACACGCTGCGGGATCTTTCCGTAGCGCACGCCGCCGGCAGTGCCGTTCTCCATGAGGCTGGGGTCGAAGCCGCCGGGCATGTAGTCGTCCGGGTCGCCGCTGTGCGGATGCAGCAGACGGCCGCGACCGTTGGCGCCGTCTACGTCCATGCCGTCTTCGTCGCCATACTTGTCCATGGGTCCGATGTGGTTGCCATGCTCATCAAAGTGCGACGCGGGCGCGTAGGCGTAGTTGCCGTCCCTGGGTAGGAGGGGTACATCGTTGTCGTGCTCGTCAAAGGGGTCGACGCCGACACGGTGGGGCTGCGAGTTGCCGTAGGGATTCGACATGCGGGGCGAGGTGACGTGGGGCGGGTAGGAAGGCCGTGTGTGGTCGTAGTAGTCCGCCGAGGGCAGCTCGTAGCCGGTGTGATCGCCCGAGTTGGAAGGGGGCAGATAGGGGTCGTAGGAGACGTGAGGCTGCGAGGTAGGCTCGGCGCCGAGGTCGTAGGTTGGATAGGCGTTGTTCTGTCGAGTGAGCGACTGCCTTCGAGCCTCTGCGGTCTGAGGATGGCGGCCGTCGGGCGACTGGTGCTGGGCCTCGTCCGAGGTGCGTCCGCCGCCTCCGAAGGGATAGCGAGGAGGCATTGCGAGTTGCGATGCGTTGCGTCGATCGAAGTGGGCTTAAGCGCGCGCGCGCGCGTGGGTCCTCGAGGGAGAATGAGGTGAAGGTCCAAGTCCGGCTTGCAGGGCGAAGGTCCGGACCAATGAAGGGAGGGTCGTGCTAAAGAGGAAAATGTTCCTCCTGGGTATCTAGGTCCGGTCTTTGACGTCGTTGCGCACCACGCGTGGGAGATGGTGGTAGCAAAGGACAAACACGCAGGAAGGGAAGCAAAGTGCGGAGTTGAGCGAGCTCGTAGGCGCACTCGAGGGCGAGCTTTGCACGTGAGCGGGACGGGGCGGAACACAAAAGCAGTTGAGCAAGCGCCGTGCGGGCCAAGGCTGTGCGCCGGCAGCCGACGATTTCTGGGCGGTCTGGGCGCGCCAAGTCTGAAGGTGCGCTTCAAAAAAGGCAGGCCAGCCTTGGCCGTGTTGGACTATCCGATCTACGCGCCCAGAGAGAGGTGTTGCTCTGCGCATCTGCATCATCGCCTTCTGCTCCACTTTTTTTTTCGCCGTTTCGGCAGGTCCGCGCCCCTGTGCCCCCTCTCTTCGGATGGAAATTCTCCTGTCTACAGAGGCGAGGCTAGAGGACCCTGGAGAGCCAAGAGAGGCCGGGCCGCGCTGACGAAGCCTGGCAACGGGGCACCAGGACCCTGTGGATCAGCCCAAGTCTGCAGACCGCATCCAACGGCGTAAAAAAATATGCAGATACACCTGTACGGCGCCCCTGTCAAAAACAAGAAACGCCCGGCCGCAAATTTCCCTTTGCACCGCCCTCTCCTCTTCCGCGGCTGCAGGAGGTTCGCGCCGCATGGCTGTGTCGCCAGGCACTTCCGACGCAGTCCCTTTACTCCGCGGTCATGCTGATTGCTGCTCTATCTTCACGTCCCGGCTATGTATCACAAGTCTTGGTCGGAGCCAACACAAACTACGATTTGAAGCTATTGAGACGGAACAACGGATACACCGACTGGCGGTGTCACGACAAGCCGACTCCGGCGAAGATCTCCGAAATCAGGCCCGGGAAGACGGATCAAAGGGCTGGTACGCGGGCAGGCCCTCATCCAGGCGCGCTTCCGCCTCGCTCTCTTGCAGACCCGCCAGCGGCTGCGGGCGGGCGGCTCCGGCTCCTGAAGGCTGTGGCTCGACACCGTATAGCTCCGCCTGCTGCTGCTGTCGCACCAACCGCGCCTGCGCCGCGTGCTGCTGCACCTCTGCCGCCTCTTGCCTCGCCTCGAGCTCCTTGCGCTCCCTCTCGCTCATCGGCGCTCCCGCGTGCAGCGTCGACTGAGACAAGTCCGACGACATCGATCCGGATGCTGGCAGATGCACCGCACCACTGTGTCCAGGCGTGGCCAGATCCGAGAAGCCCGATGCCGCCGATGCAGACGATGTCATTCCCGGACTGATCCGTTGCGGCGTAGCCAAAAGCGGCGCGCCTGACTGCGCACCCAGCAGCGGCTCGCCCCGCAGCGTAGCCCCGTCCACCAGCCAGCTGCCCAGGTACGCAACGGGCGCAGCGTCTCCCACGGTCCTGATCGCCGAGCTGCCCACCGACAGCTGCGTGACAACTTGCCGGATTTTCGCCTCTGCCGTGCTAGCAGCGGCCGCCGAGTACTGCAGCTCAAACACGTAGCTGCCCCTCCATACGCTGCTTGCACCTGATGCCGCCACCATGGAAGCCGGGCGACGGTCAACTTTGCGAATCGACACCTCGGTGCACTTGCTCAGCTCCGGCACTACTCTGTCCAGCACGCTCGGTGAGTCGCTGTAGCTGCCGGACTCGGCTACGAGGTCCGAGCTGACTGCATCGTGCACGCCCAGCAGCGAGCGGCCCACCATGCCAACCTGTGCAGACGCGCTGTACAGCCGCGACAGCGAGGCCGGCAGCGAGTTGGTGGCCAGCAAGCTCGGCAGCGGCTCGCTCGCCAGCACCAGGAAGCGCGTGCGGTTGTCCTGCACGTCCTGAATCTTGGAGCGCAGCACCCTGACGCCTACGGTCTTTACAGCCGCCTCGGCGCCAACCGCCACAACGAGCGAGTTGGATGAGAAGCCGAGCGACTCGCCCGATGCCATGCCTGGCGCAGTGCCGGCCTCGAACTCGAGCGCCGTGATCGCCGCTGCGGCCGTCGAGTCGACCGCCTTCTTGCGCGCCTGCGGCAGATAGCGCGTGAGGTAGCGTGCGCACTGTCCGAGCGCCTGCTCGTGCGAGATCACATTGGTGATGTTGGACAGCGTATCGTCGCGGATGGGCGCGTTGGCATCCGAATCGCCCTGAAGCGCCAGAAGCCTCTGGTACGTGCGCGGCCCACACAGCAGCGCATGGTCCACCGCTAAGCATGCTTCGCCCACCACATGCAATTGGGCGCCCTCCGAGGGCCGCATGGCGTGGCGGTCACCGTTGCTGATGTTGAGCAGATTGTCCAGCGTGTCCCGAACAGGTCCGAATGTGCTGTTCTCCACCGGCACGATGGCGATCTTGGCGTTGCCGGGCGTGCCACGGCGAACAAAGTCGATGGCGCCCGTGATGCTCTGCATGGGGATGAGGTTCGTTCCGGTCTCGCCAAACACCTTGAGCGCCGCCTGGTGGCTGTAGGTGCCAGTAGGGCCGAGGTAAGCCACCGCACCCGCAGAGATTGAGGCGGATCGCTGGCCAGCAGATGCCCTGCGAGGGCGAAGCGTGCCCGACTTGGGTCCGCCGGGTCCGCTCGGAACCACACCGGTCTCTGCGACCGTCGGACCGGGTGGACCCGATGCTTCTTCATCTTGGACGGATGGATGAGCCGCCGATGTGGCAGCGACGGGGTCAGCAAAAGGATCCGGCTGAGGCGAGCGCAGCGTGTCGGAAGCTGCCGAGGGGCTGCGGTTGGGCCGAGGCGGGAGAAGGGGCGCGGGAAGCGTGGACGGGCTGAGGTTGAGTTTCTGCGTCGATCCGTTACCATCTGCGCTGGCTGGCTGCAGTCGATCATTGCGATCGAGCGACAGACTGCTTCGTCGGGGCGACGCAGGTGCAGCACTGGCGACAGTCGCTGGCGTCGCTGCATCGCTTGCAGCCTCGTCGCGCTGCAGCTCCGCGCGATGCGAGACAGCGTAGGAGACGGTGTCTGCACGGCCGAGGCTGGTGCCAGATGACAGTGCGGCCTCCGAGGGCAAGCTCGGGACGGACAGATCCGGACGGAAGGACGTGAGGGCAGAGGCAAGCGCCGCACGCACCTCTGCGGTGCGAGCCGCGCCTTCCCAGAGCGGGATGGTCTCGCCGCGCGGCTTGACTGTGGCCGGGAAGGGCGACTTGTCGGTGGGGATGAGCGTGGTCATGAGCTTGCCGTAGCGGGCGACGAGAGCCATCTTCTCGCCGAGCTCGATGAGACTGTCGAACATGGCCGAGTAGCCCTCCTTGAGGCTCTCGCGTTTGGTCCTGCTGAGGGACTCTTCGTCAGCCTGGTCGTCGTCGATGAGGTCCTTGAGGCGCTTCTCAGCTTCCCGGGCGCGTTCGCTGCCGGCGGACATGGCACGCTCGGGCACGAGGGCATGGAGCTCCTTCTTGAGTTTGTTGCGGGCAGCGCGGCGCTGGCCAAGCTCCATCTCTGCCTTTTCGAAACGCTTGAGACGGTTGCGGGCCTGTTCGGCGCTCTGGCTGTGCGCGGTCTCGAGCTGTCCGATCTCGTGCCAGACGTAAGCGAGACGATCGGTGACATCGACGAGCACTTCATCGCCCACACTGTCGTCGCGCTTCTCCGGGAGATGATGCTGACCCCAGGTGAATGTGGCTTTGGCGAGGTTCTTGGCCTCTCGTCCCGCAGCTTCATGATCGATGTTGAATCCTTTGACGGCCTGGCTGAGGAGGTGGAACTGGCGGGTGGACTCGTAGCGAGGGTCGACGGAGGCGATACCGTGTCGGAGGAGGTGAGGAACCGAGCCGGTGTAGAAGCTGGAACCGGTGCCTGAGGTGGTGCTGGAGTTCGAGGTGTCGCCGGTCTTGCTGGCGGATGAGGCGGCGTGGTGTGCCTGAAGCTGCTGGGCCGCAGCCTCGGCGCGCTCACGAGCCTTTGCGAAGAACGACGCCATACTGATGGTCGCTGTTGGTGTTCCAGCAAGGGTTGGAAAGGGATGGAGGCGGAAAAGAGAGCAAGGCGGAACGGCTAGCTCTATGCTCTGCCTCGTGCCGACAGAGCTCAGCCGGCTGGACGCATGATGGACACAGCCTGGCTGCGCGGCGACATGGCCAAGTCAGCAGGTCCCATTTCCGAAAATCTAATCGAAGGCTGTGGCTCCCGAGGCAGAGCTTGAGGCTGCGCTCCGCGCACAGGGCAGCTCCACATGCGTGCGCCCCACTCTGAAAAAGCTCGCGTGACCCTCGGAGGCTCAGCCACGGCCTCCAATATGCTCGGTTGCCCACACTCTGCCGTGAGCTCATATCCATACCCAAATGATACCGCTTCGGCACCGGCCTCTTACGCCAGCTCTCATGTGTTCTTGACAGTCCACGGCATTCATTTCGGCGTTCAGTGTTTGCAGCCACCGATCTTGGCGTGAGCCTTTTGATCGTCTTTTTTTTGGCCTTCTTTCCACGAACCTTTTTTTTTTCAGAGATTGCAACCAGTGTGGAGAACTGGAAGAGCGGTTCCGATCTAACTTTTTCAAGCGACGTGTCGCGGACGGATGGGCCGTTGCTACGTCTGCGCGCGCGGCCAAATCCAGTCACGGACGTCGGCCTGGCCGAACAGAAAGCCAGAGGCTCTGGACCCTGTCATTCCCATACGAGCGGCTCAGGGCGTTGCAATCCTGACGAGCCCGTTGTACTACAAATTAAGCTGGTTGCGCGCTCGCACTCCCGGGTTTGGGCCGTGCGAAGGGTTTCAGCCGTCATGTGCTGCCGCATACTCGTCGCAATGTACGTCTCAGATATTTGCTCTTGCGCCGCTCGTGCCGAGGCTACGCGCGTGGCGCAGGCGTGGCGCTGGCTGCGCGGGAAGATGGCGTGGTGGTATCATTGCGAACGACGAGATACAATGGCAGATTTGTACGCCATCGCTGCAGATGGTTGGGCTGTTCACGCATCTACCTCCATCGACGCATGTGCTGGCGCTGGGGCCGCGGCATCCTCCTCCTCCTCCTCGTCTTCTGGACCTGTCGATCGAGCCAGCTGATCCAACAATGCGTCGGCGAGCCTTGCCGCCTGGACGCTTCCGATCCGGATGGCCTCGCTGATCCGCTTGAACGGGATTTCGTCGGTGCCCGTGGTGCGTACCGAGAGCACCTTGGACGAGCGTGTTGCGAGCACCTGCACGCGTGCGCCGACACACGCCTCCTCGTCCACATCGGCATCGAGCAAGTAGCTGTGGGGCAGCACGTTGACCGTGATGCACAGCGGCAAGTCCTGACGACCGTCTAGCGCCGCTCCGTCCTCACCGCTGTGCTCGAGCTCGAAATCGACCACCTTGGAGGCCGGTCCGGACCTCGCGTTGGACGGACCCGCAGCGTGTGTCTTGGGCTTCTTCTTGAGCAGACCTTTGATGCCCATCTGGTCCAGATCACCCTGCGAATTGGCAAATGCGCCTTGCACAGCGTTGCCCGACTCATCGAGCGTGGCAGGCGCCTCGAAGGCCACACCGCGCGTGGCGGGGATGCGAGTGTCGTAGAAGGCGGCGAAGATGGCAGCAAAAGCAGCGTCGAACAAATTGCCACCGGAGAGCGAGTTGACGAGCAGGTCGATGTATATTGTCCAGTGCTTGGCGTTGGCGATGATGAGCAGCTGGTGCAAAGGCAGCGGCGATGATCTTGGCGAGAAGGCCGAGTTGACCATGGATGAGAGAGAGATGGACAATGCGTCCAGCACCTTGCTATCGAACGAGTGTACCAAGGATTGCGAGCTGCGAAAGCAATGCGAGGATGATCAATATTGAGTGCCCATCTTGGAGCCAGAGAACGTGCCAGTCCTCCCCGAACAAGGCAACACTTACTAGTCTACCGAGCACTTGATGCGTCCCGTCTTTCTGCCCTCGGCCGCGAGTTCCTGGTCGTCCTGAGTCTGGAACTCGGCCTCCTCATCCTCGTCGTCGCTGTCATCTCCAAAGCTTCTTACTTCTGCTTTGATACCGCAGAAGATTTCTGTGCCGCCGAGCGTGATGCGAGACGATCCGTTTGCCTGTGCTGCGACGGAGGTGTCGATTTGCAGGGGCCGGAAGGCGAGCAGATGGCGTCCGTCCGACCTTTGCGGTGGATCCGAAGTGAGACCTCGTAGGAAGAAGTCGCCCTGCGATCGCGACAGAGCTTGTGGTGCCATGGCTGTATCGATTGCCGCGATGCTGTGGTCTAGGTGGCAGAGAGCGAAGGTGAGGAGCTGCAGCCTGACTCTTGCCGCCAGCCGCAAAGCAAAAAGCAGGAAACCTCCAAAAAGATCTTGCCAAAGTGGAGGCACGTGACCCAGGCCATCCGACACGCCTGTTGGGCTTTGCGCCTCGAGACCAACACACACACTTTCGCCCTCGCCTCGCCGCGTTGCATCAAAATACAGTATCGCAAAATCATCCAGGCTGCTGTGGCTCGAAATTTCTGCTGTTCGCGCCTCAGCAGCCAACTCAACGCGTCGTCGAGAAAGGGCGGCAGCAGCAGGACATCCACAGACCCTGCCGGTCGACTGCGCCGCAAACACCATCAAAGCGCAGCGCGCTGCTCGCCGTCGGCTGCCGCTTCGTCTTTTCTTTACGTCCACACCGTAATTTCGATACACATCCCCATCAACCGCCACGATGCCAGTTGCCGTCGCCTCGAGGGCTTCGGCCGGCGCTTCTCGTCGTGAGGCCGTCGAGAAGCCGCGCAAGGAGATCACGCATCCGACCTTGCTCGCCCTGCACGCCTCCATCCCGCCTCTCTTCCAACAGGCGCAGCACAGCCTTGCCAACCATCGCAAGAACATCGTCTCGCTTCATCGCATCCACCTCAAGGTCGCCGCCATCACCGAGCCCGCCTCCGACGGCCGCGTGAGACCCATCGGCGAAAAGGCTTTCAACGAGATCTTTGTAGGCTGTCTCGATCGCGTCTTGCCCATCAAGAAGGGCGTTCCCAACGCCGATCGCATCTGCAAGTTCGTCGCCGGATACGTCACCTATGCTCAGGAGCAGTTCCGTCTGCAGGCGCGCGCCGACCGCGCTGCAGCTCGCAAGGAGGCAGGTGAGCCAGAGGGGCAGGAAGACGATGACGAGGAAGAGGAGGACACCTCGGCCACCAGGTTCACCTCGCTCCTCCTCAAGCACCTGCTCAAGGGCTTCGTCTCCAAGAACAAGAACGTTCGCCTTCGCTGCTGTGGTTGCATCGCCCTCCTCATCAATGGCCTCGAAGCTGTCGATGAGAAGCTCTTCCAGACGCTCAAGTCCTTCCTCCTCTCCCGTGCCAGGGACAAGGAGGCGGCTGTCCGCGTACAGGCCGTCATCGCTCTCACCAAGCTCCAGACCGCCGATGATGACGACGACGAGGACTCGGAAGACATCAAGCAGGCCCTCATCGAGACGCTCCGTTTCGACCCCAGCGCAGAGGTGCGCCGAGCTGCCCTCTTCAACCTCACGCCTGACGAGCAGAATTCGCCCCTCCTCCTGGAGCGCCTGCGCGACATTGACCCCATCAACCGCCGCTGCGTCTATCTCGGCAGTCTCACAATGATGCTCAAGGCGCAGAACAGGTCGCTCCAGGGCGCCGCCTCTTCGCAAGCCGGGCCCTCGCGTCTCGGTCTCGATATTGATGCGGCCGGAGAGGTCGTCCGCGTCGGCATGGGCGAACGAGAGCCGAGCGTCAAGCGTGCCGCTCAAAAGCTCGTCACCGCCTGGTTTGACGCGTGCGGCGGCGACCTAGTGGTCTTTCTCAACCAGTTCGACGTCGTCGCGTCCAAGCACATCGAGGCCGCCCTCATGAGCATCTTTGAGAGCCGCCCGGCCATCGTCGCCCAGGTCTCGTTCGATGCTGACGAGTTCTGGGCCAACCTCGCTCCCTCTACCGCCTTCCTCGTTCGCGTCTTTGTCGACTATTTCCGTCGCACCAAGAACGACCGCCGCCTCGAAGAGTGCCTTCCCATGGTCACTGCGCTCGCCTTCCACATCCAGAAGGAGTACGAGGGTCTCGGACAGCTCATCAAACAGTACAATGCGCTCTCTAGCAGCGCGCTCGCTCCCCAAGACGAGGTCGAAATTGTCGCCTTCACCATCCGCAACAAGACCTTTGTCGTCTCGCAGCTGCTCGGCATCGCGCTCGCCTCCGACTACGGCGACGAGATCGGAAGGAGAAAGATGTTTGGCCTGGTGCGCGACATGATCTCGGACGTCGAGCTGCCCGAGGATCTGGTGCCCACCTGTCTCGATGTCCTGCTCAAGCTGTCCAACGGACAGAGGGACTTTATGCGCATGATCGTCGAGATCGTCCAGGTGCTCGGAGGCGAGGATGACGACGAGACGGTCGTATCGGACGACGATGACGCCGACGACACCATGAGCATCGACGGCACGCCGTTGGCGCGCAAGAAGCCGCGCAAGTCGATCAAGGTCAAGGATGCGCCGCCGCAGAATGCGCTCGCCATCGAGCATCGGCGCCTGACCATCGTCCGTGCCATGCTTGAACGTGTCGTCGGTGCGCTCCAGGAGAACACGGCGTTCCACGGTCTGCTTCCCCAGCTCATCGCGCCGGCGGTGCGCTCCAAGGACGCTCCCGTACGTGAGCTCGGCCTGACGTGTCTCGCCTTGTGCGGTCTGTTGGACCGCAAGCTGGCGCTCGAATATTTCCCGCTCTTTCTCCAACAGGTGCAGCAAGCCGAAGGCGAGATCAAGCTGCGCGTCGTCCAGGCCGTGTTCGATCTGCTGATCTGCCACACCATCCCCTACCTGTGCTCGTGCAACCCTGCGGGCGAGGAAGTGGGCAAGCGCCAGATCGTGGCCTATCTGCTCAGCCTGCTCGAGGACGACGATGCAGCCATCCAGAGCGCAGCATGCGAGGGCATGGCGAAGCTCATGCTGACCGGCATGGTCGAAGACGACGAGGCGCTCAAGAGCCTCGTGCTCATCTACATGTCGCCCGAGACCATGCAGAACCAGGAGCTGCGCCAGTGCCTGTCGTACTTCCTGCCCGTCTACTGCGGCTCGTCGAGCTGGAACCAGCGTCGCCTGCAGCGCGTATTTGTGTCGGTGCTGCAGGTGCTCACCGAGGTGTACGAAGAAAAGGACGAGGACCAGGAGATGGTCACACCCATGCAGGTTGGCCTGCAGCTGCTCGACTGGACCGATCCGGACAAGGTCATGATGGTCGCCGGTCGCGTGCGTGACGAGACGGTGCATGTTGACGTGGCCATCGATCTCATCAAAGGCATGTACACCATCGAAGAGAAGGACCAGCGCAAAGTCATGTGCCAGCTGCTCGGCAAGGTATTCCTCCCCGACGAATTGCCGGACGCCAAGGTCCAGGAGACTCTCATCCTGCTTACGGGACTGAAAGAACTCAACCCGCTCGAGGACACTGTCTCCAAGAATGCACTCGGTCGCTTCGAGACTGCGTTCGTCAAGGCGTATGCGGCGCAGTGCGAAGCTGGACTCGACGGCCTCGACCTCGACTCGACGCCGGCGTTCGATGGGCTCAAAGCGTTCTTCGACGCGATTCGCGTCGACGTCAACGACGTCATCGCAGCTCATGCCGAGTCGGCCGCCAAGGCTGTCAAAGCCAGCCGAAAGTCGACCTCCAAGTCGGCATCTGCACGAAGCTCCGCTGCTGCGGCCGGTAGGACTGGCACGAGGCGCAAGGTCGCCGACAGCGAGGATGAAGACGATGATGCCGAGGATGATGACGACGATCAGGACGACGAGGACGACGACTAGATCCGTTTTTGTATACCGTTTCCGTCTTTGACTGTACCACTGAATAAGCTACGTCTCCAAGGATCCCAAGTGCCGATTCGCTGTGCATCGGTGTGCAAAAGGTTGGCATTGATACAAGTGAGGCGTGACAGGAATACATGAAGGCTACTACGAGGAGCGAGAAAGGCCTCTAGAGAGGAATACTGCGGAAGTCACGGCTGCACCCAGGAGGACGCCCGCGAATCCGGTCAGATAAGGACTTGGGTATCCGACGACTGGACATGTTCCGAAAAGCGCCTTCTTGAGTCGGACGTCCGAGGGCAAGAACGGCAATCCACCCTTGACCTCCTTGTAGCTGGGCACGTAGCCGGTCTCCCAACCGTCGAGGATCTTCTTCATGTCTGGCTCGGTCATGGTGCAAATTTCGTCGAGGTTCCACTTTTCGCAGACCTCGATCATCCAGCGCATGCGTCTCGCACCGATCTCTGCGCTCGGCGCCCTCTTCCTCAACATCGCCCGCAGCTTGCCGACGTTGGTGATGGCTTGACCGACGTTCTTGGGGATAGCAGCTTGGATCTTTTGGCGCGTTTGCGAGGCGATCTTGGGGCCCTGCCCACCGGTGGACACCATGACCTGGAGTGGGCCGTTGCGGATGAGCGAGCCAAAGTAAAAGTCGCACTCGGGCGGCACGTCGGCCACGTTGACGGGGATGCGGCGAGAGCGGCACTCGTAGCAGATCTTCTTGGACAGCTCCACATCATCGATCGCCGTGAGGACCATGTCGTACTGGTCGAGGATTTCGGGGTGCGCNCGTTGACGGGGATGCGGCGAGAGCGGCACTCGTAGCAGATCTTCTTGGACAGCTCCACATCATCGATCGCCGTGAGGACCATGTCGTACTGGTCGAGGATTTCGGGGTGCGCTTCGTCGTAGTTGGCATCAACGTAGTTGGATACGACCTTTTCGGTGTAGATGCGGTAGCGCATCTCGTCGCAGAGTCCCGACGAAGGGCACATGACGTCCAGAATGGCATCGGCATCCAGCACGTTGACCAGTCGGCCTGAGCACCGCGACAAGGCAATACATGTCAGCTGCCATTCTCGTTACTGTCTTTCGTTGGCATCGTCTTGCACCGTCGAGTGCTGTTGACTATCACGTACCTGCTGCTACGGGACCGCCTCCGACGATGAGAACCTTCTTGCCCTTGAGTTGCCACGCGATGAGTAGACCACCGCCAGGGCAAAGGCGCGGATATCGCTCCGCCTCGTCCTGCATCGGACACTTGGAAGGATTGCGCGACGCCATGACTGCGAAGATCGTGCCTCTCCAGGATACCAATTGAAGTTGATCCGATGATGGTGCGGTAGGAAACTCTCGGCTGATAAGAAGGAGCTAAGCTGCGGCCAGTCAAACATTAAGCAGCGGCATGAATTTCGGGCTTAGATATGCAGCCTTCCGGCACCTCCACCCGTCACGTGACCGACGCTTACCCGCAAGCTTTGTTTGCCCTGCACGCCAGCCGCTAGAAGTCATGTATTTCGATCTTCGAGCTAAGCTGCAGGTCGCAGGGTGATGCAGCTGCGCTTGAGCTTGATGCAGCTGACACTTCGTGCGATGGGCGAGGCGGTGATTGAGCGCAAGATGAAGCAACGCGGGTACTGCTCGATCTTGGTGGGCGCAGCGGCAGCAACGCAAAGTGGAGGTAAAGCCACGTTGTGGTCGCGGTCCGGAAGAAATTGGCTCCTCGAGCGTCCGAGCTTTCTGAAAGCACCCTTCTCAGATCGTATCATCTCCAAAGGCCGCAGCCAAGCTCTCTCGCTGCCTCTATACCCTTATCTTGCTCCCTTTCGGCGTCTCCGACAGGCTCAGCTGCTGCAGCCATGTCATCGGCATACGCCAAGCAGAAGTTGAAGCAGTCGCGCGATGCTCTGGCTAAGAAGGACTGGCCCGCAGCTGCCGACGCCGCTACGAGCGTGCTCGAGCAAGAGGCCGACAACTACAACGCCAACGTCTTTCTCGGTCTGGCCTTGCTAAATCAAGGCAAGTTCGACGAGTCCGAGGCTGCGTATATCAAAGCGACGCGGGACCAGCCGACACAGCTGCTGGCATGGCAGGGCTTGCAGAAATTCTACGACCAACGAAAAAGCTGGGACAAGCTGCGGGATGTGCTCCACCAGCTCCTCGATCTCTACAACGATGCAGGCGATGCCATCAAATGTGCAGAGACCCTACAACGACTGCTGGCGCTCGAGCGAGAAGAGGGCGGGCGCAAGCTAGTCATCGACACGCTCTCCCTGCTGCTGCCCGATTCCAAGTACTATGACACCTTGTCCTCGCTCGAGCAGCCAGACCAGACGCAGCCGGAGAAGACCACCACCTTCGAGATGCAGATGGCCATCCACGTGAACAGCCTTGACGTTCTGCTCGAGATGTCCGAGCTGTCGGAAAAGTGGGAGGCGGATACGATCCAGAAGGAGGCTGACAAGCGCCGCATGCGACTGGCAGGTGCCAGCAAGGGCAAAGAGGCGCTCACCAACGAAGTGCGTCTCGAGGTATACTCTGCGTCGCGCCTCCCGAGTCTCTACGAGCAGATCCTCTCCCATCCCAAGGCGGCCGACGAGCTGCGCATCGAGGTGGAAGCCAAGCTTCTGCGACACCGCCTCGGTCTCCTCACCTCGTTCCCACCCAAGCAACTCAACGCAGGTGCGGCGCCAACCGGCACTGCTGCCGTGGATGCCAAGCAGCAAGAGAGGCAGAGACAGGACGAGCAGGATCGCCAGGATGCAAAGGTACAGCTGCGAGATGAGATCCTCAAGCTCGCGTCGGGAATGGTCATCATCGGCCTGCCCGACGAGCTGGCGTGGGAAATCGATCTCGAGTGGCGACCCGTCCGCTCGCTCGTCGATCTGCGACACGAGCAGATTCGAAAGTTTGTCTCGCTCTTCCCACGCTCCGGCCGCACCAAAGCCTTTCGCTCTTTTCTGCTCTGGATCAAGGACGAGCAGTTTCTCAACGAGATCAAGGAGGAGGAGAAGCGCACGGACTCCGAGATCCAACAACCCCAGTCACAAGACGATCTGCTCAATCTGGCCATCGACGGTCTCGAGGAGTGCCCCGACTCGGTCCTGTCGCATCGTATCGCCGCAACGTTCTACCTGCTCGATCGTGATTTCCAGTCGGCCACCGAGGTCGCCAATTCCGCGCTTCGTGTCGTCAGTCGCATCGAAAACGACAGTGCTGTCGACCTCGCAGACTCTCAACTCGGCATCTCTCAGCTGCTTTTGACTGCCCTCACGCACCTTCACCCTCCGCAACACCATGCCCGGTCTTCCCGTCTCATCGATGGCGTTCTGGAGAAGGATCCATCACACATCGATACGCTGTTGGCCAGGGCTTACATCGACCAGAGCGCATCGCGCTGGGAGTCGGCTCGCGGCGTCTTCGAAAAGGTGCGAAGCATCGCCGCCTCTCTGAACGCCAATGACTACAGGAATCGCATCGAACGACTGCTCTCGCTCAGCCCCGATCCTGACCAGGAGGCTTGGATCGAAATGGCCTGGTGCGACGTCAATCTCGGCAATCTCGAACGGGCCAAAAGCGAGATGGACACCATCCTCGAGCGCCTCGATCCCATTTCCTTCCAAGGCGCGACCGCCGAGCTTCGCGCCAAGCTCTGGTGGCGCCTCGGCCAATGTCTCTGGCTCATGGATGGCGAGTTCCGCGCCAACCCGGACCACGCTTTCACCGCCTTCATCACTGCTCTCAAGCGCAACCCAGCTTTTGCTCCAGCCTACACTTCTCTAGGCTTGTACTACGGGGACATTTTGCAGCCGCCCGACCTCGTCCGCTCCAGCAAGTGCTTCCAGAAAGCTTTCGAGCTTGATGCTCGCGAGGACGTCGCTGCGAGAAGGCTCGCCGAAGGGTTCGCCGAGGAGCAGGAGTGGGATCTGGTCGAGGTCGTGGCCCGTCGCACCATCGAGGGCGAAGGTGGCGCTGATGCTATCGGATCTGGCACGGCTGCGGCCGTTCAGGCTTCACGCCGACACCTCTCGCGCAACGCGTGGGCTTGGAAGGCAATCGGCAACGTCGAGATCGCCAAGAAGCAGTTCGAGGACGCCATCATGGCCTTCCAGATCGCCTTGCGTGCCGAGCCCGATGATCAAATCTCCTGGCAGAGGCTCGGTCAGGCCTATGCTCTGGCAGGAAGGCATGTCGCCGCCCTCAAGTGCTTTGCCAAGTGCCTTGACATTGTTCGTGCTGCTGGCGATCCCTCCGACGACGGCTGGCAGGCGCAATACAGCATCGGACAGGTCCACCTCGAGCTCGGCAACTTTTCCACCGCCATCGACACCTTTGCTTCCATTTTGCAGGTTCATCCGGACGAGCTTGGGGTCAAGGTAGCCTTGAGCAACGCCTGGCTGCTCTCGTCGCGACACGAGCTTGCTACAGGCTACGTGGAAAGGGCCGAGATCTCGGCGTACAGCGCCATTCGAACATCGCTAAAAGCATTGCTGCAACATGACCGTCACCTCAGGTCGGCATGGAAGATCGTTGCCGATGCCGTCTTCCACCTGAGCAACTTTGGCAAGCTTCATCAGGCTGCACTCCTGGAGGAAGTTGGGCTTGGAGGGCTCAAGCCGCTGCTCAAGCTTGCTGCCGAGCTCGAGACGGATGCCAAGCTTCCTTCGATCAGCATCGTAACGCACGAGAAGCTCGCTGGTGCTGTCGAGGGCCTGTCGCCTTTCAGGCTGCTCAACATCAGCGTCTACCTGTACAAGCTGCGAGTGGTGCTTAATGCATCGGACGAGAACGTCGCTGGCAGTGCATGGGCCGACCTTGCGACTGCACTGTACCGTCTCTCTCGTGCAATGCTCCTGCCGTCTTCCCAAGCTGGCCTTGTCGCGACCGAGACGTTGTCGGTCGCAGAAGTCGCCGAAGCGCAAAGTGTGCAGGCCCGACTGCAGGCGATCGGCTCAATCAAGGAGGCACTCCGCCACGAGCCAGGCCAAGAAGCGTACTGGCTGCTTTTGGGAAACCTCACTTTCCACTCGTCCGTAGATCTGGCTCAGCACTGTTTCATCCGGGCGATCGAGAACGCGCCCAAGAGCGCCATCGGCTGGACGAACCTCGGCCTGCTCTACCTGCATCATTGCGACGTGGAGCTGGCGAACGAGAGCTTGATCAAGGCACAGACGGCTGATCCGGATTATGGTCCTGCATGGGTCGGGCAGGCGCTGGTCGCCAAACACTACGGCGATCACCGTGCCTCGCGCGTGCTTCTCGAGCATGCAGTCACGCTGACAGAGGGAAGCGTGCAGGAGGCTGATTACGGGCTGGGCGAGTCAGTGTTCGATGCCTTCCGCCGACATGCCGCTACGAATGCGGCCGATGCCAGGATTACCGAGGCAACGCTGTCGAATGCATCGTTTGCGCTGTCCAGCTACATTGCGCACTCGCCCAGCGACGTCGATGCGCTTCACCTCTCGGCGCTGGTCTCGGAGCGCCTGGGGCAGCTGGACTTGGCTATCGATAGAATCAGTGCGGCAGCTACACTGCTCGAAGAGAGGTACGAGGCGACCGAGTCGGCCGTCGTCGCGCGACAATACGCTGTGGCCGAGTCGAACTTGGGTCGCATCAGGCTTGCTGCCGGCGACTTTGACGGTGCTGCTGCTGCATTCGAAGCGGCTATTGGACTGCTTGATGTTGCGGACGACGAGGCGATCGACGACGCGGAAGACGGCAAGATCGAGCCGCAGGTGTTGGAGATCGCCAAGGTGCAGAGCCAGCTTGGACTCGCACTGGCGCAGCACTTTGGCGGACATAACGACAACGCGCTAGGATCGATCCGAGATGCGCTTTCCAACGCCCGCGCGGCCGGCGCTGTTGCGCTCGAGCGCGATCTCACGCTGCAACTGGCTAAACTGCTCTGGGCTGTCAACGGAAGTGCAGGGATCGAGGAGGTCAAGCAGGAACTGTTCGGCAACATCGGAGCCGACGACAACTCGTCCACGCATGTTCCGTCGATCCTCGCACTGGCCGTGTTGGGCCTGGGTAGCGACGATGCGGATCTGGCGGAAGCGGCGCAGGCAGAGTTGGAGGCCGTGCTTCAGAGCGCGGGCGCCGACGAGACCGAGGCCGTGGATGACGTCGTCCGTGTCCTCGTGGCCATCAAGGATTCTGGCGCAGCGGGTGGGGCTGACGCGCTGACGCTCGTGCACGAGGCAATTCAGGCCGCACTCGCGAGGCGGGACAGAGACCAGCGCGCGCTCTTCTCGCTGCACCTCGTGTACCTCTCGCATGCAGTGCGCCTGCTCGAAAGGAGCGGGAAGGAAGGCATGGGCGAGGATCAGATCTCTCAGCTGCTCGCGTACGCCTCGCTCACACAGGAACGCTTCGAAGAGTCCGCCCCGCTATTCTCGGAGATCGAGAAGAAGCGTTCAGGCCTTGCGAAGATCCAGGCTCAGCTGCTCAAGCACTTTCCCACAGAGCTCGCTTCGTCTGTTCCGCATCCTGAGCACACGCTCGTCGCACTCGCGAAGCTCGATGCGCCCTGGTCCGCCGCTGCTTAGTACAAAGAACACATGCTCACACTTAGACTTCACAATTTGCTCCATCTTTCTTTCAGCAATCACACACTTTCCAACGGCGAAACTTTCGCAGCGTTTGACTGCAAAGTGCGTGTGTATAGCAGTCGCTCGCTTGTGACGATGGAAGCTCCAGGAGCACGAAATGGGCAGAAAATCGTAAGGGAGCGACAGGAGGTGACGCGCTTCACTTGGCGCGCCCATGCAACCATCGAGGTGCTCCTACTCAGGATCGGACTGTGTTCACAAATGCAGGGAAGCGGAAAGGTCGATGTACAGTGCGGGCACAGGAATCTGTGTGTCAGGAGTCCAATCACAGTCTCATTTCGAGCCACATCGATCTTGCATTCCGAGAAGCGTCGAAGGCAGGTCGAACCTCTATTCTACCCATTTCCAGCTGCGGCTGCTCTCGCGTTCCGAGGAATGTCAGAACTCTTGGCATCTCCTCGAGGTTAACGTTCGTCGCTCAGTGCTGCCATCGATGCATTGTCGAAAGGATCCCGAGTCTGGCACTCGAAACCATCGCTCGTTAGTTTCACTTCTTTGCGGAGCGCGGATGCGGTGCATTGCATTTCGGCACTAGAACGCGAAGATGACGGATCGACCGGAAGACTTGACAAAGTCGAACCAGTCCATGGTGTGGCCTGTGGCGTCCTGTTTGGCCCAGTAGTCGCGGATGACCTGGATGTTGTCGCGGTTGGCGCGCTCCAGTCCGAGGCTTTCGAGATGATGAATGCAGAACTGGCGGTCCTGCCTCGTCAGCGCTACCGTCGAGCACAGGAACCACACGGTGCACATCTCCCAGCTGGCGACGTCAAGCCACATCTGGAACGGCGCCGGCCCAGGCCCATCCTCGTCGTCATCAGGCTGCAACGGCTCGTCCAAATCGTCCATGCCGTACGTCGCATTGATGATCGGATCCGGATGATTGGCATCGCGCACATCGTTGGTCGGATCAGCCGAATTGAGTCCTCCAATGTAATTGGCGGGTGCCGAGCGCTGCGTCGCCTGCGAGGGATATCGCTGCGCCGCTACAGCTCCGCCCGTAAAGGTCGGCGCGGCGGGCGAGAAGCTCTGGATCTTCATCATCTTGGCGAGCCTGATGATCTCGTGCAAAATGTTCTGCAGCTCCGGATGCAGCGGCCCGCGGCGGTGCACGGCCTGGAGCAAGTAGAGCCTCGCGGTCTGGCGCCAAATTTCCTGCAGCGCAAATGCACGCACCCGCAGCGACGACGACGTGTTGGGGTCTGACCAGGGAGGCAGCGACATGACCTTGCGCTCGATCTCGCGCGAGCGCTCCGCCACCTCGTCTTCTGACGGTCGCGTCGGATGCAGGACCGCACTGCTGATTGGGCCCCATACGTCCGCGGCCAGATCCGAGATCAGCTTGAAGCAGGTGAGCAGCTCGAGCGAAATCAGCGAGATTCGCCCAAAGAACGGCTCGTCCCTGTCCGCCGAAGCACTCTTGCCCATCGCCGAGCTGCTTGCGCGCCTAGGCTGGAACGGCCGGGCTGCTCGCGCGTCGGTGCGCAGCGAGACATGCGTGCGCTTACCCCGATCCGAGACGGTATCCAGCACATCGGTGTAGACAGCGGTGAGCAGCATGACCGAGACAAAGGAGCCCTTTTTCTCTTCTGCGGCCGCATGGTCCATGTCGATGCCCTCGCGCTGCATGACCACGCCGAGCTCCTCGGTGAGCTGGCGCGCTCGCTCGGCACCCGCAAAGCAGAGGCACGCCCAGCGCAGGTTAATGATGGCACACAGCTCTTGGTCGAGCGTCAGCTCGTCCCTGCTGCGTTGCAATTCGGCCTGCGCAATGTCGAACCACAGCTCCACCGTGTACTCCTCCACTTTCTGGCCCTTGAAGGCGTCACGCGACGGGTCGTCCATCTCCTGGATGTTATCCTCTACGGTTGAAAGCTTGCCTGTCAGGTTCCGGCCGGCCGAGGGCGTTGGACGTTGTCCCGGGTCGCTGCGCCGCGAGAAACTGGTCGACCCGTACACCTCTGAGCTGTGCCGGGTGGTGCCTTGCGTGAACCGCCGATCGCTTCCTGACCGACCTTGGATGGTGCTGATCTCTTCCTCTGTATGCATAGCATCGTCGTCCTCTTCGTCCTCGTCCCCGTCGTTGTCCTCGGCGTCGCTGTCTCCACGCGACAATGCGTAGTGTCGACTGGGGCGAGACGTGCGAGAAGAGCGCCGATCGTCTTGGTCCGTGTCCTCCGGAATCATGGTCATGATGGTGTGCGACATGCTGCCTTCGGGCGTATCGACGGCTCTCCCGTTGTGGACCGCGTCGGTTGCCACCGAGGTCCAATTGGACGGTGGCACACCCTGCTGAAGGGAGGCCTTTGCGTGCTCACTTTGCGCACCTTTCCGGACGCGTTGGACCAGCTCGTGGTAGGCAAGGCAGACGACGACGACGGAAGCACGGCAAGCCTTGTTGGAGCGGATGACGCTCATCAGGTAGTCCACAGCAGCTTGCTTCTTCTTGTTCGAGAGGAGCATGAGGGTCGCGTGCCAGAAGCGCTCGTAGATGGGGCTGTACTTGCTCAGCAGCGACTCGATGGCATCAGAGTCTAGCAGCTTGCGGTAGCGATTGGACACGCGACCAGGCGTGGATGCCTTAGCGTTGCTCGTCTTGGAAGGCGGGTTCGAAGGCGACTTGCTGTCGAGCGGCCTGGCTTGTCTCGAAGAGGGGACGGACGAAGCCGAGGACGCGTTAAGGTTTTGCCTCTGCGCACTGCTGTTGGCAGACGAGGACGAAGGAGCGGTCTCGTTGGATGCACGGGAAGCGGTGCGCAGCGGAGCAGGAGATGATTGATTGGCTGCCATAGGCGTGTTGTCCGACGTCTGCGGCAGCGACGTGCCATCGCCGCCCACAAGAGGCCCTGTCAAGCTCATGAGCTCGCTGACAAAGTCGTCGAGCATGATGTTGTCCATGCTGTTGGAGTAACCTTGCGGCCATTGCTGTTGGCTGGGTGCTGGCGCAGCGCCAGCAGGATTGCTGTTGTTGAAGAGATTCATCAGAGCGTTCATGTCGACGGGGCCATTCTGTGCAGGAGCACTGCCCGTTCCATTCTGGGCAACGATGGCAGCATTGGCAGCTGCGGCAACGTCGATGCCGCCGTTGGAGGCAGCCATGGGCCAAATGTTGGGGCGATTGTAGCGGATCGCCGAACGATTGAGCGCCGCCGCGTTCTGGTTCATCCACGCCAGCTGGTTCATGACGGCAGGATTCTGCAGTCCGGCGAATGTGGCGACGTTCTGCGGCTGCTGCTGCGGGGGGAGCGGCTGCTGCACCGGGAAGTGCGCCGAAGCGGCCCAGGCTTGGCTCTGGTCCAGTGGAGAAGCGAATGCGGAGTGTCTGGTATCGACGCTAGAACCTGTCGGATGCGCCGATGACGGACCGGTCGGAGCCGCCGAGGAAGAGGATGCAGAAGTCACATCGGACAAGTGACCGCCTGGAACCGCACTTGGACCGCGGACGGCGCGAGACGGCGGCTTTGACGCGCTGTTCGGATTGGAAGAGGCAGAGGGATAAGGCGATGCGCGGTGTTGCTGCGGGGCGCGCTGAGGCGTAGCATGCGAGCTGGTTTCGCAGTGGATGCCGCGATCCGCGCATCGATTACACGAAGTGGCGCCGTTGTGACGGATGCGAAAGTCTTCATCGCACTTTTTGCGGCGCTGCTTACAGGTGATGCATCCGCTCCGCGACCGCACTTCGCCGGGCTTGCGTGTACGTGCGGGAGGTGGCGAGCTTGGCCCCGCCGACTCCATCTTGGCGTCCGTAACCTGCGCGTATCGAGAGGACGCGCAGCGTGCTTAGGCGTAGCAGGCCTGGCCGCTGCAAAGCTAGATCCAGAGGCGGCGAGGAGCGAGAGTCGTTCGATAAAAGAAGCAAGCACTGGTGAGCTGATACAAGCCCTGGATAGTGCGGCGCGCCGAGGGCTCGAGAATGAGTTTGGTCAAGCTGCGGAAGGATCGAGAGCGTGAAGGACCAACGTTGAAAGAGCGCGCCGCGGCCTAGTATTCCAAATGCGCATCCTCTCGCGAGGCGGGACCCTTGACCGCGTGCGCCGATTCCACAACCTCATCGGGTAAAATCGGCAACGAATCGGACGACTCATAGCGGATGCTGTGGCGTCTGTCTGGCGCAGAACAGCGATGCGCATCGGGTTCGTCGTAAGTCAGTAGATGAACCACACACCACGAGAGTCATCGTCTGCTTGCTGCAGGACTTCCCCCTACTCTGTCGCTTTGCCGGGAATGAGTCGAGCTTGTCAGATCGCTACCTGTGGTGTGGCCGGCGGGAGCCCACGAGCGAGCCGGAGAAGCGAAAGGGTCATGCTCTGTTTTGCAGGCCCTGTCAGCGATTGCTTGTCACTGCCACCGCCAATCAAGGTACCGTAGCTAAATTTGAAGCTGCACAGGAAGAACGGAATGCGTTTTCCGAGGCCAGTGGTGCTGACGGGTCCAGCTAGCTAGTTTGAGTTCTAGCTCCAGCCCAAACTCTTCCGAAGCGGGTCACGAATTTCGGATTCGGAGCATTCCTGTGGAGTCTTGATCTGGAGGGCGCAGGACCAGTCGCGAGCGCGTCAGGGCCGCGTCCCGCATGTGCAGGGACGTCATTCCTCTGCACGGCTAGGGCTCCGCGGGTGTATCGCGCACGGACACGCGGAAGAGCGGACGGTCAGCGTTCAGCCTCGCAGGCTTCCAACTCGGATTCGAGCACATGTCGCGCGGCACGGTGACGAAGCCGATGCAACTGGGCCCTGCATACAGTGCGAAGCAATTTTGCCCGCCTCGCTGATGGGCGGGTCAGCCGGCAACGCGATCCCGCACTTGCAAAGACCGAGGACGCAGCGGTTTGGCCGTGGCCCGCCGATCTGCGTGAGTCAGGGATCGACCTATAAGTGTCCTGTCCTACGTGATTGAGGAACAGTCTCCCTCTTTCCCTATCCGTACCAACCCACCATCGCCTGCCCTCTGCCCTATCTCGTGACTCGGACCGGTCATCGCTATACCCAGGCAATCATCATACTGCTGTCTGTAGCCCCTTGAGCTTGCAACAGCTTGTTTCTCGACGTCGACCGCGTGGTCTTCCACGTTTTATTCCTTATCCGAGCTACCTTAGCATAGCAGCAAAATGTCGGCCGCTTCCACATCCAGCGCCGGCTACAAGATGGAGCCTGGCGCGCTCACCTCCAACTTCAGCGTTGGTGACTATGCACGTTTCTTTGCATCGGGCGCGCTCTGCGCCACCATCACCCACGGCGCCATGACCCCGGTCGACGTGGTCAAGACCCGCATTCAACTCGAGCCCAAGGGATCCAAGGCCTCCATGCTTTCGATGGGCCGTCAGATCATCGCCTCCGAGGGTCCTGCCGGTCTTCTGACCGGCTTTGGCCCCACCGCAGTCGGCTACCTCATCCAGGGCGGTGCCAAGTTCGCCGGCTACGAGTTCTTCAAGAAGAAGGGCGTCGACCTTGCCGGCAGCCACGAGGCTGCTCAGCGCTATCGACAGGCCATCTACCTCGGTGGTGCGGCCGCCGCGGAGCTCATCGCCACGACCCTTCTGACGCCTCTCGAGGCTGCTCGTATTCGCATGGTCTCCGAACGAGGCTACGCTAAGGGCCTTGTGTCTGCAATCACCCGCATGGGTGCCGAGGAAGGCATTCGCGGCTTCTACGCTGGATACGCACCCATCCTCTGCAAGCAAATCCCTTATGCCATCGGCCAATTCGTCACCAACGAGTGGGCACACACCGTCGCCGACTCCGCCATCTCGAAAGAAGACCGCGCCAAGTACGGCAAGGCTGGCGAGGTCACCATCCAGCTCGGATGCGGTATGGTCGCCGGTGTTGCCGCCGCAGTGCTCTCCCACCCTGCCGACACCCTCCTCAGCAAGATCAACAAGGGCGGAGGAGGTCAGGGCAGCGCCATGACCAAGCTCATCCGTCTGGCCGTCGAGACCGGACCCGTCGGAATCTGGGCAGGCCTCGGCACTCGTGTGCTCATGACCAGTTTCCTGGTGTCTGGGCAGTTCTTGATATACGCTCAGGTGGGCCAGCTCATCGGCAAACCACCTGGTATCGAGATCCGTTCGGACAGCGAGAAGGCGTAGTAGAAGATTTGGCGTCCCCGGCCAAAATCAGGCTTTATCGTATTTATTATCCCATTTTCTTGCAGGCATCTGATCGTCCGTTGCCGACTGTATACTACGACCACTTTTTTGCCATTCCCGATTGAGGCCTGGTCCCATTGTTGCTTTTTAGCAAGGCCGTGTGGAGCGTTCGTATCAACTTTGTGAGGTTGACGTGCAAATGCCGCCGGAAGTTTCCACGTGCCCGAAATCCGAAAATCCCTCCACCCGACTCTCCCCTGCAACCTCGAAATCCGCGTTCGACTTTACACGCTGCGCTTCTCATCTTCCAGGCAACTTCAACCACTTCCTCTCTCTTTCTCTTGCAGTGCAAGCAAATGGCAGGGATGGATCCGTTCCAGGTGCGCTTGCGCTTCGTCTCCGCGCTGCAACGCGTCAATGCTTCGCTGCCGACCATCCAAAAAGCGCTTTCGTTTGTCGTTGAGCACGCAGCCACGCTGCACCCGGAGCTGTGGGAATGCATCACCGACGAGCTCAAGTCGGCCAGCATCAACCGCCGCATCAACCTGCTCTTCCTCATCGATGCCATCTTCACCGACGAAACGCTCTCTGCAACAGTGCGCTCGGTGTATACTCCGCACCTTGAACGCGATCTCTACCTCATCTTCGACCTCGCCGTTCCGGAAGACCGCTGGAATGCGCTACTCAATCTTCCTGCAGCGACCAAGATGATCTCGTCGTGGAAAAGCAGATTTGTGCTCGAGAGGGGGCTATTGGAGGATGTTGAGAAGATGTTGGAGGTGAGACGCGCGGCGCTGTATGCCATGTCGCCGGAAAAGAGGCGCAAGACGGTGGTCGAGGCGGGAGACATGCAGAGACGCATCGAGGAGGACCGCGAGAGACACAAGCGGCTTCGCGAAAGGGCATGGATCTTGCCAGCAACGGCGTACACGAGTCAGAGTCTGTTTGGGACGCGACCAGAACAGCTGGATCCAACCTATCTCACCCGAACACAGACGGCGAGTCCCAGAGCGGAGCGGGACGATGTGGATGGTGATAGGGTCTGGACTACCCAGGATCTCGACTTCAGCCACATGTGGGAAGAGACAAGCGACTTTAACGATGACGATGTCGAGGCGATACAAGAAGACCTCAAGCTGTCATGGGCAAACCAACCGCCACCAACACAGCCGACTCCGCAGCCACCAATACATCCATCGCGAGCACAAGAGCGGTTCTCAGCATCTCGGCCGCCCCGAGAACCCGCTTCAATGCGGCATCCCCAACGCGCGCCCTAGTCCAACTCCCCCCTCACGCCTCTTCACATTGTACCACCACCATCCACAATCATCGCATTTTGTGCACGTTGCATTGCGAGTGCCACTGCCTCTTCGCACCGCGGACCGAATCTACTGCCGGAAGTATTGAGCCATGTCATGCAGCCTGTCAAAGACGGTGCTGAGGTAGCTGGTCTCGTTGAGCAGGCTCTCGAACTCCTTGATCGCATCGTCCTCGCTCAGGTGCAGCAGGAACTTGTCCTGCACCTTGAGCACCGCCTTATCCGGCTCCAGCCTGATATCCGGGATGTTGGCATCCACCATGAGCGCCACCAGGTTCAAAATCAGGTTGGCGTTCTTGCGCAGATTCGTAAACGCCGTGTAACAGAATGCCTTGAAGCGTGCATAGTGCGGACTCTGCGTTCCGCCCATCGCATCCACCATCTCCTTGCACACCTTGACCGGCGGCGGGAACGGCTTCGGATCGCGGCCGAGAATGTAGCCAAAGTCGACGTGGAAAAAGTGACCGTCCGACGCGAGGAGCAGGTTGTCCAGATGCCGATCGCCCACGCCAAGCAGATAGGTGACAACGCAGTATCCCGCGCACGAGCGGATAAACGTCTCAAAGACACCGGCGTCTACACCAAAGGTCGACAGCGACGTGGGCTGCGGATGGTGCGCACGGAGAAAGTTGAGCAGCGACCCTTGATGTGCCGATAGGATGGCGGCGATCGAGAGCGAGTCGACGAACTGCACCATCCCGTCGACGCTGCCTGTCGCCAGGACACGGTACGGAGTCATCTTGAGATCCAGATTCTCGTTGCGCAGCAGCCGATCCATGAGCGAAAACAGCTGGATGACCAACTGATCCTGCCGCAAATCATCGCCGTTCTTAAAGATGAGCGTGTACTGCCCCACGTCTCCAGCCCGACCCTTGGCCAGCCCATCATCTTCGATGTCGTCCTCGATCAGACTGGCAGTGATGCTGTCCGGAAGTTCGCTGCTGCGCTCTTCTGGACCCACCGAGTTGGAGGTGGTGCTGGTTTGACTGACGGTGGTGAACTCGAGCCGGAGCGGGAAGAGATTGCTCTTGAAGATCGTGCTCTTCTCGGCGACAATGCCGCTGACCGACACCGAGGCGTCCAGTGGCAGCATCAGTGGCGGCTCGAAGCGGTTCAGCCCATTCTTCGGATCCGCGATGAGCGCACGCAGCTTCTCGATCTTCTTTGGCCGCGCGTCGCGGTTCGACCGGAGCTCCTTGGCCCGTCTGGAAAGCGTCGCCAGCAGAGTCGCCTGCCGGGTCAGCGTTTCCCGGCGCGCTGCTCCCGTGGGCAGTTGCCCAAGGCGATCCAGGTAGTGCTGCTTGACCGTCTTGAACAGCGAGCCGGTCTTGGGGTCTTCGCATTCGACCTCGAGGTACCAGTACAGGTTGTTGCCCAGTGCAGGGTTGGACAGGCCGCGCCGGATGAGAAAATCCGCCAGCCCGCTTGCGTCTTGTCCAGCTGCATCGTCGCTGAGCGAGTTCGACGATGAGCCCACAGTCTGCCTTGCACTCGTGCCGCGCCGGGTGTCGCCGTCAAAGTCGCCAGTCGCAGAACCAGCCAGCGCACCGGTAGTACGCGCGAGGGGCTTTTCAAACTTGAGCGCCTGCACCAGCTGCAAAAGGTACAGAATGAGCTCTTCATCTTCAGCACGCTCGAGCTGGCGCACGGCATACGAGCGCACTCGTGCGTCCTGAAAAGTGGGTCCGAGCAGCTCGAGCGCGTCGTCCAGGCCGGGCTCGGTCCACATCGGCAGAAGGATCTCGGTGGCTTGCTTGGCTTCGCCTTGGTCCATCCATACGACAGACTTGAGGAACTTGGTGAGACCCTTGGGATCTCGCGTGAGGTAGAACCGGAACGACCAAACCCGATCCATCTCCGAGGGAGTGAGTACGCGTGTCGGCGGATACGACAGGATCTCGTTGAGCTCGTCTCGCACCTCTGCGGAAGGCTTGAGCTCGCGGTCCAGCGGGCCCGATCGATGCGAACGCACCAGACGGCGGTGTTTTGCTTCCACTGGATTGGATCGCGAGATCTCTGGGTCAAAGATCGTGAAGAGCGACGAGGTGATCCTGTTGGGATCCGCTGTGGAAAGCGCCGCTGCTGCAGCTGCTGCGGCAGCTGCGGCCGTCGTCGGGTTGCCGGATGCCGCTGTTCCGGCGCTGGGGGATCCGGCTTGAGAGGCAGCACTTCCCACGTCATGGCCGCCCCCAGCCACGGAAAGGCCGGATGGCCCCGCATTCGAGCCCATCGACGTACCCGCCAGAGGAGCCAGACCGTTTGATGCGGTAGCTGAGGGCAACATGGACTCGGCCTCGCAGAATACGACAGGCAGCTCGAATCTCGGCAGGTCAATGTACAAGAACAGCCGGTCGCTCGACTGGCTTTCGGCCTGGTACACTTTCTCGACCTGGCGATACGCCAGCTTGTCCAGCCAGTCCACCCTCGGGAGATCTCCTCGCTCGTGACGCTTGATGACCTTCTCGAGCCTTCCCATCTCGTCCTTCATCTCGCCGACCTTGCTCGGTGTCGCCGTTTCGACGCTTCCATCCGCCCTCGCGCCCTTCCAGACGAACAGTCGATGCTGTGCCGACTTGAGTGTGCCCTTCTTGCTGAAGAGCGGAAAGGTCGTTCCTCCTATCACGCGTGCGGACCTGCTCGAAGCGACGTCATAGATTGTAAAGGCAAGCTGAGCGCCGAGAGGAAGGTCGCAAAGTTTGTAGGGAAGCGTGATCCATTCGTTCCACTGGTGGTTATTGCGGAACGGGCGGTAGGCGGTCTTGACGAGGACGCTGAGAGGCTTGTTGTCCGCAAAGAGACAGCACTCTACCAGCAGATCAGGGTAGTCGCTCTGCTGAGCGCCCCATTGACGCGCTTCGGGCTGCCTGAGAAGCTGGGTGCGGGAGATGCGGTCGAGCTTGCCTTGCAGAGACGAGATGCGGAAGGTGACGTTCAAGTTCAAATCCGACAAGCGGACGAACGAGTAAAAGTCACGGTCCATTGTCGAGCTGATCAGCCCTCAGCATCAAAGGGTGCCGTCCGAGGGCGAAGATACCACCTTGATAGCGATTTCGACGTTGGCTCGACCCACCCACTGCAGAGGAAGACGCTATGTGGCACCAAGCCGACGTCGGGCGCTGTCCCTCGCTGATGTAGCACTGGTCGAATGAGATTGAGTTTGACTACGCCTTTGCGCTTCTGCTGCTTTTGCGGGCCTGAGTTGAGGTGGCCACGATGGTGGTGGGCGGAAGCGAAGAGCGGGTGGAGCTAGGATGAGCGTAGTGACAGGTGGTCGAAAAGATACGTCTGTGCGCCACTCGCGCACATTTTCAGGGTCCTCCCGCTCAGCCGAGACCTCAAAGGGTTCCGAAGTGCGCGTCCCCACCACTTCGCCCGCCTCTCCGCTGATGCTCACCTGAGCGCCTCCGCACAGTCTACAATGAATATGAATTCCGTTCAAGAGGTTCACACGATGGAGTACGCAAATGACGATGATCATGTCGAATGCGTTAGAGTACAAGAGATACATTACAAGGCCTCAATTGCCGGGGAAGGCAGCGAGCTTGGAACACGCGTTCTTGCCGAAATCGGCAAGGCTGACGACCTCGACCCCGGCCAACTCTGTCTCGTCCCGCTCGTCCGCCGCCTGTGAGCCCGATACCATGACGTGGAAGCGCGTGTCACGGATGCTGGCAAGCTGGCTGTCGCGCAGCGTTGCGAACACTTCCTCGTCGATCTGCTTGATCAAGGCCTCCGGCTCGTCTGGCAGCTCCGAGGGCTCCTCGAACGGCAGGCCGTGGATCGCGTCGCTCGACCATTCCTCCACCCACGCCGCCGTGTACACCGCCTCGAGCTTTGTGTCCAGCTCGAGGAACAGCTCGATCGGGAACTCGTCGTCTTCGCCCACGAGATTGAGCGCACGGCACACCGGCTCGAGATGGTCCGCGAGCAGTCTGAAGCAAGGCCTGATCCACGGATGCAATCGCACTCGCCATTGGCTCGGCAGATGGTCTTGCGTGTTGCACAAGATCGACTCTTGCAATCCCTTCTCCGTCTGCTGCGTCAGCTGGCCCTCCTCGCTGTCTTGCGAACGCTTCTCCTCCGTACACGAGCGCACAAGGTCCGCGAGGATCGCAGACATCGAAAACGACACCAGTCCACTGTGGCCCGGGAAGAGTTCGCGGATGCGCTCATCCGGATCCTCGGGCGAGAAGCCAAAGGTCCAGAACTGGCAGCGCTGGACTCGCTTGAAGCGTCGCAGATACGCCGCGAGCACGAGTTCCTGTTCCTGATCCGTGCTTAGAATCTCCTTCAGCGCGGCATTGCGCACGAACACGTTGACGCCGATCTTAGGATCCTTGTACAGCTTGGCGTCCTTCTCCTCGTCCACCTTCAGACGAACGCCGCCCTCGAAGATGCGGATCAAGTAGTAGAACATGCGTTTCTCGTACGCGGGCGGGTTGTGGCCCAGAAACAAGACGTTGAAGCGGCTGCGGATGCCCTCGTACAGCGCTGGCACGATCCCGTATCGCTGAGCGGCCCTCTTCACCTTGCGGACCTCGCTGCGTCCGATCTTCATGTCCTCGATGGACCGCTTGCCAACCGCAGTGTCAAAGATGCTGGCGATGGTCGAGTCTAACGGCGGCTGCCTTCGGAACGCGAGCAGCTGCGATGGGGCCGAAACCAGACTGAGCCGCAGAGGCATCACACAGAGGGTCGCAGAGTGACCACTGATGTTCTGCAGCGCGTGCGGCACGCCGGCCACCGGGTCCATGCTGTATTTGCTCGAAAACGCGACGAGATACTCCTGTTGCTGTGCAGAGCCTTCCGCGTTCACGGACGCGCGAGGAGATGGGACAGCAGACAGCAGAGCCATGTCGGTAACCTTGAGCCTTTCAGAAAGCTGATCAAGATGTGCGCGATCTCGGATGGCGCCAGGTCCCTGCGCGCCTAGGACCATGGCTTCGTGCCAGGCGATATCGGGCCCGGCCAGAACCTCGCGAATACACGCAAACGGCATGACTCGATCGAACTGGATCGTCACGCGATCCGCGAGGCCGAGAGCCTGGGCTCGGTCGCTCGGAAATGGCTCGTGCGAGCACAGCGTTCCTTCCAGCCCAAACGTTCCGTCTGTCACGATCTGGAACCAGCAGTGTGCCAACACGGACTGAGGCGCGGGAGCCCGCGGCGCGCCGTGACCATGATGGTGGAATTCGCCTTCGAGCGGCGATCGAGGCGTCAACGCGCGCGGCGAGAAGGCCGGGCCGGGGTCCATGTCCCATCCGGAAGGGTTCCAGCCTGCATCGTCCCCTGGCGGCGACCAAGACGCGTGCTGGTCACGCTTCGGAGCGGAGGGAGCCTTGAGACGGCGTCGAGGATCCTCGGTCTGCTTTCCCTTCTGCTGAGGCACAGGTGGCGCGAGGCTGTCCCTCTTAGGTACGGCAGCCCGCTTGCGCTCCTCATCCGAGTCTGGAGCCGGCTGGTGCGGATTGAACTGACCACGCACGGCGCTCATCTCGGGAATGTCGAATGGCTCCTTGTCTCCGTCATCTCCAGCCTCCGAAGACGTCGAGTGTGAAACGTGCGCGACGGAGGCCGGCGCTGCAGGCCTGCTGCCGCCCTGGAAGTCCTTGACCGGCTGCAGGACGAGTAGGTTGCTGCGTTTGGCCTCGGACGGCCTGCGCTTCATCGTGATTGGACGACCGTCCGAGTCGGTCGGGGCTGGGACGGCCTGAGAATTGCCATCCTGTGCTGCACGACTCCGCGCGACATCGCTGTGGAGCTTGTTGAGGAAGCTGTGCATGTCCTCCTTGATCTGCACCCTGGGGCCGCGATGGTGCTGGCCCTTGTAGCTGCCGGGAGGGGGACGAGGAGGCGGTGCCTGACTATTTGAGCCAGACGCCGAACCCGAGGCGGCGGCAGGCCTGGAGACAGAGGAAGGCCCTGCAATAGGGCGCGCGGATGTAGAACCCGGCCTGGGTCGATTGGAGCCGGACATGGAAGCTGCAAGCCCAGGATAGTTTGGACCAGAGCCCGGGGCCGACTTTCGGAAGACTAGCTGATTGTCGTCATTCTCGGCGATGCTGTCGTCCAGCTGGGAGACTCGAGTTCGCGCCGAAACGCTTGGGCCGGCGCGCGCCTTCATCGAAATGTCCGCCATGATGCGGTTTGCATGGGTTGCGCTGAAGCGGGCTGAAGCCGCAGCACCTGCGCCATCGGCGCCGCCGGCGCGCTTCCAACGCTTCTTGTTGAGCTTCTCCAACCTCTTCTGGTGACTGCGCGAGGTGCCCTTCTCGCGAGTCCGCTCGGTCTCGAGCTCGACGCGCTTTTCGCGGCGCCACAACTCGAACTTGCGCTCCGCCTTTGCCTTCTTCTCGGCGCGTTCGTGGTCGAGCGAGGCCATGTATTTGCGAAGGTCGACCTTGTCACGCCTGATTTCACGGCGCTTCTTCTTGAGCGCCTCGTGAGCACGGCGACGCGGTCGACGCATCACGGCACGGTCGGTATCCGAGTCATGCGTGGAGTGATTCGCGGGGTCGTACGGAGCGTCAGCTGGACGCCCGCCTTGTCGCTGCCAATATTCGTCGAGGGTTCGCCTGCTGTTGAAATGCGACTCCGGCTCCCAAGTTGTCGAGTAGATCGGGTAGCCTGCCCACACGGTGCGATACTGCATGAAGCCGCGACGCGGGTTTCGGCGGTGTCGAAGGACCGCACGCACTTCGTAGACGTCGTCATAGGCCGCGTCGAGGTGAGCAGTTGAGCCTTGCCACTTGTCCTGATCGCGCTTGGTCCACGAGCCGAGCCCCTCCTCGCTGTCCGAGCCATGCAGAGATCCCTCGGAGCTCGTGTAGAAATCTTCGCCCTCGACGTACTCTTCCGAGTCAGAGTAGGTCACAGAGCTGATATCCGAGACGGACGCGTCATCGGGAACATCATCGACGGCCTCGTCGTCAGCAGCCATGGGTGGGGAGGACGTGTCGATCGCGACGGGATTGGACTCGTCTCCGGGAGCCGGCGCAGAATCAGCACGCGGGACTGCAAGTGTGGGAGGGGCCGAGGCGGCGCTGTTGGGCGGACGCTTGTCTGTGTCTTCATCGGCTGTGATGGGAGCGGACGAACGCTCTGGTGGGACCGAAGCGCTTTCGGGCCGGGGCGGTTCCGAAGCGATCAGCTCGACTTCGTCCTCGCTCGTCGCTTCGGTGACGCGCTCCACAGGCGATTTGCGACGAGCGTCCTTGGAGGGAACGATCAGGCCATGTAAGTGTTCGTCATCGTCCTCATCGATGTCGTCGCCGTCGCCGGGTCGTGGCGTAGGGCAGTGAGCAGACTCTGCAGCTACAGCGCTGTTCTCTTGTCGAGCTTCGCGAGCTTCGCGAGCTTCGCGAGCTTCGCGTTGCAGCTTCTTCTTTTTCTTCTTGGCTTGGTTCCGCTCCTTTTTCAGCTTTCTGGCCGACTTGGGCTTGGCCGATCGCACCGGCGATTTGCGCGTAGGCGGCGCAGCACAAGGTTGCGGATCATCGTCTTTGTCGGATTCGAGTTCATCTACTTCGCTGTCGGACTCGTATTCGCGCTTTGGTTTGCGGCGATCCGAGCGGAGGGGATACCTCCTTTCGTCCTCATCCGAGCTATCGAGGGCAATGGGCTCCGGAGGCATGCTGGGAGATGTTGGGCAGAGCACTGAGACGGGTCGCTGGTGGATGCAGGTAATGACGCTGGCCTAGGGGGTGGGCATTGTTGGTCAGACCATCAATTGGCAAGCGGAGGAAATTAGGAACGCGTGGCGGCTGCACGGCCCTGGGGACCTTGTCGTTCGAGCGTCAAGCGTCGGAGCTGCATGCCACTCGAGCGAGGTGGCAAGGATCGAATGAAAGCGTCGATCCGGTCAGCGAGGAGAGCGGCCGATTAGGGAGATGACACAAGTTGCTGCGGAAGTCTGGATTTCGCATGTCGTGCCGCGAGAGCGCAAGAAAGGTTACGAGCGTCCCGTTGATTTGACTGATCCTAGGGAAGGCGCACGCAGTAAGCTCGAGGAGAGCGATGCTGTTGGAAGACGCGAAGGGACGGCTGTGTTGGTTGTGGACTTGGAAGAAGATGGAAAGGTGATTAGGTTGTGATGGACGCAAGCCGAGGAAGCCGGAATGCTTTCTTTTCCGAGTCCAAAAGTTGGAAAGCGCTGCGCTGCATGTATGCATTTCCTTCGCCTCAGCCGCCTCCGCCTCCGCATCACGACAGTCTCCGACACCTCTACGCGGACGCGTTGCGCGCCTTGTCTGGAAACCAACACATCACTCTCCGATTTCCGAGCTGGCCTTTTCTCACTCAGCATATCTTCAGGCATACGACGCTCTCCTTCCGTTGCTTCAGGGCACGGGCCAAGAGAAGATTGTCCTATTCCAACCGAGTTCATCTGGTGGTCGAAGGTGTAGGCGCTCGACCACTCACCCAAGGATGGCTGAACTCGCAGCAGCGAGTGCAAGCATGAAGATCTGCAGCAGGTTGGCCATGACAAAGTGGGTGATGGTCTGGCCGATCTCGAGCCAGCTTCCTTCGCTCTTGACCGCAAAGAGGAAGTTGAGCGCTAGCACATCGGCAGCAATACCCGCACCAAAGACAAGGCTCAGACCCGAATCGAGTCCCAGTCCTCCGGGCGCCGTGTCGCCGAGGAGCTTTAACCCGCGGTCGGGAGCTTTTGAGCCAGGCGGTGACACGGTAATGCTCGGTGTGGTGGCCAGCAGCGAAAAGATAGCGTTGAGAATGACGAAGGGAACGAGGATCTTGAGCAGCAGCAGTGTCGCCATGAGGAACGGATTGAACACCGGCACCAGCCGATACACGGGCGAAAGGTAAAAAGACGAGATCGAGGCCACGTTGCCCGTGCCGAAGAAGCCGATGTGTAGGAAGAAGAGGTAGAAGAGACTGACGCGCAGCTCCGAAATCTGCAGGTAGCGCTTGTCGGACTGCTCTGCTGGCATGGTCGGATCGCGGCGAGTTTCGCGCAGAGCGCCCTCGAGCTTCGCCCAGACGAGCAGCGTCGTGATGAAACTGCCAAAAAACAAGACTTCGTCTCGCAGTGATAGCAGCACAAACACCGGAGCAAAGGCGAACACGACGACTGCCAGACGCTGACTGCTGGGCTGCCTCACCAGAGAGATCGCTGCGTCCTCGCTGCCCGCCTGGATCGCGACAGGACTGCGGAACCCGTAAGCGAAGGGAAAGACGAGACAGGTCGCAAGGCAGATCCATGCCAAGCTTTGCGTAACGAGCGGAAGCCCCTGCTTCAGACGGAGAGACCGTGCCGAGACGGCCGTGGTGATAGCAGTAACGACGAGCACGACCAGCTGCACCTTGAGCGTTTGCAGGGTGTGGCCAAGATGCAATGCATCCGCTTCTCGGGCCTTGTCCGAAGTTGCGCGCTCTCCATCACTTCCGCTGCTCTCCTTTTCTCCAGATGTGCATGCTCCGGGAAAGAACAGCTTCGGCCGCGAGATGATGACCGAGCCTGCCGTCAGGAAGACTGCAGCGCTGAGCATCAGCAGCGTGATGCTTTCTTCCTTGTTGACATTCCCAATGGTGAACAGGCCATTCAGGAGGCAGGAGAAGCCCCAGACGATCAGTAGACCCTCGTTCTCCGACTTGAAATCCGCATTCATCCCGAGAGCCGGCCAGGCGAAGCCAATCAGGATAAAGCCGACGAACCACGTTTCGCGACGCAGGTATCCCACGGCCATAAGCTCAAGCATCGCCAGCGATGCTAGAACCTTGAGCAAGATCGCAACGATCGAAAAGCCAGTCTGAGAGCCCGAGATGCATCGATATGCAGCGGCAAAGAGCGGAAGGTCATCCAGCACTCGTCCCCAGAACAGAAAAGCCAGCGCAGCGTAGAGATAGTACGAAAACGGCATCTCTTGCGCTGCGAAAAGAGCGAACACGGCCCCAGAGACGGGTGCAACCAGGATTTTGAGGAGAGGGGTATGGGACTTTCCTCCTGGCTTTGGCACCGGGGCGGTTGCAGCAATTTCCTGGTCGGAGAGGATGTAGTTGCGCAGCAAGAAGGCAAAAGAATAGACAATAGAGCCCAGGTAGCCGATGGTGACGACCGAGCACAGAAGCAGCCAATCATAGGTCTGCAGGTAGCGTGCGCCCTCGATAGCCTCGTCGATGAGCGCATTCGAGAGCAGCATTGCTTCATGGAAGTCGCCCTCCTCGATGCTGATGAGGATGTGATCGATCTTCTCCTCGCCGGGCAGCGTCTCGTCTTGTACAAGAGCCAGCGGAGCAAAGGGCACATAACGAACCATGCGGCGCGCGCGCGATGCATGCTTCACGCGGTAGGTTTCGAGCACTTGTTGCGCATTGGCGAGAAGAGCGCGCGCCTTGTGCTCGGCAGAGAGGTTCAGCAGGTCAAGACGCAGACGACCTTCCGAGTTGGCCGGAACAGGCACCCCGAGCAGCGTCGCCATGAGCGGAGTTATGTCCGCCTGGGCGAGATCTACACGCGAAATGTCTTCAAGATGCCAATTGGAAAAGTACGGATCGCGCTCCTGCTCTGCTTTGGCCTGCCGAATCTGCTGTGCGGTGGCGACCTGAGGTCGGCGAACACCGGCGCCCCATGCGACAAAGGGCGTGCGCGTGTTGTCCGGATCGCCGTCGCCATGATTGCCCTTGAGGCTCATGCCATGATCGGCCGTAAAGATGTAAGCGGTACGACCGTCATTCCCGAAGAAATCGTCGATGAGCTTCTCGACCTCACGTGCGATGGCATCGACCACGATGGTGTTGCCGACGTATTCAGGCGAGATGGGTCGGTAGAAGTGGCCGGTCGTATCGAGGCCGAGAAGATGGAGAAAGAACACCGTACCTGGGTGTTCCAGCTTGCGGCGAAGCTCAGGATTGTTCTTCCCGTCGTTGAGAAGCTTCTTGAAGTGGTCGAGCACCCAAAGATCGAGGTGCGTAGCATCCTTGGTGAAGTCTTCGTCCTCCTCGTTGTAGGTCCACATGTCGACACGATCGGCTGCGGCACCGACGGCGAACATGGGCACAATGTCCGGCGAGCCAAAGGCGAAGGAATGTGTCGACTGGTTCAGGATCGAGTCGAATGCAATCGGGTTGAGCTTCCAGCCCTTGGTCACCGCACTGACGTCCTCGTACATTCCTGCGATCATCGCAACGTGTCCAGGACGGCTCTCGGTAGGGACTCGCGTATGACTGATCCCCCAGGCGCCACGGTCTCGAGAGACGCTGCGCAGAAAAGGAGCCGCAAAGGCTTGATCTGGATGCCCGCAGCTCTGATCATGCGCACACGGGATGGACCTGTTCTCTTGCAGCGCGAGCTGGTACGGGTAGGGTGCACTGAAGGGATCCTGGGCGAACGATGCCCACAAGCCGGACGTGTCATCTAGGTCGTAATCCGCCTCTTTGGCGGCGGACCATGGGGGCAAGAGCTCGGACGAATGTTGCTTGAATAGCGTGTCAGCTCTGAGTCCATCGCCGACCATGAGTACGAGCCGCTTCGCCGGTGCCTCAAGAGACTCGCGCACATGCCCTGGCGCCAGGGTGTCCCGGACGCTGAAACGCGGTTCCGGATGAACGACGGGTGAGGTGAAGTAGATGTCGAAGATGGAAGAGATGTAGACGACGTGGAAAAGTAGGCTCAGAAGAAGAAAGCGAGCCGGCGAGACCTTGCTCAGCTTCCTGATGCGAAGCGATCCGGCCGACTGGATGTGGCTCGCTGTGGTCGAGGCATCAGCCACATCGGGCTGTGCACCAGCGCTCGTCGACGTTGGCCCCGCCATATCCACAGCCGGCTCCGAGGGCCCTTCCTCGAGGTCTTCAGGTGCCAGATACGAGCGATCGCTACAGCTCGGGCCGGTAAGGGTGATGTGGGAGAGACAGCAAGAGTCCGAAGAGAGGCTGGCCTCAAGAAGAACTGCGAGCTCGCTTCAGGCCCGTGCCCTGCCTGCACGACGCGGGTCCACCTGAAAATTCCAGAGCAGCCGTTGCAAGGAAGTGGAGCTGCTGAACGGCGTGCCAAACAGGGTCCGGTTGGATCAGGCGTCCCGACCCAGACCAACACATGCACGTCGAGGAGATCCGCACTCTGACCCTCCAGCCTCGCTCACCCACACGTTCCTTTCTCTTCGGCCGGTCCCGACGGTCTGAGCTTTCAAAAGCGTCCCTCGACTCCTACGCTGCGCAATCGGTGAAACGATAGCACCGGCACATCCGACAAGCCCCTTTACCGCTCAGAGCCAGTATAGAAAGTTACGACGAGTGTCGGCATGCCGTCAAGCCAGCAAGTGCGACTTGAGTTCGCGCAGCGCGACATTTCGTTCCAATACGCACAGTTGTGTCTCCCTTCGAACTGCCCCAAAGGCGTCTACGTCCAGCTTGACGACGATGACACTCATTGTAAGTCAAGCAACCTTCGCTGCCGGGCAGTGCTCTGAACTGGAGCTGACGAAGTACCGCGGGATCATTGTCTGCGCTCACAGTGTGGCACGGCGTGATCTTTGTTCAAAACGGCCCATTCAGCGGAGGCATCTTCCGCTTTGACATCGTCTTCCCCCCAACATACCCATCGGCAACACCGCAGGTCTTCTTTCCGCCAACGTTGCTTCATCCGCTCGTCGATCCCGATACTGGGCGACTGCTGCTCAGCTCTCGATTCCCGACAGCATGGCGTCCTCGGCAGGACTTTGTCTTCCACATCCTACAGTTCGTGAAGGACGCTTTCCAGGAAGACAACCTCGACTCCCTGCGTGAGGGACAAGTCGCAAACCCAGAAGTCTATAGGTATGTTGTCGCCCTGCCGACCCCTTGACGATTGCAAAGTGCTAAGCCATGACGTTGCCTGCTTGATCAGGATGCTGCGCACTCATCGGACGCTGTTCGACAAGCTCGCGCTGCAGTCGGTCGCGCTATCGACGGCTCCGTCGAGTCTGTACGACGTGAGCGGCGGCAGCGGGTTTCCGAATCCAAGCATTGGGCTGAATCGCGCCAACCCGGCGCGCCCTGCTGATGGCATGGCTTCATCCACAAGTCGGCCGATTCGTACGGACGAGGCAAACGGTATCCTGTTCCGCAAGCTCGACGATGGCGAACTTGCCGAGCTCAGACGCGACATCTTCGGCGACGAAGCAGCAGACTCGCCAGCACCAGTGCCGGTCATTGAGCTCTAGGTCAACGCCTAGCACAGCTCAAAACGAGTCATGCCATGAATCCGCGGTGTTGCGATCCTCAATATACCCTTTCAATCGTTGTCCATGCGACTGACTCCCGGGGGCTGTGCACTTGTGAAGGCGACGGCAAAGTGATCAGGGTGTGAGCTGGATGTGCAAACGGCCAAAAAAGCAAAAGAAAAGGAACTGCAGCACCTAGGATTCCCGC
>AWNI01000008.1:1223990-1243183 GCA_000517465.1 Moesziomyces aphidis | reverse complement strand
GCTTTCAAGGTTCTATGGCCGCAGATGTTGGAGATTGCTGTTGCAGCCTTTTCAAAGCCACAAGCCAGGGCGTTCACAGCCCCTTGGATCCGCGGAGGTTCGTCTCGATGCGAGGTCGGAAGGACGCGTGCCGAAGCTGCCTCTGCCTTATCGTTGCCGCGTTCTGGGGCTGGAGGACCACGTCGTGTGAGCAAAAGCTGTGCCCGGGCTGTCAACAAGCCCAGGGTCGGCTAGCTATGGAGTTCATGTTCCGTGACTCGACTCTGCCCGCGTGATGGCCGGCATGTCTCGAGATGCACGGCAGATGGTCCCTTGCAGTGGGAAAACGAGTGCTCCGCCCCGCGGCTTTGCGGCTGAGTCGGTGTTGCTGTGCAGTACTGTTACTTCAATCGGGCTTTGCTCGCCTGTCCGCTCGCCCTTCCGTGGAGCCGCCGGTCGGAACAAGACACGGTGTTCCTTGCACCAAAGCTTCAACATCGTACAATCCTCCCACAGATCGGTGCTGCTATCCCGCTCCAGAGCGACGACATCATGAGGCGGTGTGAGTGGGGTCATTGCCAGGACGTCATGGCGACAACTGAGCAACCATGTGGTCTCTGAACGGCAGGCTCAGCCAGGGGGCCAAAGTGAACGCGTCGGCGCGCTCCGACCCGACATGAGCTGCAGTGGGCATCCTTCCTTTTCCACATGCAGCCTTAAAAAGTCACCGCATCGGCGCGGGGGACGAACGAGAGCCGGCACAAAACTCAGCAACCCCAGGGCCCTGGTTTGCATTGCCTGAAATCACCATAGCCGAGCCGACGCTCGAGTCGTCGAGCCTTCCGCCAGCTCAGCATCACGACTCTATATACACCACATTTGGCTTCTCTTCCGACAACGCTGGCCCACACCGTCCGCCACTCGCTCATATCACCATCACGATCCAGTTCGCCGGACGACAGCCCGCTTGCTGCTGACGTTCGCGCAGCAGGCGCTCTTCCGAACACGGTCCCCACCATGACCAACATAAGTGCAATGGCGGGTACTCCGTCAACGACACCGATCGTCCAAGGATACCAGTCAGTCGCACTCGTCTTTGACGCCTACGTTCCTGCCGCCTTCGTCGTCGTCGTGCTGGCATTGCGGCTTTGGCCCAAATCGTCACACTCGAAGCCGTCGCTGTTGGGTCGCATATTCACTTCCTTCGTTACGCCTGAAGACGTTCACGAGTACGATCGTCAGGAGGCGGAAGCGAAAGAACAGGACAAGCAGAACGGTGCTGGTCCCAATGCCGACTCCTCGCCCGACGGATATGGGTCTACGCACGTCGGGAAGGCCGACGGCTCGCGACGCAGCAAGGTTGCTGCATCTGACGAGGCGTGGGACTCCGAGACCTCGCCGCTCTTGGGAGGCCGCTCCGACTCGCAGATCCTCAGCCTGACGACGGATGTGCCGAAACAGCCTGCTGCAGTGCACTTTGGACTCTCGGTAATCAGCGTCCTCCACCTTGTCGCATGGACGGCTGCTCTTCTCATCACCGTGCTGAGCCCTCGCCTCGCCAGCCGCTTGGGCAAGGAAGCCGGCTTCCAATCAGGGGCGGGCCTCCAGCTTGCAGCCGCCCTCCAAACACCTGCCTGGATCTACGCCAGCATCCTTTCTTGCTTCTTCCCGTCGCCCACACCGCCGTACGCTCTGCTCGCCTTTTATGCCTTTCAACTGGCCGGCTCGGCTGTGTCAGGCTACCACTCGATTCTATCCACTCCCCATCCTCCATTCGATCCACCACATAGCAGCCAGCTAGCTCCACCGGCCTTCAGCATCGCCTCTCTTGCGCTGAGCCTTGTTGCGGTTGCGCTCATCATGAGCCTGCCACTTCAGGTATACGACCGCAATCCGCAGTACGACAGGAACGGATACCCTCCACCGCTCGAGGACTACTGCACCCTCTGGGAGTGGGTCAGCTTCTCCTGGCTCAATCCCATCATCAACGTCGCGCTCACCAGGCCGCTCGAAGAAACAGATGTGTCGCAGCTTAGCAAGCTGTCCAAGTCACAGGTGCTGTTGGACAAGATGCGAACGATCCAACGCGAGGATGACCAAGCGTATGCTGCAGCCAAGGCAAAAGCCCAAACGGCCAGTGCCGATGCACGCGCCAAAGCCGAGAAGAGAGCCGAGGCAAAGAAGCCCAACTTGGTGCGCCAGGTTTTCTGGATGAACTCGAGGGATATGGCGTTCGACTTTGTTCTCACCATCGTTTCCTACAGCTTGGCGTACGCCAGCCCCTTCTTCCTCAAGCAAATTCTGGACTCCCTTCAGACCAGCGCGCCTGCAACGGAGGCCTTCGTTTTCACCCACGATTTCTCCCGCGGCTCGGCTGAGGCGAGTATCCCCACAGGTATCCAGGGCACGTTCCAACTCTATGCCACGCCGATGCTGGGCTGGATGAAGTCGGTCCCCGACTCTATCGATCCGGCAAGGAAACGCGCCTTCTTGTTCGCTGTCTTTGCCCTGCTCGCTTCGCTTGTCAAGACGCAAACCGACCTTCAACATCTGTATTATAGCCGCCGTGCCAGCGTCCGTATCAAGACTGAGCTCACCCTGGCAATCTACGACAAGGCGCTCCGTCGCAAAGACATCTCGGGCTCGTTGCAGAACGCCACATCCACTGCCAACGCCGAGCAGGCGCCTGAATCTGCGGACATGGACGCCAAGACGGACAAGAAGGATGGAGACGCCGAAGCGGCCAAGAAAGCAAAGCAGCAGCAGCAGGAAGAGGAGGATAAGAGCGCCGCAAGCGTCGGCAAGGTCGTCAATCTCATGGCAACCGATGCCAACTCGATTTCCACCACGGTGACCGCGTTGTACATGGGCTACTCGGCCCCGTTGGAGCTGGCGATTGCCACCACATTCCTCTACAAACTCCTCGGCTGGTCGGCGTTCACCGGCGTCGGACCTGCGCTCATCTTGATGCCACTCCAACAGCGCTTCACGATGATGTCGTACGAGAACAACAAAGGGCTCCTCAAGGCGCGCGACAAGAGGATCACGGTGCTCAACGAGCTCGTTACATCGATCCGGTTCATCAAGTTCTTCGCCTGGGAGCAGGGTTGGTCCAAACGCATCTTGAGCGCCCGAAAGGAAGAGGTCAAGTGGCTCTACCGCAATGCGTGGATCATGGCCGGGCTGATCGCGTCGTTTGCGCTCGTACCGCTGGCGTTTACCATCACCGCGTTCGCGTCGTACACGCTCATCGAGGGCAAACAGCTCGATGTCGCGACAGGGTTCACGGCCATCGCCCTGTTCGGGATGCTCAAGAATCCGCTCAGCGTGCTGCCTATGATCATCAACATGATCTTCCAGGCCAAGGTTTCGGTGGATCGCATCAACACGTTCCTGCAGGAGGACGAGGTGCCCAGCTGGGTCGTGGACAACGCTTTGGCGCACGACGGACAAGGCCAGCCGAACGAAACCGCTCACAGCGACCGAACAATCGTCTTGCGCGATGCAACGCTCCGCTGGCACGCTGCGAAGCCTTCGAAGAAGCAGGATCAGCCGGCCGCCAAGCGCTCCCTCCTCTCTAGGCTCCAATTCTGGAAAAAGGCTAAGGACCCTAAGACGGCGACTGCCACGAAAAACGAACAGACCGAAACAGAGGTAAAGCCTTTCCACCTAACGACCCTGGACCTGCGACCGCCGCCTGGCAAAATGACGCTGATCTGTGGTCCGACTGGATCCGGAAAGTCTTCGCTTTTGTCCGCAATCATGGGCGAGATGGAGCTGCTCGAGGGCTCGGTCCTGCTGCCCAAGCGTCCTCTGCGGCTGCTCAGTGGCGGCGTGGCGTACTGCTCCCAGACGGCTTGGCTCGAGACCATGAGCATCCGTGATAACATCGTCTTTGGCCAGTACTTTGATCAGGCCCGATACGATGCTGTGCTCAGCTGCTGCTGCTTGGAGCCGGATCTCAAGACGTTCCCCGAGGGCGACCTGACCGAAGTCGGCGAGAACGGCGTCTCGCTCTCGGGTGGGCAGAAGGCCAGGGTGGCGCTGGCGCGCGCAGTGTACTCTCGCTCTCCGATCCTGCTCCTCGACGATGTGCTGGCTGCCGTCGACTCCCACACGGCCAAGAGGCTGGTGGATGAGTGCCTCTGTGGCGAGCTCGTCAAGGGTCGCACGGTCGTGCTGGTGACACATCATGTCGATGCTGTACTTTCCCATGTCGAGCATGTTGTTATGCTCGATGGCGGCCGCATCAAGGCCAGCGGCTCGCCATCAGAGCTCAGGGAGGCGGGACTTCTCTCGCCAGCTGTACTGGGATTATCCTCGCCCGAAAGCCCGAACGTCAAGGGCAAACAGGCTGCTAAAGACCAGATGAAGGAGGAAGAAGCAAAAGACTCCGCAGTTGATGCACAGGCGAAGGCGCAGGCGGACGATGGAGGCAAGAAGGACCCGGGCAAGAGCGGTGCGGCAAGCGCGCCGGGACGAGGCAAGCTTGTCAGCGCCGAAGGAAAGTCGACGGGCCGCGTCAAGCGCGAGATCTACGTCACGTATCTCTCGGCCTTTGGCTGGCTGTTTGTCACGTTTGTGCTGCTCACGACGCTGGTGTCCCGCTTCGCCGACGTGTTGGAGAAATACTGGCTGTCGTTCTGGGGCAATGCGTACGAGCACCGAGGCGGATCCGATAAGCAAGCCTGGTTCGCCGATCCGAGGACCAATGTTGCTCCGTACCTGGGCGTGTACGTTGGCATCCTGATGCTCGGCTACGCCACAATGATCCTCTCCTCATTGGTCGGTGGTATTGGCGCCATTGGTGCGGGTAACAAGCTTTTCAGCCGCATGCTCAAGACCGTGGTGCGATCTCCTACGCGCTTCTTCGACCAAACGCCAACAGGACGCATCCTGAACCGCTTCACCAAGGATGTCGAGACGGTCGACACGACGCTGTTCGGCAACATCCGCTTCCTCCTGCTCTTCTCCGCCTCGTGCGTCTTTTCTATCGGCACAATGGCAGTCACGGTGCCGACTTTCGTGCCGTTCCTGTTCCTGATCACCTACGCCTACTACCGTACGTCGGTCTCGTACATCTCGGCAGCCCGCGACTTGCGGCGCCTCGAATCGGTGACTCGATCCCCCATCTTCCAGTCCTTTTCCGAGGTGCTCAACGGAATTGCCACGGTGCGCGCGTACGGTGCGCAAGAACGCTTCATGCAGACGCTTTTCCGACGACTTGACGCAACGCAGAGTTGCTACAACTTGTTCTGGATGGCGAACCGTTGGCTCATGCTGCGTTTCGATGTCATGGGCGCCTTCACCGTCTTCGGTGCCTCGGCACTGTCGCTGGCGGGCGGCATCGATGCCGGTCTGGCGGGTATCGCCATCACTCAGGCGCAGACGCTCGTGCTCGCGCTGTACTGGCTCTGCCGCTGCTGGACGGGTTTCGAAATGGATCTCAATTCGGTCGAGAGGATGCACGAATACCTAGCATTGCCACAGGAGCCGGCCGCAGTCGTCGAGGACCACCGTCCGCCACCCGGATGGCCGTCCAAGATCGACAGCCGCGGGATCCAGGTGAGCAACTTGGTGCTCAAGTACGCGCCCGATCTGGATCCAGTGCTGCGCGGTGTCGATTTCAGCATTGGAGCGGGCGAAAAGGTGGGACTGGTTGGACGCACGGGCTCGGGCAAGAGTACCTTGGCACTTGCATTCTTCCGCTTTGTCGAGTACGAAGCGGGTTCGATCGTTATCGACGGCATCGATATCAGCAAGATCGGACTCGACGACTTGCGCAGTCGACTCACCATCATTCCGCAGGATCCAGTGCTGTTCAGTGGCACGATTCGCGAGAATCTGGACCCTTTCGGTGAGCGCACAGATGAGGAATGCCTGCTGGCGCTTCGCCGTGTCAACCTGCGCACGAGCCCGATCAACACGGCTGCGCCAAGCTTGCTCCCGAGCCGCGCCGGGTCGATTCATGAAGTGCCTATGGAGGCACATGCATCGTCTTCATCATCGACGGCGGTCAATTCGGTCCTACCATCCGGCGGAGGAAGCACGGTGTTCAGCCTGGACACCAAGGTGTCGGAAGGGGGCAGCAACTTCTCGCAGGGGCAGAGACAGCTGATCTCGATGGCAAGGGCGCTGCTGCGCTCGACATCGATCATCTTCATGGACGAAGCAACCGCTTCCGTCGACTTCGAGACGGACACGCAGATCCAGCGTACGCTGCGGTCGCCGCTGGACGCCGACGCGAGGCACAAGACGACGATCATCACGATCGCCCACAGACTCAAGACGATCATCGACTATGATCGCATTCTGGTCATGGACAAGGGTCGTATCGCCGAGAACGATTCGCCTGCAGCGCTGCTGGAGCGCAAAGGCATCTTTTACGACATGTGCCGCAAGACCGGCGAGTATGAAGAGCTCGAGATGCTGGCCAATCACGCGGCTCGCCCCTGAGGCCATGGTTAGAATTCGATGTAGACGTATTAGGAATGTATCGGCCCGTCATAATATGCAATGGTCTCCTCATGCAATAGGTGCTCGCGTCAGGATGAACGATGAGGATAGAAAGGTGAACTGCGGAGGGCGTGGCCGAGTCGAATTGGCGCGACCTGTGAAGATGAGAGCCCAGCAAAGCTCGTGCGATTTCTCGGAAAGCGGAGATGGCGCTGCAGGGCGCGCTGTCGATGATTTCAGGGTGAGGAGAAGAGCGGCGCGTGCTGCTGCCCAAAACGCGAGCCGCTCCCACCGCCCAGAGAGCATTTGTCAGTGCGAATAAAAGCCGGGCTCTTCACCTGCTAGGCAAGGGTAAGAGAACAACACCAACTCACCTGCGTCATTGCTTCGTTCCCTTTCATACAACCGTCTTCCACATCGCGACGCGCAGCGCCGGTCAGGATCGCCGCCCTACCTCGCGACTTTCGCACGCGCTGCATCATCGCTTCATTTCCTAACCTAATCCTTCCAGAGCGCGCCAATCTGCCTGAAGCTCAAGCTCGGTGGGAAACCTTACTCCCGCATCCCGCACCTGCATCTCATCCGCACCTCCTCGGTCATGCAGGCGCTGCTCAGCTGAGCCACTTCGCTTGCACTTGCACGTCAGGGCGGCATGCAGCCTAGCATGCTCGCGCGACGCTCTCGTCTTGCGCCTCGTCACCTTCTGCCATGACGTCCCTCGTCGACCTTTACAATGCTCGGCGCGCAGAAGAACTTGGTGTGCCCGATCCAAGCACTTCCGCGCCGACACTTACCACCGACGTCCGCGCAGAGGACACTGTTGTCCATCGCCAGAGGAACCCACAGCCCACCTCATTAGCTGATCTGTACAATCAGCGCTACGAATCTGAACGGAATCCGCAGGTCGACCACCAGTCGCGAACGTCGCTCGCGCGACCCTCCTCCTCCAGACTTCCAACCCAGGCCAGACAATTCACGACCTCGTCAAGCGCAGTCTCCGCTGACTCCGACAGCGATGCGAGCACGAGATTCATTCGTGGCTTCGTACAAACCGAAACGGACCAACTCGAAGACGAGGCCGATGAATCTGACGGATCCGATGATTTCGACGTAGCAATGATCTCCGCGGCTCGAAGCCAATCGCGCAGTGTTTCCATGTCCGTGGCGCCCCAAGGAGCTCACGTCAGGTACGTCCCCCGCACGGCCGTCCCGCGAAGAGGCGCGCTGAATACGTCGGCGGCATTCTTGCCTTACGACGATCATGATGAACTCGATGACGCGGCAACGCCCGAGCCGGAACCACCGAGCGCATCTGCCAGCTCCAATACGGCGCCTTTGCCGGTCCGTCCACACCCGTCATCATCCAAGCTCGTTGTGCAGTCGGAGTCCTCCGACGCGCCGCACACTGCCGAGTCGGATACGTCCGAGCCACCGAGAGCGCCTCAGCACTCCGAGCGTGTCTCTCTCCCGCGTCACACTTTGGCGGATACAGAAGAGACAAGCGGCACCGAATCAGCTCCGCCGCGTCATCATGTGCCTGCACGTGTCGGCACAGCACGTCTTCAAGACATGGAAGCCGACGACGACGCCGTGATCGTTGTGGTCGACGACTCGTCCGCCGATGAGGCCTACACGCGCTCATTCTCAAGGCTTCCTGGCCAAACCTCGCGCAGCGCTTCTGCATCCTCACATCATGGCAACGGCGACCCTGTGGTAATGATCCCCGCTTCCAGGCAGTTCACGCACCGAGCAGATGTGGACATGGGCAGCTCATCGAACACGTCACGCGCTCCGCAGCCTTCTTCGGATCCCATTGCCGAAGGAGCCTTACAGCCGAAGAGCATCATCATTAGCGATTCAAGTTCGCAAGCCACTCCGGCCACCGGCTCCGACAGCGAGGCTTTCCGACGGTATCCGAAGCGCGCGCGCAATGTCACGGACTACAACATTCGGCGCGCTTTCGAGCGATTCGAGCGGCAGCTTGCTCAAGAGACGTCAGCGCAAGTCAACCATCCGGCTCGACAAAAGAAGAAGACGCTACCCGTGGTATTCGCGTCGTCGGAGTTCCTCGATCGGGTGCGTCAGGGCGCTGCAAGCACATCCTACACTCCGCCTAGACCACAGAGCTCGTTCGCCGACTTTCTTCTCGCAAAGGCGCAGACTGCCGCTTCGGCCGAGCCGACAGTTCCTGCCGCTTCGACTCGCAGTACACGCCCTACCCGTGCGTTGACTGAAGCCAAGGCGCGCGAACTACCCTCCCGCATCCTGCATCCGGCGGCATTTTGGGACTTTCCTGTGCGCGCTGACCGTGAGCGCCTGGCTCAGCTGCCGCTCAGCACGCGTCGCGCGCTCGGCTTCGAACCCGCTCCACCTCCGACCAGCCCACAGATCCCTCCACCTGCCGGACGAAAGGTCACCTTCCGGGAGCTGCTTTCTTTGCAGGCACAACGGCCCAAGGCAGCTCAGCGGCGCATGCAGCTCGAGTCTGTTGTCGGCGAGGGGCGCCTGGGACGCCCACCGCATGCCGAAGGGCTCGACAGCGTGGCGCAACAGCTGCGTGCCGGGCGCTCGTGCAAGATTCCTCTACCGGGCGCGCTGAGCGTGCTGTCGGACATGGAGCGGCGCGAGTGGCTGAGGTTTGAAGAAGGGCAGTCCGACCTCGAGCGGCTTGCCGAGGAGGATCGCGCGCGCGAGCGTGGCCTCGTCATGGTCGACGTCAACGATTGCGAGTGCGTCAAAACGCAGATCGACAGCGCGGGCCGCACGCGCTTTGCCAAGGTGACGTGCGCGACGGGTGGAACGATCCGCGTCTACTTTGATCTTCAACGCTCCGAGGCGGCGATTTCGCAGGAAGAGGAGAGCGAACACAGGGTGGAGATTGTGCGCACGGCTTCGCCAGCAAAGTCGACATCAGCGTCGCGTTTAGCGGGTAAGCAGGCCGTACCAAGCTCAGACTCTGCATACGAGGAGCTGCTTCCAGACGTGGTCGACGTGGATGATGACGAATCGCTCGTCGAAGCGCAGATGCACGATAGCGATGACGACGACACGCCAATCGAAGTGGAGATGCTGGAAGACGACGACGATGACGACGCATCAGTTCGAGAAGTGTCGCCCGTGCCAGTGGCAAGCACTGCCTTGAACCGTGGGCGTATCGATGACTTATTCTCCAGGACGTCCAGATCACCCGGACTGGAGCAGCCTAGTGGCTCGGCAGCAAATCCAAATCCCAGGTCCGGCCAAGCCGCTGCCGCAAATTCTTCTTCCAATTCAACGCAACTCGCTGCACGCGCTGCCATCTCCAAATCACGCAGCGCTTCCGGCAAAAGTCCACGCGACCTTCTCTCATACTTCACTCTTCAGTCTTCGCCATCAAAGCGGGCTCGGTCGCCGTCTCCCACTGGCCAACGCGGGGCGCTCGGCTCTCTGAGCGCTGTAGCGCGCGGAAAGCAACGCGCGGTAGAAAAATCTGCGGCGGAAGACTCGCTATCGACAGCCGAGGTCTCCGAGTGGATTCCGAGCCAGTCGCCTTCGCAGCAGGTCGAGGTGGTCTTAGACGCGCCCACGCCTGTTTCTATGCGGGAGATCATTGGAACGCCGCGCAAGAAGCGCGCGCATTCGCCCGAGGCCGCATTCCGCAAGCCCAAGCACACGAAGGCTGCCAAAGCGGCCGAGCCAAGTGCACAGCAGGACAGACTCGCGCGCGCGCCAGGAATCAAGCCCAAGAAGAGGAAAGCCACAGCAACAACCGCACAGCCACAACGACTGCCAAAGGCCACACCGTCACCGTCGCGCGGAGGTTGGCGAGGTCTTTCGTCCTGGTACACTGCACGAGACGCCTTCACTCCGACTCCAGACACGCCGAACCAACGCAAACGTCACTGAGGTAGCCATACTGCACACAGGCACGCGCACGCAGAGAAGAAATGGATGCAAAAGTCTGGCTTAATCGCGTGGATCTGATTCCGAGGCGACGCTCTTGCGGCGTTTGGTGGAGCGTGCTTCTTCCTCATCGTCTTGCTCTGTCGACTGTTCTGCTGGTGGAGCAGCTGTTGTGGATGAGAGAGGGTGGATGGTGGCAGCTGCATTGTCGACTTCGTCCACTTCACCGGGTGGGACGCCTAGTGGGGCTGTCGCTGGCGCAGGCTCGACGTCGGCTTGTGTGAGTGCATCCACCGCCTGTGCCGTGCTGCCGGCCTCTTCGGTTGTATCAGGCATAACCACATCGGCTTCTTCCGGCGCAGCAGCCGCGGTGGGGGGTGCGGTGTCGACGACTTCGCTCGGCACCGCATCCGCATGTGTTCGATCCGCACCACCCAGCTCGAGCTCTGGAACCGCCTCGTCTGCCTCGGCCGCCTCGGTGATGAACGGAATCGGCGAGAACAGTGGATCCGCAACACTGGCTACGCTGGCTGACCTCGACCGTGTGCCCGTGCTGGGCGCTAGACCGTCCATCCGGTCCATCTCGAGCTCGGACACGTCCGACTTGGCCTCGTCCGCGTGTCCGTTGGGCACGCTCGTGGCGTTCTGAATCGGGCTGATGGGGAATGCATCGCGCGTGGCCGTCACGGCAAGACACCGCTTGAGCGCCGCGACCCACTTGGCGCCACTGTTGTAATGCCCTGTCGGCGAGACGACGAGCTCGCACAGCCGCTGGATCGTAAACGGCGGCTGCGTGTCAAAGTCGTCCAGCATGCCGTACAGCAGACGCAACTGCTTGGTCACTTCGTCGGCGCTCAGCGGCGATACGGTGGAGGCAGGTGCGCGTGAAGATGGATAGAAGTTCTGCATATCCGCTGGACCTACGCGCGCTTCCGCCTCTTCTTCACTAGACGCCCGCTCTTGCGCTTCGTCCTTGGCGCCTTGCGCATCTCCGACTGCCTCGTCTACTGGCTCGTCTGCCGAGCTCGCTGCCGCAGCAACGCCGACAGCCGTCTGCGATGTCGCGTCAGAGCCCGACTTGAGAAGAGCCGCAGCAGGATGAAGATTCAGCGGTCGCTCGGATGCGAACGTCTCCAGAAGGTGCTCGCGGATGCGGAACTTGATCGCCTCTTTCAGCGTTGGCCAATCGTAAGAAGCCGGATGCGACTCGTCGTCGTGGATGAACTCGTCTGTATCCGCAATGTGCGCGAGCTGCTCCGCATACGCAGGCTTCCATTCGAAGCCCGCCCCGATCTCGTGCAGCGTCTCGGAAGTCATTGTTGCCGCAGACTCGATGCCTAATAGTGGTGCGGCGACAAGCGCGCAGCTCGAGGGTGACAGGTAGGTGGATATGAGCCGATAGATTGCAGCTCGCCGAGAATGTGATGCGGCGTTGGCGCAGCAGAATCCCGCGTGTTATCGAAAGACGAGCGGAACGTGATGCCAGGCAAGCCAATCGTCGGATGCGCCGATGCTCGCTCGTGCCGAAGTATCACCCGATGTGCAGTGCGTCTATGCGGCTTTATCGATCCTTGGTGCAGTATTCGAAGCGATGCCTCGAGGCGTGGGTATATCTCGGGTGACCCGACGCACAAAACCGAGCGTCAAAAGCAGCGAGGTGGTGATGATGGTTGGATGTCAGGAGGATGCAGGTCAGTTCGGGAATCGGGGTCTAGAACCCTGCGGCCGTCGAGCCTTTCTTTCGCAGCAGATGTGGGGAAGGGAAAAATTTCGAATCCCACAAAATACCAAACTCTCTCCCTGACGCGGTCCATCCAAACTGGACCCTGTCGCGGTCACACGCTACACATCCACTCCGTGCTCTCTCCTTTGTATAGAAGAGTAGTGAAATGATATGACGATTGCAAGGGACTGTCCAGCTACATGGAAGGTAGCTAGGAATGAAGGCGAAGACGAAGCAAGGCGCGATCCACGGCGGCCCAATCGAGCGCGTGTGCGGCTCAGTTGAGTACCACGGCCTGACGGATGTCGCGCGACGAAGCGCCGATGAGCACCTTGAGCTTGCCCTCGGGCTGCAGCCACTGCTGTTTGTCGTTGCACCACGTGGACACATCGTACTGGCTCAGGTGGAACTTGACCTCCTTGGTATTGTACTTGCTGATCTTCTCGCGGCCGAATCCACGAAGCACCTTGGGCGGCTCGCCCGCGCTCCTGGGGAACTCGAGGTACGCCTGCCACACCTCGTGGCCGTCCCAGTCGCCGGCATTGGTGAGGGAGAACGTCACCTCGTACTTGGGCTGGAAGAGCCACTCGGGCAGACCCGTCGAGGCGTTCGCCGAGCCCCACCAGCTGTTGTCGGCCGATCCGACCTGCTGCGTCCATGCGCCCGAGTAGGCAAACTTGGTATACGACAGACCGAAGCCAAACTCGTACCTGGGCTCGATGTTTTTGGTGTCAAAGTAGCGGTAGTCGATGTTGAGCGCCTCGGTGTAGTTGATCTGAGGCGTGACCGTGTCGTTGTAGTACAGCACATCAGTGCCGTAGTCGGTGCGGTTCTTGCCGATCGTGTACGGCAGCCTACCGCTGGGGTTGTAGTCGCCGTACAGCACATCCACAAGCGCGCGGCCGCTCTCGCTGCCAGGAAGGTTGGCCCAGACGATCGCCGTCACGTTGGGATTCTCGGCGAAGCTCTCCATGTCGACGGCGCCAGTCGAGTGGACGATGACGATCGTGTTGTTATTGACCGCCGTGACGTTGCGGATGAGCTGCTCGCCCTGGTTCCAGAGCGTCAGGTTGTTGCGATCGCCCTCGTTGCGGTCCAAGGTGATGTAGCCCTCGCCGCTCTCAGCGCTGACGAAGACGAGCGCGACGTCGGTCATGTTGGCAATCATGACGCTCTGTGCCAGGTTGAAGTCGTCGAAGTTCCACGCGATGCCGGTGCGGTCCTTGCGCGCGCGCGACTGCAGCGCCTCGTAGGGCGAGAAGAAGTACGAGTAGTCGGTCGATCCGGAGCCCCACCCCTGACCGAGGGTGCCGTAAGGCAGACCGCCGTTCTGCGCGCGGTCGGGCCAATAGTTGGCTCCCTGGTACAGAGGTCCGGCGTCGGAGCCAATCACAGCCATGCTGCCTGGCTTGTTGAGCGGGAGAGCATTGCGGCGGTTCTTGAGCAGCACGGTACCTGCGCTGGCGACCTCGCGGGCGATCTTGTCGTGGTCGGCCGTAGCGTCAACATGCTGGTTGGTGGCAGGGTCCTTCTTGTCGAAAAAGTTGAAGTTGGCCTTCGGATATCCCTGGTCCTGGCCGAGCAAGAACCAACCGGCAAGAATGCGCGTGGCCATGTCGTCCAGACGCGTGGTGGCGACCGAACCGTTGTTGACAGCAGTAGTAAGGTTGCCGCCCCAGAGCGAGCCTTCCTGAAGACTGCAGCAGAGCACGTCACCAGGCATGGTCATGTCGAGACCGGCGTTGGCCGAAGCGACACCGGCGTGCTGGGCACCCCAGTCGGACATGACGTAGCCGGGGAACTCCAGCTCGGTCTTGAGACGGTTGTTGAGCAGCTCCGAGTTCTGGCAGGCCCACGAGTTGTTGACGAGGTTGTACGAGCACATGACCGAAGCTGCACCCGCCTGGACACCGCGGAGGAAAGGATGCAGGTAGATCTCGCGCTCGGTGCGCGAGTCGAGGTTGGAGCTGCCCTCGTTTCGGAAGTGCTCCTGCTCGTTGTTGATGTAGTGCTTGAGTGTGGCCTGCACGCCGGCATCCTGTGCGCCAAGGACAGAGTAGTACGAGCCCTCGCCGTTCAGGTACGGGTCAGCGCCGAAGCCTTCCCAGTTACGGCCACCAAGGGGGGTACGTGCGACGTTCATCATGGGTCCCAGCCAGATGTTGGCACCCTTGGTCTTGAACTCTTCACCGAGAGCATGGGCACGCTTGTAGAAGAGGTCGCGATCGAAGGATGCGGCGGCGGTGATGGCATCGGGGAATGAGGTGACACGGTCGGTGCCTCGCACGCCAGCGGGGCCGTCCATGAGGCAAAGACCGGGGAAGCCGACACGCGGAATGGGCGAGATGTTGCCGACGCAAGGTCCACGCTCCCATCCGGAGCCGGTGGTGAGAATGACCTTTTCGGTCTGGTTGAATTGCTGGAGGTACTCGCGCGCCTTGCCGATGGCGTCCTTCCATTTTTGCGAGGTTCCCTTGGTCTGAGGGGTCGGGTAGAAAGGTGGCGAGTAGGGGAGCGAGTCGTCTCCGTTGAACGGCACGCTGGGGACGGTCTGGTAGCCAGGGCCGTTCTGACCAGCGCCTCCAATACCCTGCTGTCTGCGCTCGAGGAACTGGGCGGCGGCGTCGACGTCGCGTTCAGCGAACAGCTGTTGGTAGTCGGGCTCAGGCGAAAGGACGGCGAGGCCAGAGCCTGCGCAGGCCAGCACGGCCAACGGCAGGACTGTGGAGAGCTTCATCTTGGTGGAATCCTCCGTCGAGAGTGGTCGATGGGGGAAGAAGATTCCTTTCTACAGGAGAGTGGTGGTTTAAAAGGAAGCTGTAAGGGCACCGTCCGCTAGGCAGAGATGATCGCAGCGGAAGCGAATTCGCCGATGTGGCAAAGTCAGAGTGGGGAAAGTCAAGGTCGCTTACAATTCATCCGACAGTCTGCGGAGTGGTTCTGTACGGAAGGCTGAGCGAAGGATGTGCGCGGCGGTTGAAGTGCCAAGAATCGGAACGGTAGATCGGCTAGGCTCGACAACGCGGTCGACCGACGAGAGCAGCGTCTAGCACCGATAGGTTCCGCCAATGGGAGAGCGAAACAAAGGGATCAAGCGTGGGAAGCGAGTCTGAGGACAGGCGCCAGAGAGGATGGAGTGGAAGCGAGGGTAAGCGCAGAAAGTTTGACCATGCGGTCCTGTTTGACGAGAAGCAAAGCAAGAGAGACGACAAAAACGTGACGGCAGGTGGAGGCTCCGGCTGGCTGTCTATGCGAGACGGGTGCGTGAGGGGTGTGTGCAGGAGTGTGTCTGATGTTGTGGGTGGAAGAGTGGCCATAAGGGGTGCGTGAGGGAAAGCGCAGGAATGGTGGGGATGTTTGGGTGTGGGGGTGATTTGGGGTTGCAGTAGGATCAGGGGGCTCCGTGTTCGGCTATGCGAAAGCGATGTGGACGAGAGAAGGCTCGCGGCATGAAGCGTGGAGGAGGAGGAGGAGGCGGAGGGGAGGAAGAATTCGCCGGTGGACGAGCCGTAGCCAAAAGGCCTGGGGAGGAGGGATGCATGAGCTCGAGCCGCACCGTCATGGTGCAATGCGCGCGCACAGGAATAGAACAAAGCGCAGCGCGACACCGAATTACGGCTTTGCAACCGGGGCTGCTTGACTTCCGTGCTCTTTGCGTCTGCTTTGCCGTCCCCCTCTTGCACCCTCCTGCAAACTCGACGTGCGCCGTCTCCCAACTCGATCTCAAAAGCTCGCATCTGTCTTCGGTCTTCAGCCATTTCGAAGGTGCGCCGAGCCTGGCCCGGATTGCTCAAGGACGATGTGAGCTGAGGGCGTTCCGCCATCGGTCGGGGCTCGGCTGGACATGCGCGTCAAATGCTCGACCGACGCGCCCAACGCGTGCTTGGCTCCTTCTCTTTTTTCTCGCTCCTTTGCGCCGAGGAAGCCGAAGGTTCCGCTGTGACAGCCGACGCGCATCGAGCCAACCCTGCAACGGGCGCGTCAGAACAGGCATCAGAACAGAGGTGCAGCGCTAAATTCCAGCGTTTTTCTCTCCGATGGGATCGGCGCATTTTCAATCCCCACCTCTCACTCAGCCTTTCCTCTCTCCGCTGCAGAGCCAAAGCCTAACTGACGGTTGCAAAGCGTGGGCGCCAGAAAGCCAAAATCGCAGCTCAGGCAGCTCCCAATCGAGCACCGCCAAGCTCTGCGTTGAGCAATCCGCAACCGAGTCCGCGTCGTCGCTCGATCGGTCCTCCAGCGCCAAGGTTAGGCTCAGCTCTGACTCGACCGGGCTGCCCGGCTTCGCACTGGTGGGGACAAAGGTTGCCGGTTACGCACGCGTGCAGAGGCGATGCGCTTAGCGTGTCTGCGCTCGAACCCCGACGTCCAAGCGAGCCAGTGCGAATTCGGCTACCGGAGCAACTCAAGCCTCGCCACGCCGAAACTTGCATGGCGCCGGCACTGCCCTCGACGCAGGTGAATCTGTCAGGATGATGTAAACGGCTGCCCTGCCAACTCGCCCCGGGTTTCTTTCCGGAAGCCGACCCGACAACCTCCGCCTGTCTCGAGCATTCTCCAGCTTGCTGTGCCTCTCGCATTGCTTCGCTGCTCGGAGGACGGTACCTTCGGCGGTAGCACACAGTCACACGTGCACTTTGAAGGAATTTGTGGAACATGATGACATGGATGAAGACGCTGAATTGAGTTGCCGTTCCGTTCCATAGAATCGTAGTTCCATATGATATGCAGCCAATAGCAGATTTCTGCAGCGAGCAAGCAAGCCTGATTTGCGGTGATTGGACCCACGCGCTGCCCGATCCAAGGGCCAACATCATTGGCTCTAGCAGATCTGACAGTTCTTGTCTCACTCACGCTTGTGCATAATGCTGCTCTATTGTGTCGAACCTCCAAACTAACGCGCTTGGAAGTCACGGAGCCGCTTTTCCATCACGTGTAGCTTCATCTCGGCCGCAGTTCATCGAGCCCTGGAACGTGGAAGACTTTAGCGCTTCCTGCTCGCTAGGTCCTGTGGTAAGGACACAGTGCAAGAATATGGGTGCGCCAAAATCCGCGCTAAAGTGACAACCGACATGTGTCACCCGTTCCGTTGTCACCGCAGCCCAACCACGCGTCCGGCAGGCGATGCCAACGTCGCTGTTTGGCGCCGCTCCCATCAGGTGGCGCCGTCTCCGTTTCAACTTTACCGTGGCCACAATCAATGCTCATCCCTTAACGCTGCCGATCCGCAGTCTCAATCCGCGGAAAAGCTTGCTCTCACAGCCCGTTGCCCCGCCTTTGTCATTCCCCGGAAATCTTAGGGAGTCTCGGGCACGGCCGCACAAGCTACGCCGCACCAGCTATGCATGCACGATGCTGCTCATGCGTCCATGCGGCCACCAGAGCGCTTAGATTGGCCAGCACCAATCAGCTGACCCCGAGTCGCTTTACTCGTTGCCGCAGTCAACGCTTCATGAGCCCGACGTGCTAATTCCCGCTGAGACACTCCCTTGCCTGCCTCGGTGGACTCGACCTGTAAAGTACGGCAGTCTGTCCGATAGTGCGTTCGATGGCTTACGCGAGACACTCGTGCTCATCATCTGCAGTGTTTATCCTCCCTTCCAGCGCCAAGCGCCAAAGCTCTGCTCATCTCATCCTGGTCGAAGTTTAGGGTGCTGCGATCTTCGATCGAATCGCTGCGCGGCTTCGAGGCGACTCGACACGATGGCGTCTCTCATCACAAGCGAGGGCGGATCACTCCCATGCGTCAGCCACCGACCGCGGATCATGCACTTCCGTCCCACTTCGTTGGCCCGCAAGCACTGGCGCCAAGCCACATAGCCGAGCGTGGCTTCCATCGACAAGATCGAGAATCCGAGTTAATCTGATCACCCTCCCCAATCACATCGCGGCGTCTCGTGAGCCTGCAGCTTCGCCAGAGGTGAACCCTTGATACTCGCTGTCTTCTCTTCCTGCCTGTTTAGGATCCCGGAACCACCCAGGTTGGGCTACGGTGCGGTTCTTCCGCGGCTCGCACCAAGCCGTTCGGGGAGAAGTCTGTTCAAATCTTTTCGGACGATGCTTTGCTCGATCCGGCAACATCGCAATGCCGGTCGTTGCGTTCGATGCTTGCGCACTGTTGCCGGCAACGTCGGCAACAGCAGTATCCTCCTGCAACAAAGCAGATGTTCTTTGCACAGATTGTTGCCGCAGCTGTCCCGAAGCCGTCACCATATATATAGCCCCCTTGCCTCTCCTCTTTCCATCAAATCATTCAACCAGCCAAGCTTCCACCACACTCCATCGAATACTCCATCCCCCAACCTCTTTTCTGATCTATCTCAAGATGCAGTTCAAGTCGACCTTTGCCGCCCTCGCCCTTGCCGCCGCTAGCCTCGTGCAGGCTGCTCCGCTCCAGGAGCGTGCTGGCTGTTCGTCATACGTCATCATCAACACTCGTGGTACCAGCGAGCCTCAGGGTCCCTCGGTCGGCTTCCGAACCATGAACACCCGCATTCGCTCTGCCGTCTCCGGTGGCTCCGAGTATGACACCGTCTACCCAGCCGGTATCGACCAGAATTCGGCACAGGGTACTGCCAACATCGTGGCCCAGGTCAAGGCCGGTCTGGCCCGCGACCCTAACACGTGCTTCCTTCTCGAGGGCTACTCCCAGGGTGCCGCTGCCACCTGCAATGCACTCCCCCAGCTGACCGGTGCGGCGTTCACCGCTGTCAAGGGTGTGATTCTTATCGGCAACCCTGAACACAAGCCCAACCTCGCTTGCAATGTCGACGGCAACGGTGGCAAGACAACTTTCAGCGCCAGCGGACTTTCGGCTGCTTTCACCCAGGGCGTCCCCTCCAACTGGGTGTCCAAGACGCTAGACATCTGCATTTACGGCGACGGCGTCTGCGACGTCAGCTCCGGATTCGGAATCACCCCCCAGCACCTTACCTACGGATACAATACCAACGTGCAGACTATGGGCGCCAACTTCGGTATCAAGGCTCTTCAGGGATAAATGATCGTAGCCTCGTCCGTCCTGTTCTGATGTCGCAGATGCGCCTTTTCTTTTAGATGCTGTACAACCGGACCGGGGTGAAATGCTGAATTATTTGCGGTCTGTTCTGTTCTGTGCCGGCGTCAGTTATTTAACAAAGTTTCAAGTCTTCGG
>AWNI01000008.1:1201930-1220362 GCA_000517465.1 Moesziomyces aphidis | reverse complement strand
CAAGCCGCCCGTTGATCTGTGTCTTTTCGAGGTCGACTGCAGCAATCTGGCGCGTGACCAGCCGCAACTGTTCGGCAAGGCCGATAAGACTCGTAGCGGACGAAGCATCGCTCGTCGGCCCTTCCGCATTCGCGGGCGCTTGCTCGGCCGACTCGTCATTTGCTGCGGCTGGGTCCGTCCCGTTGGCGATTGGAAAGGGCTGTGCGCTGTCAGCGCTGCGCATCAGCGCAAAGGCTCCTGAAAGACCGAGCCTCTGCACTGCCGCATCCGTAGCGCCTTCCGACAGCCCTGCCGCAACCACTCGATCCCACTCGCCCTTGGCATCGTAGAATGCGTCCGTCCTCTGTGTGAGTGCCTCCGTCTTTCTCGCAGCCACGACGCGCGGATCTGCCTCGAACATCGCCGCTGCCTGTTTGTTCCTATTCACCTTCAGCCCGGCCAGGCGTGCCGACAGCGCAAGGACACCACATCGGTCCGAGCAGTACTTGCTGAACGGCGTCTGCGCAGCATGCCTGCACCCTGCACGCGCACATGCCGCCTTGTACGTCGTGCGCTCCGGCGTGAACTCGTGGCAGGGCGGACAGACGAAGCGGTCGACGAGCTCGGCGTCATCCTCAGTAATCTCCATGCATCGGTAGTGGTACCACTGGTCGCATCGGTCGCAGGCAATCATGCCGCCCTCAATGTCGTCCTGCCGCCGCTTGCAGATGCAGTACAGCGCATCGTCTTCCTCCTCCTCCTCTTCCTCTCCAGGTGCTGCAGCCGGTGGTGCTTTCTCCTCCACTTTGACCTTGGTTCGACTCGAGGTGGACGATTCGGCGTGCGCACTTGTCGATGCCGAAGCCTTCTTCGTGCTGCTACCCTTCTTGCTCTTGCTGGAAACGGAAGTCGTCTTCTTCTTTTTCGGTGCAGGTACGTCATCGGCTTCGATTGGGGGTTCAGCAGTGACACCGAGGAGGTCCGACTCAGCCTTGACCGCAACTGGCGTGGTGTCGTGTGCAGGCAGCGAGGCGGATAGCGGTGCTCCTGCCACCGGCTCGATTTTGATCTCGGGTTCTGTCGTAGCCGACGAGCCAGCAGCTGCAAGGCCGGAGGTCGGTGATACCCGCTGTTTTGTGATGTGATGGGCGTCAGCGGCAGTGTCGCGGGTCATATCGCCTTCGACAGACACCTGGCGGCTGATCTGGGCGGATTTGACCCGCTTCTTGGGCGGCGTCAAATCCACATCCATCGTTTCGACGTCGTCGCTTGCAGCACCAGTACTGACGGCTTTATCGATCTCGTCGGATCTCTGCATCGTGAATGTGGCCAGGACGCGGAGACCAGAAGGATATGTGGTTGTGGTGAGGTCTGGGGGAGCATAGCTCAGAAGGACAGGTCAGGGTCCAGCCGCATCCCGCTCGCGTTAGCGCGTCGTCGTTCCGAGTTCCGAATTTAGCGACCAACACCACCAACATCATCCGCACTTTCTGCTTCAGCTCGCTCGCCATTCCTGACGTGGGCCTCTCGCTTCCAGCTCGAAGAAATGGCATAGGACGGGCTCAATGACTCGCATCTCAGCAGGCATGTGGCTACAATGTCCATTCATAAAGGTCTGCAGTTGCGCTCGCTACAGTTCTAGTCCGTCGGCGTCCGCTTTGGAGGCGGCCGAAAGAAGAGACTATCGACATCCACCGTATTGGCTTCCCAAATCCGGAATTCCCCATGTGCATCGCCTGAAAGGTTCGAATTTTCCGTATCGGACCGCTTGAGCTTGTGCTCGGACGGTCCGCACTCCCGTGTCGCATCGCCTTTGATCTCCTCGTAGGGGCTGGAGAGAGTCCGGTCGGCCGGCGCTAGACGCTGGACAGGCTCATTCAGCCAGCTCGCTGTGGCACTATCGCTCTGACCCGCTTGCCGCGCTATTTTGCTTGCAGATCTTCGGCACATTTGGCAGGAGCACTCGGACGTGCTGCAGCTCGTTTTGGAAGCGGCAGGCGCATCGAGTTCTGTGGCTCTGTCTTCAGCCTCGAGCTGTGCAATTGCACGGTCGAGCTCGAGCTGATCGCGCTCTTCCTGGGACACGCTATACTCAACATGACCGCTGCCCAGAGCACCAATTGCGGCAGAAGTGCGTAAGGCGGGCTGAGCCGTCACGTTGATGTTCTGGCTTGCATCGAACCAGACATCGCGCGCCTCTGCACGTCTCAGATCCTTCTTGTGTGTGTCGTTGCCAGACTGTGAATTCGCGTTGCACACTTGCAACTTGGTGGCAAGGTGACCTTCGACAGCCCTTCCGCAGGCGACGCTCGATGCTTGTGTCGTTAGGTCCGCATGCGCCTTTGCACGCGCGCCGTCCGCTATCCTCGCAGCCTCAGCATGCACTGGCACGGAGCTCCGACCAATGACGATGGGCTCTTCGACAATGATCCTACGCTCTTTTCCGAATGCGTGCAAACCTATGAGCTGCGATGTCGACGCTGCTTTGGGTCCCAGTCCGCCGTCGTTGTGCTTGGGGAAGGTGAATCCTGTGTCGGGCATCTTGCTCCTCCGCTCCAGGGCGTTTCCTCGCTTGACCATGGTCGACAGACCTGTCGCAAATTGACGAAGTAAACCGTGACGCTGCACCTGACGCTCATCTTGGCCTTGAACGAGCGCTGGGCTGCTGGCCGACATCCTGCGGCTCGTGTATATGTTGGGCTGTTGAGGCTGGGCCACCAAAAAGGTCGAGTCCCGTCCGTCCGGATTCCACAGGCGTTCCACCTTGACTGAGCCCTCGGATGGGCGTCGAAGATCCGACTTCGCCCTCCTGACGCGTCGATTGGTGAGCGTCGTGGCGACGCCCGCATCAGAAGGATCAAGCAGGCACGGATTTAGCCGATCGAAGAACGGAGAACCGTGGGAGCCTATGCTAGAGCTGTGCTGGTGGCGCCAAGCCTGTCGCTCTGCATCTAGCTGTCGATTGAGCTCGAGGATCTCAGCGGCCTCCAAAAGCTCCAACGACTCCGCCCTTTCCCTGTCGACCGAAAACGTCACTTTCCAAGGATATGGAGTCGGTATCGGTGGCAAAGGCTTCGTTGATGCGTGCATTGACAAGTGATCCTTCGGAGGAACAGGCGGTGGCATGCTAGCATGCAGCTTTAGACGAATGTCGCTTTCTGGCTTCGACGGGGGCGGAGCAATGCTTTTCGATCGCGAAAAGTGAACCACTCTGCCAGAGGTTCCGATCGGCGCAGTTCGGGTTGTCAGAAAAGCTGCTTGACCCACACTAGGGCGTCGATCTCGGTGCCAAACACGCTCGGGGGCTGCGTGAATTGCGGTGACTACAGCTGCCGACCTTGCTTCCATGCTGCGAGATCGCAGACGAGGTCGTGGAAGCATGATGGCCTCGCACTTACTGACGGGCTCCAAGATCTGATAGGAGTACGACTGCTCGACAGTCACCACGATGCTTCGAGAACCCGATTGTGCGCGTATGTGTCTGCTGCCGTCATGCTGCTCCTTTTCGCCCTTATGGAATTCGCCGGAAAGCTTGTTTGTCAAGGAAGTGTCTGAGATCGAGCCGCTGACCGTGCCGAAGCCCCTTCGACTCCCGGTAGCACCTCTTTGGGCCTTTTCGGCCGGAGAGCCAGCGACATTAATGCAGCTCTCCTGAGACGAGGGAGCAGTAGTCGGAAAGGTGACGCTTGAGCCGCGGCTGAAGTGAGACGAGGTGGTAGTCGTAGTCTGTGCCGACTGCGTCCGTGAATGGGCTGGGGCGTTCGTTGTTGGCCTTGTCTGGAAAGGCGGGCTTGTCACGCGCGGCCACGGTACGTCCTTCAACATCTCTATGTGAAGTGCAGGACTCGGAACCATGCGAGGTGGCTGTCTCCACTGGTCAACATCACTCTTCCTTGACTTGATGGTTCCTTCGCCCGCTTTTGGTGCACCGAAGGAACCCAGGCCAACTGTTAGCGCCGGACGCAGCTGAGACTCCTCCAACGTGACTGCCAAATCAGCGTCTAGTGGCGGGTCAGTTCGGCCATTGTTCTGATAAGAATTTGGCAATCCGGGACTGAGAGCTGGGCGCTGTGTTTGCTCGAGAGTGACCCGACCGCCAGTATGCGCGGCCGTTAGTTCCTTCCGCGAGCCGTTTTCTTGGCGACGCTCGGGTTCAGAAGCTGGCAAAGCTACATTGTTGTTGCGGGCTGAAGCTTTTCTTGGACGTGCTGGGATCGTTTTTGCTCCCGTGGCTTCCTTGGTGCACGCCTCGTGAGCAGGTATGACGGATGGCCTTGGAGGGGGTGGCGGGAACTCCGAAGCTTGAGGAGTCTTCTTGGGTGGCTGCACCTCGGATGCGGCCAGCACATCAATAGCGAATGTGCCCAGAGTCGAGGCACTGTCGAGCACAGATATCCAGCTATCGCGCCCCGCAAGCACGTCTCTGCTCCTGCGTTTGCCACACGCACCGGCGAAGGCATCGTTCTCAGGGTGCTCGAACGCCATGTTGCCTTCATCAGCAGGCGAGCCTAAGCCAGCTGCAATGGCAAGTAGCAATTGTCCGAGGCTCAGAAATGATGTTGCGTTGACCTGATCCGTCTGGTCGGTATCCTTTGTGATGCTCAGGTGGCGAGGAAGAACCCTGGGTGGCGAGTCGAAGTGCAAGCACCTTCTGAGCTCTTTCCACACGATAGCGCTATCCGATGGGGCTCAGGATGACAAGTGGTGGTAGTAAGCAGTCGTGTAGAGTCTACTAGCTCGGCAACGCTTTTGTCGCAATAGGAGATCAGCCGCTGCCTGATGTGGCTGAAATGAAGTGGGAGCGTCGGGATGCACACAAATGGCACCAGCGCCCTGCGTACCTGACTTCATCCGCTTGCTGAACGCCATTTCTGCATACCTTGGAGAGGTGGCGGATCCGCCCACCACATGAGATATAGCGATGATCCTCACTTTTTGCTCTTTCAGAAAGGTACTTGTCCGCTGCGGCGAAATCCGAGTAAGGCAAGAAGGCAGGTTCAGGGCAGATCTGATCAACAGCGTTGAATGACTGTGTTGATGTGTCATAGCTCATACGAAGTATCAGTGCGAGAGCAGTAGGCCTGTGGCACTGACAGAGCTGCTTCAAGCCATATGTTGCAACATAAAATGCCATGCCGTTGTCAGATATGTACTGCCTCTAATCCAACTCAGGAGGCGCTCAGGAGACGTGGCTGTCAGGCTCACTTTTGAAAGGGGCCCGTTGCGGATTCTCCCTTGAATTTTGTACCAAGCCAGCCTCCTGCCGGCTGGCCCACTGGATCAATGAATCTATCGAGGAAAGCGGAGAACTTGACAAGTCCTGGTCGGCTTCACACGACGAACGTAGCAGCCTTGCTGAGAGCCTCAACGATTCCTGGTGCAGTCTGATGATCGAGGCAGCCGAGGTAATCCTCTTTGAAGGCAGCTCGCACGCCGTTGCGGAAAGCTGCGGCAGTGTGCGACCAACAGGGAGAACGCCACAGTACGCGGCAATTGTTTGCCAGACCCACGACTGGACAGAGAATGGATGCACTCGCGTCCCGGGCGGCTCCGTTGATCCAGAGCCTGCAGCAGAAGCATGGCTCAACCGCCGATGCACCCGGCCCGCCTGACTTCATTTCGGCTGTCTCTTCCGCTCGGTCGATCATATTCTGTTTACCACTGGACTTCTGCTGCCGACGTAGAACCTATTCAAGTCCGCAGCACTACCCTCTACGTCTCACAATCTTGCGGCTCGTCATTGCTGTGAGGATTGAAAGCAGCATGTCGGCCACTTGGCGCTTTTGAGCCGGCAGGGCAAGCTCAGCTTCTCTCGCGCTGTCGCCTGTCACGCCAACATCGGAAGATCATACTGGACATGTCTCGGATCCCGCTGTCCGATTTCGCCCGCCTCACCTGCTCAACATGGCAGATTGAAGCTCCATCTTCGCACAATCATGTCTCTTTCCTCATGGCACCGTCGATGGTGTCGCTGCAGGACCCTCTCAAGTATGTCAGACCTTTTGGAGCAAGCTTACTCCTAGGAAAAGCGGACGAGTTCCCTTCGCGATGTCCAGGGATAGTCTCGTGGTAGCCGAAGGAGCGAGCGAAGCAAGAGCGGGGCGCTTGCCCCCGCGTCCGAGCTTCTTTAAAATAGCCAAAGCCAAGTGGGTGCGTAAGCTGGCAGGCGACGTTTGGGCTCAAGCAAGACCCCATTCAGCCGCTTGAGCTACACAACGAGAAATGGCGTGTTGTCGCGATATGAGCTTGGAGCGTGTGACGTCAAAATCAGGCCTGTCAGCCTTGGCTCGTCTTTCTCGATTGAAGAGCAGTGGCTGTGAAAAGCAGGAAAGGGTACAATCGACCAATCGGAATCACAAAGAATCTGCAAGGTAAAGGGGGCCGTGCTCTCGATTCCCGTGGCGAGGAAAGGCCCAAGCTGACATAGATCCCGAGCCGTCCCTGTCTTCTCCTCCTGCTGCTGGACCGTACAAAGCAGCGGACCGGACGATGCCCGGCCTCAAGTGATAATTGTCTTAGCCGTTCAGAATGGTGCATGGTGAGCACAAGCACTTGCATAGGAGGCCAGCTGGCTCTCTCCGAGTAAGTTGGTAAGACCTGCAATCTCCTCGCGGGGAGGTGGGTGGACGAGCCTTTGCGCTGGAACCTCGTAAAGCCTAATTTCTCTGATCGCGGTCATAGCGCTGCATATCCGCCTGAGCAATGATCGCTGGGTCGATATGAAACTGGTATCCGAGCTCGACATTTCCATAACACGCGCCCCTGAAGCTGAGGCGACCAAAGATCCTGAAAGATGCCTTTCAGCAATCCACCGTGAGTCCAGCCCTCTACTCAAGTAAGGAAACGTCCTTCGCACTAGAGAGCCCACCAGCTTGACGCAGGTCCGTGTCCTGCAAACATACCCGTCTCGACGGGACGGCTGCTCTTTACCTGCACTCGTGTAATCCTTGTCGACAACAGCTTCCTTTATCTCTACACGATTGCCTTGATCATTGTGCACTTTGGATGACGTTCTCTGAATGTCAGAAATCAGCTACCTGACCACAGTAGAGCCTCAATTGCTCCGAATTCGGGACGCACTCGCCTCCGAAGAATCTGCCGGACAAGGCTCAAAGGCAGAAACAAGCGATCATCGAATTCTGTCTCGCCAAAGCAACAGCAGCGACGACACTGTGGATATATGTCCTATTGACGGTTCGTAGGACTCTTCCTCTTTGCTTGGGAGCGTTAATCCTTGCAACAAGCCAATACTGACCCTCAAATTTCTTCACCACCTATAGACTCAGTGGACCTTTCTCATCGGATGAGCGTGGATACTGTGTTTTCACAAGCTTCGTCCTTCAGCGATGTCACGATCGCGCCGGCGCTCAAGTCACCCTTCGCGGCAGCATTCGATGAAGTCGCGTTGTTATGTCGCACAATCAGCACGACTCCTTCCTTGGAGTCAGAATCGACGGACACAAGTCTAGGCTCGCCTCTAAGCTCTCCTCCCATTCCTCCGAAGCGGCCTCCTCGCTTGCGCCGACCGCCAAGGGCTACTCTGGCGACACAGCAAGACGCTCCCATGAATCTGGATCGCTATGGAACTTTCTTCACAAGGTTCGAGCCTCCAGCCTCACCTATCGAGTCTACGCCTGGCTGCAGTAGAGGGGACAGCATCTGTCTCGATCCAGACCTGGCGAGTGAGATCGCCAAGAAGGTCATGCAAGCAGAACAGCAAAACCTAGAGCAAGCCAGCACGGTTCCAGTTGGAACAAGACGTCTAGATTCGCCAGCGGCTTCAGCGTCTCTCCTTTTCTCCGACGTGACGGAGAGCAAGGCGGATGGGAGATATTGGATTAACGCTGCATCCGAGCACACGCATACCTCGACCAGCTCTTTGGGTACCCTACGGCATTCTGCGTCCCGAGTCTCGCTGGCTTCGGCATTTAGCAATAGTAGCGATGAAGGCTGCAACACAAACGGGACGTACGAAGCAGCTATGCACAGAACTAGGCATGCACCCCGAGCTCAAAAAGGCAAGACTCTCATCAGCCGAGCGTTCAAGAAGTTCGGTACCAACAGGGTCGTCTCCGACCTAGGCCCGTCGAGATCACAAGACGATCTTGTGGATTGGAGCAGGAGCACGAGAGACATGTGCTCGAGCCCGGCGCTATCCATCCTCTCTGCCACCAGCTCACCGGACATCCGATCTAGGCGAATTTCTTCGGAGTCGGACTTGTCAAGTGCTGGGCCGTGCTCTCGTGCTTCAACTCCGACACAATACTCGTCTCCTGTGTTCGGACGGCATCGGTTGGCGCAGCAAGTTGCCTTTGAAGAGACCGAAGAGCTGATGGATGATGGTGTCACAGCAACGCCAAGGATGGCACCAGACGGGCATTTCGATACCATGGTGGACAGCCACGTGCACCTTCCTTCTTACCATCGTGGCCTCCGCAAGCAAATCTATCCCCCACGAGTTCGATACGAGCTGCGAGACACGCCCAGCCCGGTGGCGTCGCCACAGATGCAACAGCAACAGCTGCCGTCTCCGCATGCTTCGCCTTCGCAATGGACGACAAAGCTCGCAGGTATCCATTCATATTCTTTCGAACCGGTCCGAGCAGGCAGCCCACGATTGGACTTTGCTGGCCCCCGCCGCTTTGGTACAAGCTGAGCCCGTGCTTGGCGATCCAGACGTTGGAGACCATGCACACTAAGCAATACACTCGTTTGACTACCGGAATTCTGTCGTGTGTAAGACCACGATGAATGGATGAGGACCCGGCCGATGCTGCTGTTGCGAAGAAGAGCTCAGGGGAAACCAGGCGAAGACTTCCAGGCTCGGTACCGGGCGATCTGTCATGTTGCGCTTTCTCTGCGCTCTTTGCCCTTTCACGCTCCTTCGCGCCCTCTTGTGCGCTGCGAAGGGTTCTTGCCGACGTGAAGAAAGGTCGCAATGAATTTGGGACATCGCTGTGCATAAACCCAGACAGCCAATTTTGAATGCGATTGTGGGGTCCGGAGCTTTTGGATTGGAATTTTTGGGGAGAGGCAACGAGTCTGGCACGGGTCGCGTCGGTCGTCGTGCGTGAGTGGGGAAGGCGTGAAATCGGCTCTTCGGCGCCTCCGGTCAGCTCGGCAAGCAGCACAAAGCCACGGCCTCAGGTTGCCGGACGTGTTCGGCGTGGACCCGGAGGCACAGCTCGTGGGTTGCTGTAAAGTCACACAACAAGGCACGGTCGTTCCAACCATCACTTCGTCCGCTGCTCCATCGACAGGCATCCTCTTTCCATTCCAACCACCATACCGGCACCGTAAAGCAGTCGACCTCTCGCACCTTGGTCCGCCGCCACGCCTAGAGCCAAGCGTTTCGCCGCTGCAACTGCATACAACGCACAGATAGGCGCCTCGCCCCACCCAGGTCACGGCCGTAGCCTTTCGCCGACATGTCGAAACCCGCACCGGCTGCCTCGGCACTTCGCCGACCAACACCGCGCAAGCTCAACCCCACCGATAAGATCCTCGGGTGCTTCTCCAATGTCGAGCCTTCGCCACGTCTCGACCACATGATTCGCTACCTCTCGACGTGGTCCGGCACCGACAAGGCGCTCATGCTTACCCAGTACTCGTCCAAGCTCGTCATTGTATTGCTCAACCTCCAATACGCCTTGCGGCTGCGCATGCTCGGCATCAAATCCACCAAGTCCTCTTCGGCAGCTCAGAGGGTGCAGAAGCTGAGCGCGCTCATCAGCGATGCTAGAATCCTCTACCGCATCTGGGGCATCTTGCCCATCTTCAAGTGGATGATCGGTCTTGAACGCTCGCCGCCTCCGACACGTCTGCTGCACAACATCGAGCGCATCCAGGGCTGGTCGATGCTCGCCTACTGCCCGATGGAGGCGCTCGCCTATCTCGGCAGCCACGGCGTCCTCCCCGTCCCCGCCGCCATCCAGAACTCTTTCTGGCTCTGGGGCTCGCGCTTCTGGGCGCTCTACGTCGGCCTCCAGCTGCTTCATCTCGTCGAAGACAACCGCCTGCTCCGCCTCCGCGCAAAGGCTCTCGAGCGCTCTCGCGGCCACCCGACGCCCAACAAGATCCAGCTCAAGCCCAACGGTCTCGTTGCCGACGCGTCGACACCGTCGGAGAAGTCAGGCTCGGCCTCTCAAGAGCAGGTCATCACCCGCAGGATGTGGGACGAGCTGGATGACCGCAAGGCAGCCATCCTCAACGAGCTCTGGGTCAACCTCGGCTACCTGCCTCTCACCATCCACTGGTCGTGCGCGACGGGCATCATCTCCGACGGCTGGGTCGGCCTCTTTGGCACCATTGCCGCCATGGCCGGCCTGCGCTCCGGTTGGAAGAACTCGGCCGCTCCGCCAGTGCCACCTTCCGCCTGAAGTCTGCCATTCTATACCAGAACCATCACCGATAATAGACAACTAACACGTAACGAGTCTCGAGCAAGGCGATGTGCACTGGGTATATTGTCGTCGTGTGAGCTGTTCAGTGACGTTTCGAGTGGTCTTTCGGTCTCGCTTCGGCGTATTCACGAGAGCGCCGATGTCGATCGGACGTGCTGTGGTGGGAAGATGACGAGCGGCCTCGTTTGGACCGGCCATGTGCGGATTCATCAAGCCTGGCTTGTTTGTCGGCCTGCGCTGTCTTTCTCGACTCGTCAGAAGCAGACGTCGAGGAGGAGACAAAGTCGATAGTCCTTTTGCCCTTTGCGTTGATCTTGGCCTCACGGGCCGCGAAGGCCTCTTGTGACTGCGTGTTGGATGCCGCTATTGGATCGCCTTCGATGAGCATTTCTTCCGAGAAGGGGAACAATCTTCGCCATCCCGGCTCGGATCGAGCCGTGTCGAGGAAAGGCAGATTAGACGCTGCTTCGTCGATACTCAGCATAGAGACGAGGCCGGAGTAGAGGTGTGGATTCTTGAATGCGTGTGTCTCCATGAGCGACTTGTTGAAGTGCATCCCTTGCCGCTTGAGTTCCAGAAACCTCTCAAGCTTCGCAGCAATGTCCGGATCGACAGGGATCACCTCGTCGTCAGGCGAAGGGGGCAAGAACGTGCGCGATTCGAGACTCTGCCCCCATAGCGCTCGACTGCTTGAAAGAGACGCTGCGGAAGAGTCGGAAGGATGTTGCGGTGGAGGAAGAAGGTAGGGAAGAGCCTGTAATGTCTCTGGGTCGCTGACTTCCGCCAGCATGTGCGGAGCAAAGCAGTCGATGATGCGCTCCTGCGTGCCTCGAAAGCAGCCTAGAGGAGCTGAAGACGGTGGAAGATCCGAATAGCGCGCGAAGGTGTCAAGGTACTCTGCGGCTTTGTCGTCTTTCGTCGCAGGAGCTTCTTGACCGATTACTGCTGCGGAAGACCCGTTCACCGCCTTGCCTGGTCCTTCCGCCATCGTCAAAGGCTCATCAGCCCCTTTCTTTGACACCTGGACACCTGATCGACCGAACGTGCCTGTGTAGCTCGGCTGGTTACAATCTGCTAAACAGATAAGAGTCTTGATTTGAAGAATACCTTCCCGCGATGGATGTCGAGCTGATGGACTCGACCCGCACATGTGGAGGCGAACTTTACAGCTGTTAGGCCAACGCTTCTTTCAAGCCCAAGTCACGTGAAATCGGGGGCTGGAAGAAAAGTTGGAAGTCCCTCTCGCCCTAAAGCTTCCGACACCATCAGGTCCACCATCTGTCTCAACTTAGTCGACATCTGCAGCTTCAAGGCACATCCTTCGGTCCCCGCTGCTTCAACGCTTGGTTCGTAGTGACCTATTGCAGCGCTCATCCGAACCTAATCCTTGCTCACGGCACTGGACCACTCGACCTCGCACATACGATGTTTGCAACAACATCACGATTCATGGCGGCCTTCGCCAGACCAAGCTTCTTCGCACTTCGCTCGCCCTTGACACCAGTGAGACCATCCTCTCTTTCGAGCTCGTTCAACGCCACGCGAATGTTCTCGACATCTCGCATCGCCGAGGCGAGCCCGCGCAAGAAGCACCTCGCACAGCACGGCAGTGGCGGCAAGCTCAAGTCGCATACCGGCACCAAGAAGCGCTGGACGCCCCTCGGCAGCGGCAGCGGCAAGGCGTACCAGCTCGACTTCAAGCGAGGACTGGCAGGAAAGCGACATTTGAACTCGCACATGTCCAGAGACCGTCTCAACGGCCTTGGTGGTACCGTCCTCAGCCCGCGAGGCAGGATCAACAGGACGCTTAGGAGGTTGCTAGGCCCCAGCCTCTGAATGGACGACCAGCTCGGAGCGATCTGCATGTATACATGCATCAGGGATGATGGAGCAGTATCCGGACACGTGATCCATGAGATGTGGCCTCCTTCGGTGCGATTCGTCTCCGCGAATATCCGACAAAGTCACACAGCTGTCATCACCCTAATCACGCACTCTGCCCTCAAAGTCTAGACCGACACAGCTCGAGCGGATGACATCTCCGCACCCGCACCACGTTCCTCCGACGGAGCACGATATTCAGCAGCCCGAAAAGCACCATATGTACACTATCACGAATCAACAGCATTGACCCTACCACCGAGCTACATCCCTCGCCCGATTGCCACATCCAGACGGTGAAGATGATCGTAAGCGCACAAGGTCTAGCCCGAATATGTTGCCGTTGGGAGGACAGAGATGATGGTTCTGATTCGGAGTGCGGGAAGAGAAAGGCTCGTCTCCGTCATGGAGCGGTGTCTACACAGAAGGTCCAGTTTCAGGCAAAGCTTGTTTGAAGGAACCATGTGCAAGGCATGGAGCATCGGAGCAGATTCGGCGGACCGCCGCTTCGTGGAGCGAATAGGAGGCAAGCAGGGCGAGTCGACGTGCATCGCCGTCAAACTTCGGAGGAGCGTATATGCGGATGTCGGTGCGGATGTCGGTGCGGAACCAACGTCTAGACCATCGTCCGAACATCGCCATAGCTGCCGAAGCAAGTCCGCACCTCACACATGTTCCGCACCTCCAAGAGCCGTTGGAGCTCGCTGAAAGTGCGGAAGCGGGCGTCGTTGACCTCCAGCTTTCGCTATACAGTGAGCTCCTAGAGGTGCGGAAAGCTAGCTGACGTCGAAGAGATATAAGGCGGCCTCCTCGCGAGCACCCATCATCCCCCTGCCTCACCCGACTCTCCACCTCTCATCCACACCTCACACATATACACACACCTCAGCAACGACACCTTTATCCTCATCACACTGAACCTCACGAGGACAACAGCCAAATCTTCCACGACTCCACCAAGACCCTCTCGCTTCTGTGTCCCCAAGTATCCGATCCGTTTCAGCACCACACGAGGCAGACTCTCAAGCTTCGTCACCGCCATCGTCCCGTGCCTCTGTTCCCAGACCGTATCAGCAAAAACAGCATCCGACAAAAAAACCCAGAAAACTTAAGCAACAAAAAAATATCGACTCGGCTTCCACAATGATCTTCGAGGGCATCGGTATCGATCTTCACTTCCTCTTCGAGGGCCACTCCAACTCGCGCGAGGTGGCCGAAATCTTCCAACAGTACCACCATGCTGGTCAGCGGGTCGTTCCAGAACGGTCCACCCGGCTCGGTCTCTTTCGCATCCAAGAAACCTCTCGCGTGGTTACCGACTACGGCCAGCAGCCCATGGGCAACTCTCGGGTGGATGCGCTTACGTTCCAGGTGACGCATGGTAGCAAGGCTCGTCACAACCTGGTCCGCGTCTGGCGTCACTCCGACGAGGAGCCCCCCGTCGCCGACGCATCGAAGTGCGACTTCGTGACATTCCGGGCGATCAGCCGCGAGAACGGCACGGGAGAAGCACGGGTGATTTGCGAGGCCCAACCGATCGAGTTTTCGTATCGCCATACATCACTTTGGATCGATGCGGGCTTCGTCAACGAGGTTCCCGAGTGCGACATCGAGGTCCTTGGTAAGTCTGAAGCTCATAAAACATTGCCTTCTTCATTATAGTGCGTTCACGCACTGACGGCGGCATTTTTCCCCACATGTTTTCCATTGGACGGCTTGTAGTGGAGAGGCCGGCTCTGAAGCAGAACGTTACGGTCAGGTTTGTCTATCAGAGCCAGGACGATGCGTCGATGGTCACCCCCTTCCCGGGCGTCCCCCTGTCCGACGATGGCCTTTCATATCGAGACGACGCAAGCAACATCGCTGTAGGCAGCCAGGCAGAGCGCCAGCTTCGCCAGTTCATCGACGCCTTCATCTCCCGCCGGAACTTGGCCAGCTACGGCTTCCGCATTGCCGAAGATAGCAACAACATCGACGGACATGAAGATGCACGTCACGCAGGATCCATCAGCGCCCCTGCAACCCAGACTTGCATGACGTCCTCGGCAGCAGGCCTCCTGACCCCCGACCTCTCCGGCCCTGGCTTGCCCCGTCGTGCAGGGTCGATGAATCCGGAGAACGCTCCTGATCATGCAGTCGCGCAGTCAGCCGCAGGTCGGTCGAGCCGCGACTTCCAGCTTCCCGGCGACGCTTCGTTCGTGGCGCCAACAAGCCCTCGTGGATGGACCGGTGCTTGGAGCCGTATCACCAGCATCGCCAATCACATTTCGCCGACGCGTGCAGCTTCACTTCCTCCCGCCGCCCCTTCTGCCCAGACTGCGTCGGATCCCTTCCAGCCTGTCCCTGCGCCGGCTCCACCCCACGAAGAGGCTGTGATGGAGGGCTCGGCCAACGAAGGTCGTGTTCAGGACTCTTTGGATGGCAACAACGCTCAGACCATCGACTCGCAAAGCATGGATGTGGGAGGACAAAGCATCCGACATGGACTCGAGCAGTTGCTCGACGGAATCGACTCGATCCTCGGAGACGCACTCGAAAACATGAATTCGCACGGCACCATCGACGGCTGCGGTCTGCCTGCTCCTTCCGGTGTTGTGGGCGATGCAACGGCGGCCAGCAACGATATGGACGTGGGAAGCAGTACCACTGCCGAACAGATGCCAGCAGCGCAGGGTGACAAGGCTGCTCGCACCATCGGCGACGGCTCTGCCCCCGAGCACCAGGACGCAATGTCCGACGCAACTCCCGAGCAGGCCGCTGCTCACGCCCTTCTGGTTATTTCGGACTCTCTTGAGGGACAGAGCGCTGCCACTGATAGGCCTGCGGTCTCCACTGCGCAGGACGTCGATATGGAGGATGGCGAAGCTGCCTCGAATGACAACCGTCCTGACACGCATGGCAATGCCCCCGCCGTAGGAGTAATTCAGGCGGAGAACAATGTCAACATGGCCGATGCTACGCAAGATGACTTCACCATTGTTTCCTGCACCCGACGCACCGATGCGCAAGCAGGCGGAGCAGCGCCTTCCACAGCCGCCATGCCTGCAGACAACGAGTCGCTGGCTGGATCCGAAGTGCCTCTCGCCAGCCGCACTGGACTCTTGACCGTGGAGGCACTGCAGGCGATCCAGGAGTTGGCCCTCGTTCCTTCGCGTGCGGGCAGTGCGCGTGGACCTCCGAGCGATGCAAGTGGATCTATCACGCTGCGCCGACATGGACGCCACTCTCGGAGCCCGGCGCTCTCCACCTCGTCGCGCTCGCACCGAGGCTTCAACCCCACCACGGAGCGCTTGGGCCAGATCTACGAGTACCTCGTGGCGAAGGTGATGCAGGACGAAAGCCAGGATTCGGCCAAGTGCAACGCGATCGCGGAGAAGCGTAATCAGAAGGAAAGTGAACTCGAGGCGGCGCGCTTGCGCATCCTGGTCGAGAAGGAACGATATAAAGCCCAGTACGACGTGGCACACAAGGAGCTCGATCTGAAGCGCGACACGATGCGCCTGCTGCGTGCGCAGTACAAGGGCCAAGCAGGCTTTTCGCGCTTCTTGGCCAAGATCGGTGTGGGCTCGCGCGCGGGTAGCGACCGACGCAGCCGCAGCCGCAGCCGCGAGACCACGCCGCGAGCTATCACTTCACGAGCTGCCAGTCGTCAGGCCACTCCCACCGTCGTTCGCGCCACCCCGAAGCCCGAGCCAATCGATCTGACTGGCGGCGATGATCTGCATGCTGGCTCTGGCGCACGCGCTGGACGTCGTGCAGCATCCATCGCACGCAGCCTTGGCGGCACTCTCGCTTCGCAGCAAACCCAGTCGGTCATCAAGGTGGGCGACGTGAGCGATCTCATGCAGCCGTCTCCGGTCGAGCCCAAGCGCGGCGGTAGTGTTGTGGCCGGTACAAGTGGAAGTCAGCATCGCTCGAAGCACGTTGGTGGAGTCGGCAACCAGATTGGCGAGTGGCGTCATTCGGTCCCAGCCTCGCCTCGCACCAGTCGGGCGCCTACGCCGGCAGCCGCATCTCAGGCGTCTACGTCGCGCGGTCCGAGCGGCAGTATCGACGATCCGATCGACTTGTCGGGCAGCCGCCGTCCGGCGCGATCCAATGGCACGATTGTGCTCGACTCGGGCTCTAGGCGCGCGGCTTCGTCGCGAGCGTCCAGCATTGTGCCGCCCGACGCCCCGCTGTTTTCGCCTGCTCGCAGCGTGCGCGAGTCCTCCGCAGCCACCGGCATCACCACGCTCTTCTAGGTCGTGCCTTCGACCGTGGCACCCACTCCTCTCGAGGCGACACCCTTACCCACTCCAATGCCGCACATCATCTCTTTCCCCTCCACACCTACGGCTCTGACGATGACGGTGGCGACACATGGCACACGCTCGTCCACCTTCACGACTGCTATACACTGCTGCGGGAGGCATAGACATGCATCGACATGCGCCCGACGCAACTTGCTCGTCCTTCTTCGCCACATTCGCGCAGGCAACGGCGTAGGTCTGCCTTCAGCGCGTACCGTTCTGCGACCTATCAACTTTCTCGCACCGCGCACACATCTACAAGAGCGCAAATGGCCGGAGCCTGTCCGCGCTGTACATCATCTCGCGATCCTCACTCTCGCGCACGGCGACCACACGCAGGACGACCCACTTCGGCGTCCCATAATCATCGCCGCGCCCTCTTCTCCATTCACGGCGACTCACTTCGACGTCTCCCGTCCCACCTGCCACGTTTCCGCACACGTCCATCTCGCCCACGCATTCACACTCCGACATCAGGCACGCATTGACACTGTGACTGATGATGACTGCAAGCAATGGCATCTGATTCGACGTGTTCCTCTGCGGCTTGTGCTACGCCGGTCTGCGCAGACTCGACCTGAGATCAGCGGGCAGAGTCTGGCAGAGTCGATCGAGCTGTTGCATGAGTTTTGCCTTTTGATCCCTGAGCCTCTTTTCGGTGGTGTTTCCCACCACCGCCTTGTTCGGCGTAGCGCTTCCGTCTTTAGCTGGGGCTGGTTTGTCTGTCCTCCACCTGCTTCCCGGTCCGGGTTCGGTGGGTGTGGTGAGCTGCACGTCTACGAGGCGGATTTCTTCGACGAGGCGCGAGTAAAGGTCGATGGTTTCGATCTCGCCCCGCGTGCTGCCAAACGCAGTCACATCGCCCTGCATCAGACTCGCAATGTACCTCCTGCGCTGTTCTTCCTCTGCGGCGGCGACGCGCGAGTGCAGCCAGAGGGAAAAGTTGGGACATCGCAGAAAGTCGACATAAACACTCTGGCGCACACTAGCACCCGTAGGTAACGAGCGCGATCGGATCGCCAGTGGCGTCCCGTGTGCTTTGAGCGACGCGAGGAAATCCGTCGTGTTGAAAGGCCGAATCTTGGGCACTTCCGATGGCGATCCCAGGTCAAACGACGCAGGCACCAACGAGGCCACGTACCGATTCAACGGCGCAAGAAACCGCTCCGTCAGATCGGCAAAGTACCGTCGCATCGTCACATTCGCCGCCTGACACGCTGCCTGCACCGCTTCGTCGCTACCACCATTCTTGGCAGCAGCAGCGGCAAGATCCTGCAGCCGCTTGAGCAGCTGTCGATCCTTACTGATCCGCCTCTTGCGCTTGGTCGTAAAGCCAGGAATATGGTCCGGTCCTCCACCACCCGCTCCATGCCCACCACCGATCCCCCCACCAACAGTCGGCCCCTTCTTCGCCCCACCCGCGCCGCCGTTGGGATTGTGCTTGAACGTGATCAGCTTCACCGCCGCCTTGCCCACACGGAGCACGTGCGGCCAATGTCCACACGCCGTGGCGAAGAACGGATTGGTCGCAGCAATGAGCGTGCCTGCCTGCGGCTTATTCTTGGTGACGAGCGTGCGGAAGTCGTAGTCGTGGATGTGAAAGTAGGGCCGAAAGTCGCCCGCGTACGGAATAGGCCGGATCAGGTCCAGCATGTGCCACACTGCTTCGCTGGCGATCTTGGGCTCGGGCGCGATGACCAGGATGGGCTCGGCGAGCAGCACGCATTCCCACAACAGCCACAGATCGCCAAGCGCCTCCTTGAACGTGTCGAAGAGGCTGGTGGCGGGTACGCTCGCGAGCAGCGGGCCCTCGGGTCCGATGAGCGGTTCGGGCAGCTCGCGGTTTCCAGACGCCTGGCGCGAGCGCGAGCGGATGG
>AWNI01000008.1:1173732-1199367 GCA_000517465.1 Moesziomyces aphidis | reverse complement strand
ACACACACACACACACACACGCACACACGCGCGCGCGCCTTTTGTCCTTCGCAGTGACGCAGCGGGGCGCTTGGTGGAGGCGCAGCGCGGAATCCGAAATCTCCTTTTCTCCAGAGCTGGCGGCTCAACTCTTTCCATGCTAGCCTGGGCCGTTGCTCGACTGCATGCAGCGAGAGTCCGGCGGGAGGCCGGTGCAGCTCTACACTGCTATACACGCGCGCGTCCGATGCACATGACACGGCACGCGCCAGTCCTTCATCCCACCCAAAGCTATCGGTCCAACGATGAGCCGCATGCTGGGACTGCATGCGATGCACCTCGTCCTGCCATTGGTCGCAAAGCCCAGCTGCATCCAATCCCACCTTGCAAGTGCGGCTACACTAACCTCGGCTGTTCATGGCTCGACGTACAAACCGAAGCTCGGATTCCTTCTCTTGCAGTTCCCGACGGCTGCTAAAAAAACGTCCAAAATCGCAAGTCGAGTTTGTTAGGCCGTCGTGTCACCTGCACCTGCAAAGCTTCGCAGTCCTCCGGCGCTTGACCTCATCATCGGTCTATCTCAATGCCTCCGAGGAGAGCGCGAAACAGCCTCACTGCAGCTGGTCAATACTCAGTAGCACAGTCGTTCTCACGCACACTCGCCGCTGTGATGTACAAGTATTGCATTGTTGGCGCACACGCTGGTGCATGCATGTGTGATTGTTTTTGGGGGTTGGGTGGGCGGTCAAAGCTGGAGTGGCAGTGACCCGTGTCAAATGCAGTGCTGGTCCACCGAGCGACCGACATTCAACGCGTGGAACTCGCCTTCGCACAAAAGTGCGAGGCCGAGGATGTAGTAGAAGTGATAGAGATGCAAACGAGACCGACAACACGAACGAGCCACAACTCTCCCCGCAGAGCGGAAAGAGCTGCAATCCATGCGCATTTAACGGTACGACTTCTGTCGGCGGGCACGCGCACCGTGACCACCGAACTTCTTGGGCTCCGAGCGACGGGTGTCGGCGATCAGAAGGGTGCGGTCGTAGGCAACGAACAGCTGGCGGAGCTCGAGGGCGGAGGCAGCGTCGTAGTACTTGGCGTAGTAGGCAACCAGGGCCTTGGCGATGGCCTGGCGGATGGCGTAGACCTGCGAGGTCTGACCACCACCGGACACACGAAGACGGATGTCGACGGTCCTGTGCAGACGTGGAAGCGTGGGCAGATCGAGATTCAGAAGGTCAGCGATTGGTCGTCGATGGCGTGTGCGAGGGCGCGACAGCAAGAGCACGGCAACGTGAACGGCAGCAGCAGTGAGGTTCCAACAAAGGCAGCAGAGACTGTCCATCGTCGGTTCGTCCGTCTCGCAGTCCTCGACATCTTCCTCGTCCAGGTCGGTGATGCCTGCTCATCTTCCAGGCTTGCCTTCCTCTGCCGCGCGCGAAAGGGCTGTGTCGAGCCGGGCAGGGCAAATTGAGGACGACGACTTCCGTGCATCCATCGAGCGGTTTGCACCGCCTACATCCAACGTGATGACGATCGAAGGAAATGCACCCTTCGTGCTGCCGACTACTAATGGAAGCATTGACAAAGACCGCTCCTGTTCTGCGCTGCACGGGATGCGGAACCACCGTTCAACTGCCAACTGCCATGTCCTCTGCACGACCGCTCCTTTTCGGTCGCTCCTAACATTGTCTGATCTGTCCTGCTTTTCCTGCTGATCGACTGTGTGCGTGCCACTTCGGTATCGGATGGTGTCCAGGCTGCCGTCTCTGCCACTGCTGCTGCTGCTTCGTGTATCTCGTTGCTCTCTGTCGATGCCGGAGCAACGTTGATGGCTGAATACTTACGAGAACTTGTCCTCACCGACAACGAGGACGGGCTCGAAGACCTTCCATCGGAGGATCTCGGGCTGGACGAGCGAGATGGGCTGGCCGTTGAGGCGGATGAGACCCTTGCCCTCCTTGCAGTGGGCGACGGCGGTGGCCGTCTTCTTCTTGCCGAAGCACGATACGGAAGGAGCGGACATGATGACTGATGGATGCGAAGGTGGTGGTGCAGGTTGGTGGTGGTGTGGTAAAGAGGCGTGCGCGGTCGCAAGAATTGCAAATGTGTGCGAGTGTCGGGTTGGAGGTACAGATTTTCGCAGCGTTTCGCAAAATGATTCGATCGAGAAAGCGATGTGCAGAAGACAGAGCGATGCGTGCAGATGTCGCGTTGAGTTGGAATGCAAAGGACGTCGATGCGATAGGTCGAGTCGAGTCGAGTCGAGATGTCGGGTGTGATGCAAGGTGGCAGTGCGAGATACGGAGAAAGGGCGGCAAATGGGGATGAAATAGTCAGCGACCGTATCTTTGGACGATGGGCTGCGGATGTGCTGTTGGCGAATGCTCCAATGTAGCGTCGAGATCACGTACCTTCTTGATGATGCGGAGAGGTGGAAGAAGGAAGGCGGCGACGACGACGAGCACTTGACCCACACCTCCAACCGCGCCCGCACGCCTGGCTGCTGCCGCGACCGACCGACCGACCGACCTCCAAGTCCAGCCAAAGACTCGGCCTCGTCCTCACAGCATCGACACGGCCTCGGTACTTCTCGAGACTTGCAACTCTGCCAGGCCCACACAGCGGCCCGCAGCCTCGACTGGCTCTCTCGGTCGATCTCACGCGGCCCCAAGCCTGGCCTGCCTGATCGCAGCAGCTGCCCTGCTCTGGCGTCTCGGATTGACGGCTAGGTAAAGCTCGGCCGAGGTCACGTGTACAGCCATGCGCCACAATTTTCGATATTTACCGGATGTATCTAGTGCTGCCCTAACACTGTCGAGAATGTGCATATCGCCGATCCCAAATTCGCTACATGCTGGTATCGAGACCCAAGCTCGCTTTGATCACCGGTGCGGGTGGGAGAGGATGAGGATGGGAATTTTCGACTTTTTCGAAGCAAGGCATGGCTTGCAGCATGAGCTGCGCGACCTTCTCACACTGGCTGCATTTCCAACATACCTTCGTTCCGTCGTCGTCATCAACCTCTTCGCCTGCCCCATCACCAAAGACAAGGACAACATGGCGTCGCTTCCGTCATCCAAGGCGCTGGCCTCGATGGCCTCGCTCCGCTCCGCTCTTCAGTCCATTCAGCCCGTTGCCGCACGCGCCGCCGCCTCGCCCTCGCACCTGCGCCGAGCAGCCGCCTCTTCCTCGCTGCACACCTCGGCGACCATGTACAACTCGGCATCTTCGTCCACCGCCTCGGCCGCATCGGACGTCGCATCGTCGTCGTCCGTGCCTCTGGGCGAGCAGCAGCCCGAGTCGCACGCCTCGCAGTTCGAGTTTGGCGGCGAGACGTACGAGATCCCTGCGTTTGACGAGGGTGATCTGGTGGCCGTACCCAACAAGGCGCCGATCGTGCATGTGAAGTTGTCGGAGCTGCGCAAGGGATCGCGTCCCTCGGGAGTGCCGGCCAAGGCGTATGTTCCACTGTCGGCGCACGTGTTCGATGCGCCCGCGCGCAGGGATGTGATTCACAGCGCCGTCGTCTACTACCTCGATGCCCAGCGTTCGGGCACGGCATCCACCAAGGGCCGTTCGGACGTTCGTGGATCCATGAGGAAGCTGCGTCCGCAGAAGGGTTCCGGTCAGGCAAGGTTGGGTACCATGTCCAACCCCATGCTTCGTGGTGGTGCGGTTGCCCACGGCCCGCGTCCGCGCGATCACTCGACTAAACTCCCGCGCCGCGTTCGAGAACTCGCCCTGCGCTCTGCACTCTCATCCAAATGGAGACAGGGCGATCTGCTCGTCGTCGACAACCTCGACTGGACTCCTCCACCTGGCTCAACCGGTCCCCTGGCTCGTCTGCTCGGATCCAAGGGTTGGTCGGATGCACTCTTCCTGACCGCGCCTCGAAACCCACAACCCTCCATCCGCGCACTCATCAAAGACGCACGCCCCTCCTCCGCCGACCCCGTCTACGATGAACAGCAGAAAGTCGACCACCAACAGTCCATCCGCAACTTTGTGCTTGCCAGCGGCAACCTCCCGCACGTCGAACTCATCGAACTCGACGCCCTCACCGAAGAGTACCGTGAGAACATCGCAAAGACGAGCGAAGACAAGAAGAAGCCCGGCGAACTCCACGCCTACGAAGTGCTGCGCAGGAACAAGGTCATCTGCGACCTCGGCGCGGTAGAATGGCTCGAGGAGAAACTCGGAGGCGCCATCTTCCACGAAGAGGCCGACATCGAGCTCGAAGCCGAGCAGGCTCAAGAGTCCACATCCGAGCCCCAGCCCGCTCAGCCCGCCGAGCCCATCCAACCTGCTTCCGAAGCGCAGCCAACACCAAGCGCATGAGCCGCCACATGCTCAAGACCTCACCCACCTCACGGATTCTGTGTAGTATCGCATTTGTAATTCAGACTTGCTCCCACCAGAAGGAGTGAGTAGCATGCATGATCGCGAGCTGTTCATCTGGGTTCGAGTTCAAATCGCGACGGTCCCTGTCGACGCCGCGCATGGCCGTGATTGCCTGCGTGTTGGTAGCGCGATGCCCATGGCCGGCGGCGCGCATATCATTTTCGAGAGGCATGTCATTCGGCGAGGTTCGCCTCGTCGTACGTGCAGTCCTCGTCCTCGTCGATGCCCAAATGGTAGCGTGCGTCTTCCGAAGCGTCCCGCGCCTCGTTGGCCCTCTGGGCGCGAATGCGGTGCGCCTCCTCGAGGATGACGTCGTACAGAGCCCGCGAGATCTGGACCGCCTGGTAGCCAGTAAGGCCCATGGCGCGGGAAAGGACGTAGGGGGCATCACGGCGGGCCACAGCCCAGACGACCAGAGTGTTGCCCGTCACGCCATCCCTGACGAATCGGCCGTGTTTGATCCTGTGGAATCCAGGAATGTCGCGTGCGGAACCCTCGAAGGGCTCGAAGAGGTGCTCGGGCACCCAGTGCTTGGTTCGGAACCAGGTGGTGCTCTGGTCGGGGTCGGTACCGGTGGTCACGGCATCGCCGGCAGCAACTCCGGCGTTGGTCGCTTCTCCCGAGATGATCCTGACGTTGCCGGCAGCAACCCCGGCGTTGGTCGCGTCTCCCAAGATAAGGCTTACGTTGCCGGCAGCGTTGGCGGCAGCGTTGGCGGCAGCAACAACGGCGTTGATTGCGTCTCCCAAGTTAAGTCTGGCATTGCTGCCATTGCCTGCGTGTCGCACGTCTCCAAGGAAGATGTTGATGTTGGACCGGTAGAAGGAGATCGAGCCAGGAGGGCCGCTGTTGCCGCTCATGATGACGTCGTTGACTGCGAGCAACGTCGCCGGAGAATGGTCGCGCCGGAGGGAGGACGTGATGACGATGGCGCGAGCGCCGGAGCAAGAGACTGGCACTGGAGGACGAGGGCAGACGAAAGGTCAATGCCAAATCTGAAAACGTTGCCATCAGCCCAGGAACGACTCACAAGGGTATACCGCGTTCGGATTGGTGTTGCGGAGAGCAAAGCTCAAAGACGGCAGGGGCAAGGGAAGAGGGGAGCTGAAGGGGGAGAAGATGGGGAGAGTGAGAGGATGGCGAGGAAGAGAAACGTGGGATAGGTCGACACGTCGCCATATATAGCCAATGGAGGCGCGAGAACGCAGCTCGGTGTCCAGCGGAAGGCTGAGTTGCGGATGTCGCGTTGCGGATCGCACCCCTCCCGCACTCTTGTGTACTGCTGCGCCGCAACTTGTTCGACATGAGGTCCGTGCAGGTCCTACCGACTACGAGATCCAAACCTTGAGCAGTGTTTCTTGTTCTACTCGTGTTCGCGGTCGTTCTGCAGCCTTGAGACACTGGACGGAAAAGTGGTCGTCCTTGCTTTTCTACTCGATGAGCCTGCGACACATCGACTTGTTTGCACCGAATTTCAGCCGAGAGGTCCGCTCGATGGCGGCTGCACGAACTGTTTGGTGTCTGGACGTCGGCCGCCGCTCCCGCTCGCGCCGGTGCGGGTGTGGATCATCAATTATTTCCGCACCGCCGATCCGCACCTGACTTCGCGTTGGCCAGCTCGAGGATCGTGCTCTTCGCACACCATCATCTCCCGTTTGCAAAGATGGAGGAGCCCGCTTGGACCGACATCCCTTGGGTCTCAAACGGACCCGACAACGTCTACCTCGTGAGGCAGACGGAGGAGCCTACTTGGGCCGACTTCTCTTTTGCTTATAATGGACCCGACCTCGATTGCCTCGTTAGGCAGACGCAGCAACTTGAGGAAGGTCGTCAAGGTGAGTCGGCTTGTCGTCTGGCCTTCTTCACTCGTGGCGTATACTGACTGTTCCTTCGCAGCCACCGGCCCTCCGCAGTCGAATGCCCCCCGCGGCGGCAGCCTGTTCGACTTCATCTTTGGCGCCGTCAACGAAGATACCACTATGCATTCTGCGGGCAACGGCGACGCTCCTGCGGGCAACCAGGCCGTCCACGAATCCGCGCGCGGTACGACGAACGCCCATGCCGTAGGGGTCGCTAGCGGCTCCCATCAATCCAAGGCGTCCGTCTCCAAGGACAGGCGCGCCAAGGACAAGGCCAAGAAGGCAGGTGGGCATCGCCATTGACGATGGCGCAAGCGCCGGAGCCAGAGTTTGTAGCAACGAAGCGAGAGACCAACGAAAGGTCAGTACCGACATTCGAACACGTTGGCATCAGCGCAAGAACGACTCACAGCTCGCGGTATACCGTGTTGGGAATTGTGTGGCGGAGAGCAGACATAGCCGGTGGAGATGCGAGGTTGCGGATGATGCGGATTGCGGATCGCAGCCACTCCCGCATACTGCTGCTATCTTCCGGAAGGAGGTGCCCGCAGGCAGCTCTCTTCGCTTCCGTCTGTAGCATTCTTCTCTCTCATCACGTATGCTGTAGCATCACATTATCGCGCAAATTCAGTTTGGCATCGTCACGACCACAGACTGTGCCCGTCGTGATCACACAAAGAGTACTGACACCATACTAGATTTCCACTTGGGAACGCGTCGGCAGTGCACGGGCGTCGTCACTACGCAACTCCGTTGCCTCTGGCGACTCACAAGCCATGCAAGCATCCCGTTGCAGATCACACGCACAAATCCTCATCGCGACCGGGCACATTGCAGAGTCGATGAGATTGATTGATAGCATCTGCACTTCAAGGAGGGCCACCCCCCCTCCCCTCGCCGAGTTCGGCCCATCCATCAGAAGAAGCTGAGGTGGAAGCCGTCATCTTGCCCGCCGCCCATACCGTCGCCCATATTGTCGTCCATACCGTCGTCCACATCTTCGTCCATATCTTCGTCCATGTCCTCATCCATGTCCGCGTGCATGAAGTCCTCGCCATCGCTTGCGTCGTCGTACATGTGCAACTCTTCCTCAAGCGAATCGAGCTCCTCGATCGACATGTGCTGCATCGAGTTCGGCACATCGACCGTGCCGTACGCGCGCCGGAAGATCGTGTCGCGGCGTTCGCGCAACTTTCGCTTTTCTTCGGCAATGTCAAAGCCGAGGATGAGTCCTACCTCGGCCATGGTCAGAGCCGTGGGGTCCGACTCGCGCGAAGTGCCGACCGAGGCGGCGACCGAGGCTTTGATCGATTGCTCACGCACCTGCGAGCCCGTGGCAGGCCCTCGAGGCGGTCCGTCAGCAGCAGCAGAATAGCTTGCCGTGCCGCCATGAGTGACGATGGAGAGCGCACTGCTGTTCACCGAGGTCGAGGGTTGCGTTGCGTCGGAGCCGCCAGCGATAGCACCCGTGGCGACTGTGTCGCCGTGCGTGGCGAGTGCCATGCCCCTCCTCGAGCGTTCCTCGGCGATGCGCATGACCGCATCCTCGATGGTGTCCTTCATCTTGACACGGATCACCGTCGTCTCGCGTCTCTGCCCGATGCGATGGATGCGGCCGACCGCCTGTGCCTCCAGAGCCGCGTCCAGAGCCGGTTCCAGCAGGTAGGCGAGGTTGCACGACGTCAGCGTGAGTCCGGCTGCTCCCGCACTGGCTCGGAAAGGCACGAGGATCACGTGCACGTGGTCGTCGTCACGGATCGCCCGCAGCGCCTCGGCCTGGTTGGCCTCGTTGCCGCCAAACACCACGGCACTGACGCCGTTCTGCACCAAAGCATCGCACACAAATGCAAGCATCTTGGGCCAGTGCGAGAAGATGACTGCTTTCTGCGTCGCATCGGCTTGCAGACGCGACTTGATGTCCACGATGAGACCCGTGATCTTGCCGCTCCAATCGCCAATGACCTCGCCGTTGGCTTCGGCCGAGGCCGACCTGCCACGCTCCATGACCCTTGTGACTCGATCCGGATGGAAGGTCAGTCGACACGAAGGACAGCGAGGCCCTGGCGAATGGTGCCACCAAGTCTGCCTGACCGGGTTCTTCTTGACGATGGTCTCGATGCAGTCGGTGCAGAACGAATGGTAGCATGGCAGTACGCCGATGCTCTCTTTGGGCTCGAAGCAGATCGGGCACTCGACAGTGGAAGCCAGCACGCTGGTGTCCGAGTCTCCGCTCAAGGGGCCCGTCGACGAATTTCCAGCCTCTTCAGAATGGGATTGGGCCTCTGCGATCTGCACCTCCTGCAGCTTCTGCCGCAAGAACGCTGCTTCGTGCTCTTTGGGCTGCAGGTCGGCCGACAACATCATCAGCTTCACTTGCGTCGTCTCCAAGCGTTCCTTGGGCTTGTAGAGCCAGACACGAGCCTGCTTGCGTTGCGACGCGTTGCCGCGGAGGCGCGACTTTTTGAGCGTACCTGGCTCGATGGCGGCATCCCTTCGCTGCTTCTTCCGGGATGAAGATGAGGAGCTGTCGGCACCCCTTCCCGCTTCGATCTGCGCCATGAGCTCGTCAAAGCCCATATCGTCAGCAGAGGCGTCCTGAACCACGAGGTGGAACCGTGAATCTGCGAGATTGACACTCTTGTCATCTGCGTTTTTGAACTCCTTGTCGAAGAACGTACGCGTGGGTCTTTCCGGATCCCAGCGTGTAGGAGGAACGATCTCTTCGGCGTTGATCGCAACCGTTGAGCCCGACAATTGATCAGCGTGCTTCCTCTGCAAGACGCGTAGCCAGTAGCTGGCTTCTTCCCACGTCAGATTGATCCTCGGTGCCAATTCGGTGCCCGGCCGAGCTTGACCGTCGTTGTTGCCCGTATCGGATACGAGCGTTTGCGGTGGAATGGCGGCATCCTGCGCATCAGTAGTAGTAACGTCTTGAGGATCGCCCGGATTTGCCGCCGCCGCCTCGACAGCATTGCGTGCCCGCGCTTGGTCTTGCAGCGCCATGGTGGCAGTCCGAAGAGCCGTCTCGAGAAGGTTGCGGATGTCGGACGGCTGAAGCACGGGCCGGCCGCCGCGCCAATGCCTCTTGTCCTTCTCGGCATCGTAGAAGTCATGCCCCCACACGAGTTGCAGCGTCGCGACGATCGCCTGCATGCGCATGGAATCTCGCTCGGACTCGGCACGCTCGCAAAACTGGCGGAAGAGCTCGGCGAACGAGAGGCGCGAGAAGTTGTGGCTGAACATGAGCTGGTCGGCGATCTGAGGATGGCTGAGCAGTTGGCGCAGATTGACCAGGAACGTCGGTTGCGAGACGTTGGCCGATCCCTGCGCCGCCTTCTTGGCAAAGCTTTCGCGATACTTGCTCACCTCCTTGTCGTAGAAGAGCCTCTCGACGTGCTTGAGATCGATCTCCAGCACTTCGGCCCTGCAGGCGGGAAGGATCATCTCGTGCTCCACGTGTGCTTGCGTGTGTCTCCACACGTAGCGAGGCAGGATGGAACGGAGTCGACGGATGCCTTCGACGCAGCCGCGGCTGAAGGGCTCTTGCAGGATCTCGCGGAAGAAACGCGGCGCGGCGAGCGGGTCGTGGTCCAAGAAGGCGAAGATGCCTTGGATGTCTCGGATTCCTTTGGTCACCGGTGTGCCCGTCGCCATCCAGCAGTTGCTGCGCCACAGCTCGTGGACCATCTCGGTGGCCTTGCCCGAGGCGCCAGCGACGATCTGCGCCTCGTCGAGTAGGATGCGCCAGAAGAGCACCTCGAGCAGCGGCGTTCGCGCGGAGTTGGCCGTTCGCCGAATTCGGTGACTTTCCAGGAGCTGATGCGCAAGTTCCTCGTACGTGGCGACCACGATGTCCACCTTGGTGAGTCGCTTCTTGGCCATAGCTCGAACGTCTCCGCGTGACGACTCTGCATCCCATGCGAAGTCAGCATGCCTGTATCGAACCACTCCGGATTGTGCTAAGGGATCTGCTCCGTGCTGTGGCTTGCCCTGTACGCCGCGGCTGCGGAAGTGCTTCCGGATCTCGTCCATCCACTGCTCCACCAAAGCAGCGGGACAGACGACCAGAGTGGCACGCGACACAAATGGCTGTTCGGCTGGATCCATCTCGGCGATCATCCTCGCGCTCCGCGAGGTGTCGTACGATAGCAGCTTTGGATTATCCGGACGTTGATGCGATGCGATGAGCGCGAGGCTCTCGAGCGTCTTGCCTAGTCCCATCGACTCGCAGAGAGCGCCTCCGGGCTCGCTTCGACGGCACGTGAATCGACGCAGGCTCAGCATACCGGAGACTTGATCAAAGTAGAAGTTGAGCTCGATCGGGTCGATGTACGGTTCGCGCTTGAGTTTTGGGCCATCACTGCTGCCGTTCACCCCTGCAAAAGACTCGACAGGAGCTACGGCAGCACGGGCCGCCTTGACGTTGGCGTTGCGGCGGGATGGCGACAGATCGCGATGCATTGCATCGAGGAGCGCCTCTCGCCCAGCCTCGAGCTGCATGCGTCTGTGCATGATGTGAGCCGACGTCTTGCAGCGCAGCGGCACCCAGTTGGGCAAGAGCCGATCGACGTCCTCGTCGAGGACCGTCTCCTTCCTGATCATCCAGGCCAAGCAGCGAGCTTGGTAGCCCAGAAGCGGGGTGGGGATCATGTCCGATGGGGGAAATACTTGAGGCCCATCGGCAGGGGGTCGGCAGGCCTCGAGGAGACTTGCAATGTTGGTGTCGAGGGGCAAATGAGTTTCCGAGGCGGGATCTCCGAGCCTCGGGTCTGTTCTCGAGACTTCCTCGCCCAAGGGCACGTCGGACAGTTTGCGCTTGAACGAAGAGTCCTGGCGTGCTCGTCTTGCGGTGTCGTGCTCGTCGAAGCTGTCCGAACGAGCTGACCAGCTTTGGTCCATGTAGGGGGCCGACCTCCTTGACTGCTTTTTCCGCTTCTTGCTTGGCGACTTGGATGCTGCGGGCAGGTCGACGGCCTCGACCTTGTCGAGCACCATGTGGCGAGCCAGCGTGGACTGCTTCGGAGGCAGAGAGTAGAACGACTCGTTGCGGTCCCAGAAGGTGTTCGCGTCAACGTCCACGGCGATGAAGCTGTCTTCCCAGTCTACGATGGTTGGAATGGCAAGGCGAAGAGCGCGCGCGAGGCTGAACGAGCCTTCGGCACCCGTGTGCTTGAGATCGTCGTTGGATCCAACAAAGCCGTCGACGGCCGCATCGCCAGCACCGTACTGCAAGGCGATCGGCTCGAGTCCCACCTGGACATTCAGGACTCCGAGGAGACGCGTGGAAGGGACCTTGTTACGGGGCCTTAGTGGCTCCGGATACCTGAAGTCGCCGTGAACTTCGCCGCAGTCCGGACAGAGATTTCCTCCCGACGCGTAGGCGTGGTGATTTTCGTCGAACACCTCGCTTTCGGGTGGAAGGAAAGGGAAAGCGAGCGTGACTTCGCCATAGAGTTGTATCCACTCTTTTGAGACCAACAAGGGGTCGAGGTTGGCCAAAGGGTGAGCAGCTTCCCTGAATGCCGAAGGTACAAGGTAGCCGAGCAACGCAGTTTCGACCTCATCGTCCTCGTTCTCGTCCTCGGCCTCGTCCTCGGCCTCAGTTTCGTCTTGACCTTGGCTTCCGTCGTGCGCAGACTTTCGATCCACGTTCGAAGCCTTTCCGTCCCGAGAAGTGCCGGTAGTGTCGGCGGCTGAGCGGATGGACTCGAAGCTGGGAGGAGCGAGCGCCATGATTGCATATGCCTGGACGAGATGCTCTGATAGTGCTCTCGTCAAGAAGTCCGTAGTGTCTGAAGGCAGAAGCAGGGCATGAAGATCGATGACCTGAGGCACGAATTCGACTTCGAGATGCTGATCGTGGGGTCTGGCGCTCTTGCCTTTGGCGTTGTGTTTGCCCGTCTTGCCGTTGCCCTTTTTTGTAGGATGTTGAGCGTCAGACTGCGCCTGCGATGGCTGACCGGACGCTTGAGCACCCGTTGCGGGTGGATGGCTCCCAGCAGGGTCGTCTTGAGCATCCGTTCGCGATGCAGCATCGTTTGGAGGTGGTGCATCGTCAAGGATCGTCGCGGACATGTCACGGGCCTGGTCCGGAAACCACCTGGTGAAGGTGTCGCAGAGTTCTACGTAGGGTGCGGGGCAGAAGACAGACGTGCGCGATCCTATGGGTCTGTCCAGCTCGAGTGGAAGGTCGAAGTCATACAGCGGGATGGTCGCAGCATGCGGCATCGAAGCCTTGCTTCCGCCGAGCTTGGATTCATCTTCTCCCTTTTCAGAGGTTGTCTTGAGAGGGGTAGATGCGCAAAAGGAGGAAGTTGGCGGCTTGAAAGCGCCAGCGGATGCTGAAGGCATTGACGCCTTTGATCGTGGAGAGGATCTTTGCTTTTGAGGAGTGGAGCTTGGTTTGAGGGAGCGGGAAGAGGCTGCGGCTGACGAGTCCGGGGTGGCACCAGCCTGTGCCGCTTGCTTGCGAGTGCGGGCCACCATGATGTGAAGATGGTGTGACGGCCGCTATGCGTCGATGACGCGGAGGGCGGGAGGAGATTGTGGGAGTAGGGAAGAAAGAAAGGGAGGTGGTGGGTCGGAAGAAAGGCTGAGTTGAGTCGCGGAGCGGAAAGCCAGTCTGGTCTGCGGACACGCAACACGCAGCTCGCAACACGCAGCTCGCAACACGCAACACGCAACCGCCAATGGCTACACGCGGCGCAACGACGAGGGCTGGTGCAGTGGGCAGGTGAGCGGTGCGGAAGGTGCGGGAGCGAGCTGGGTCGGAGCGCGCCACATAACGGTGGGCGACAAAGCGGGTGATCACCGAAAGGACACCAGCGGTCCGAGCGTCGACGGAGGCTCAGTCAGGCGTGATGCAGCACGAGCCGTTTTTGTCTGACTTGCTTGAGCGTGTCCTTGGAGCCCGTCGACTGCCGTTTAGTGCTGGGCCAGGCTAGCGTTGGCTTGCCTGGATAGCCATCCGATGAGAAAAGAAGAGGAGGATCGAGTCTGATGAAGGCGTAACTGAATCGAGAGTGGGTTCCGACCATTCGCATGTAAGTTGCCAGAGGGCAGAGATGCATGCATGCATGCAGGTGCGTTTGACGCCGCCGCTTCCGCTTTCCCTTTCATAGCGGAGTGGGGGCAGTGTGGAAGCTTGGCTCAGATGAGCTGCTGCTGCTGTCCCTGCGTCGGTTGGTCCGCCGAGAAGATTTAGATTTTAGATTTTGGGAAAGCGAGCTCAGGGTCCAAGCCAAGCCGCTGCTGCTCCTCTCTCCCACCTTGACCGTGGCTGTGGTGGCTGGCTTTCGGCAGACATCACTCGAGGGTGCTTCATCTTGTCGGCAGCTCTCCGCAGCTCTGCCCAGCTTAACACCGCATCGGTTGCAGCCAAGCCGCAGTCGTGGCCAGCAAGTGGCGAGCAACCCGGCTCCACCTCCGAAGGCGGTTTTCTCGCCCACACAGCAGCGTCGCAGCGTCCCAGCGTCGCAACCGGCGTGTATGCCTCCACTTTGCACGCGAGCGAGGCCGCCTGGAATTTTTCTCGGCTGTCGGAAGACCCGCGTTTCGGACAGCGCTTTCCAAGCCAGACTTTTTCGCGCCTCGATTTTTTGGAGCTTGTGATTTTGGCAATGCTCCACACCACCTGAACTTCACCTTTACCCTTCCTTTTTTCCCACCAGCAACTTCGCACATCTTGCCTCTTCTTTGCAGGGGAGATGTCCAGCCGTCACACTGGCAGAGGATCGCATCACGGCGGCGGCAGGGGCAGGGGAGGAGGTGCCGGCCGCGATCGACAGCGTGGTCGAAGTACCTTCGCGCAGCATCGACAGCCTCGCGACTCCGGATACGCTCCGAGAGCACATCGCCAAAACGATGCGGGCGCTCCCACGCATCCGATGACGAACAGCTTCAGCGGCTCGCTCTGCTGTGACTATGTCGATCCGAACCCGCCTTCGTCTTCCACAGAGCCATCGACGGAACCCTACCGATGCCCCTTCCGCACCCACTCGCAGCTCGCTCTCATGCTCCACAAGGCGGATCGCCACCTCGTCTATCCCGAGGGCGGCATCGAGGAGCTCAAGAAGCACGATCCCATGCACATCGCCGAGCAGCGCGAACAGCAGCGTCGTCTGCGCCAGCAACAGAGGCGAGCCCAAGCTCCTGCTCCACAGGCGTCCGCCGACAAGCAGAACGCAGAGCACACTGACTCGGACAGCGACGACTCTGACCAGGACGAGGACGATTCAGACTCTTCCGAATCGGGAGATGACGAGAGCCAGGCTCCGAAGAGCGTAGCGGCCAAGCAGGATGGCCGCATCCTAGATGGACCTGCCGACGCTACGATCTCGGGCCTCAACATCCAGCTCGACTCTCCCGAACTCATCGCCGAATGGATCAACCAACGCAAAAAGCGCTGGCCAACACAGCAGGTACTTCAGCAGAAGCTCAAGGAGAAGGAGGAACGCCAAAAGAGGAGCGAGATGATCTACGGTCCTCGGCCACCTCCCCACGGCAAACGTCCCCAACCCTCAGCCGAATCGGGTCAGCACGACAAGAGGCCAAAGCTGGAGACAAACGCCGATGCGATGGCACAAGCCGATCCCGCCGACCCGCAGCCGGCCGAGACTCGCCAAGACGACAGCGACTCGGACGACGGCGCACCCGAGGAGGTGTCTTCGAAAGCGCCCGATGCAGCGGCGCAAGAACAAGCCGCAGCCGACACCTCGGCCTCCGCACCGAGCGCTGAGCGGCAAGATCGCCGGCCCATCTGCACACACTTTCTGCAGGGCCGCTGCAGCTACGGCGACCGATGCAACAAGCGACACGAGACGACGCCAGCCAGCGCATCCGCCTCGCGAGCCTCAAACCAAGCTCACGCCGAAAGGACGCAGCGCCGGCCTCACCCGCGAGCGCCACCGACGAATCCGTTCGACCAGCCGGACCTGCTGCGCCAGCTGCTGCGTAACGAGATCGAGAAGCACGTCGATGCCGTCGGACAGGCAATACGCTTCGTTGTCGACAACGACATGTTGCTGCACGTCGAGACCGAAGAGGGCCAGGCCGAGGAGCAGAGAAAGACGAGGGCAAAGATTCAGGTGGTTGCTGCGGAGGCGTCTCAAGAGGGCGAGAAGTCGGAAAATGGCGCTGGTGGGGTCGAGCCGGTGCTGGGCGAGCCGGTGATTGCGGGTGGGATGGCGGTTGTGCAGTCGGCAGAGTCGGGGCAAGCAGCGGCACGCGCATCGCTGTATCGCCCGGCGTCGCCTACGCTGCGCGCGCTTAGCGAGCTCAAGTACCCACCCGAGCCCGATCCGCTGATCTACCTTGATCCGCTGCGGCGCGATGATCCGAAGCCACTGCTTCCCTCGCAGCTGGTGCGCATTGCCAAAGACCCCGTTTTGCGGTCGGTGCTCACCCCCACCACGCCTTTGCACCCGCACGGAGCCAAACCGGCCGCACTCGAACGCGCCATCGTGTCACTCGACGCGCTCCCCTCGGATATGTACCGCAATGCGGCGATCGAAATGATCCTCGGCATAGCATCCACCCCCGCCACTCCCGGACCAGCCGGGTTGGTGGTGGTGTCGAAAGACGGACGGAGGAAGGTCAGCGAGACTGATCTGTTCCGAATGGGACTCAGGGTAGGCGGAGACGAAGTGTTGGCGATCAAGAAGATCGCCGATAGGCTGAGCGTGTTGTTGGACACTTCGCTGCAGTTGGACGAGGTGGGGGAGCAGGATTGGGCGCTGCTGGATCGTGCACAGCGCGACGAGATGCGCAGGTTGCACTACGATCGAGAAGCCGATCGATTGCAAAGACTTCGAAAGCTCGGCATCGATACCTAGCCCAAAATGCACACTCTTCACACTGGGATTGGGATGGTGGAAAAATTGCATCTGTCATCGAGGTTCTAGGCGATGGAGCGGTACTTGTCGGTGGCTTGGACGAGGTGGTTGGCGATACCGGGTTCCTTTGCCGAGTGGCCTGCGTCGGGGACCATGTGGAACTCTGCTTCGGGCCACACGGTGTGCAGATCCCACGCCGTCGTAGCGGGGCAGACCACATCGTATCGGCCCTGCACAATGGTTGCGGGGATGTGTCGGATCTTATCGATATTCTCCTTTTTGAGGAGCTGACCATCTTCCATCCAACCGGCGTTGATAAAGTAGTGGTTTTCGATGCGGGCAAATGCCAGGGCCCAGTCATCTTCCTCACCCTTGGCGAGGTTGTTGGCATCGATGTACAACTTGGACGTAGCATTCTCCCATGTGCTCCAACGACGTGCTGCGTCCAGACGCACTTCGGAATCGTCCGAGGTGAGGCGTTTGTTGTACGCGGTGATGAAGTCGTTGCGTTCGGATTCGGGGATTCCATCGCGGTACGTCTGCCACTGTTCGGGGAAGATGTGAGAGGCTCCGTTCTGGTAGAAAAACTCGAGCTCCGATCGACGCAGCGTAAAGATGCCGCGGAGGATGAGCGCCGATACGCGCGCTGGGTGCGTCTGTGCATACGCGAGCGACAGAGTCGACCCCCAGGACCCACCAAACACGTGCCACTTGTCAATGCCAAACTTCTCGCGCAGCTTCTCGATGTCGCCCACAAGATGCCAGGTCGTGTTGTCGACCAGATCCGCGTGCGGTGTCGACTTGCCCGCTCCGCGCTGGTCGAAGAGCAGGATGCGGTAGTGCGCAGGGTCGAACCATCGTCGCTCCTCCGACCACACGCCTCCACCAGGTCCTCCGTGCAGAGCGACGATGGGGTAGCCATTCGGGTTGCCGCTCCACTCGTAGTAGATCGTGTGGCGCGAATCCACCTCCAAGCGGCCGGTCTCGAATGGCTCGATAGTGGGATAGGGCTGTCGCAGCGTCGTCTTGTAGCCCGACAGCGAACGTGCCGCCTCGGTGTAGTCCACCACATCCGCAGCGTGAAGTCCCAGCTTGGCCATGGCGTTCTTGCTGTAGCTGCGATGCTTTTCGAGGAGTGGAGAGTAAGTTCCGCGTGGGATGGGTCGGCTCGATGCAAGTAGCAAGGCCGATGTCGAAGTGGATAGATGGTAGGCTCGTGCAAGGTTGAGTGCACGCAGACGAGTCATGGAAGTGAAGGACCAGAAGCGCAGCTCGGGGCGAGCGTGATTGGCCGGCGGCCCAGTTGGATGCTCAGCAGACCGTCTGCCGAACGCTCGGAACGATGTCTTCCATGTCGACAAAGTTGGCTCGACCGCGCATATGCTCGCATGATGCGTAGAGCCGGTCTAAATTCCGAGTCGCCAAATCGAAAATTGTTACATCGTTGCATTGCACAGATTGCGATAAATTTCGGCTCATTCGCCAGATCGACATGCGTACGATCAAAGCCCATGCGATGGGCCATCTCAAAGACAAGCTTGGCAAAGGGGAAGGGTCAAGGTGTGGGCGAACTACTATCTATCGTCCATCATTGACTGGAACTCTTTTGAGCCCATCTTCGGCTGATAGCGAAAGAGCGCCTCCGTGCCGAAGGTATCTAGTCTTCGGTGTCCCTCGCCGCCGCGGAGAACCGCAGCAACGGGGACGGTTGATCTTCGCTCGATTATTATGCCAAAAGACGCGGCGCCCAGCAGCAAAGCCAGGCCTTCTTCTTTTGGGATAAGGAATTCAAGCGGGAACTGCACAGCAGCCGAAAGGAAAAGGGAAAGGGTGGGGGAAAAGGGAGGAGGGAGGAGGGAGTGGGAGAGGGGCTCACGGGGCCACGGAATGTCGTGCACAGATGGATAGGGACAACCTGCATAGGTTGTGTATGCAGAGAGATGCTGGATATGCAATGTTGTACAAAGTGCTGCAGGGGTGCCCCGTGGGGCTGGTATACTGTAAAGCCAAAGGGGGATCCCAAATGTTGGTCGGATCCGGGTATGTTGGTGACGTCGATGGGCGGGCGCAATGCGAGATGGCGGGATCAGGCCTTTTTGGCGCGCTTGGATTCCGACTCGCGGATCTTCTTCTCCTTGACCTGTCGGTAGGCCTGGATGGCCTTCTGTCGCTCCTCGTCAAGCACGCGTTGCCTGGCCATGCTCGGCTCGCCTGCGGCGTCGTGTGCGTCGTTCTTCCTCTTCTTACTGCTGGCGGCTGCGGTGGCGGCCGCGAGTTTTTGGGGCACTCTGCCCTTCTGACGCGCCTTTTCGGCCTGCTTGACCTTGTTCTCCGCCTCGTCCTCGTCGTTGCCGGTGATCTTGGCGATGAGACGTGCCTTGCGGGTTTTGGCCTGCACCGACTCGCCGCGGGGTGCGCGCGTGAGCGTGGGCGGTGCCTGAGCCACGTCGTTGATCTTCTTGACCTGGGATGCCTTGGCAAAGTCCTTGATCTCGCCAGTCTGCTGGATGGTCTGACGTTGGCGCTTGAGGTCTGCCTTGGAGGGCTCGTTGGCCTGCAACGCCGCCGCTTTGTCGGCCTTGGCCTTGCGAGCTGCCTCCTCCTTGTCGGCATCTTCCGGATCGGCGTCCGGGTCGATGCCGGCTGCGCGCAGCTTTCTGCGCTCACGTTTGCGGGCATTGATCTGGGAACGTGTTGCTGATCGGAACGAGGCATGAATATTGGACGCCATGGCTTGCTCGACGCGCGCATTAAAGTCGCGCAGCTTCTCGCCCGGTCGAATGGTGAGCTCCGAGGCGTCCTCGTTGGCTCCGCTAGATGGGTTGGTGTCGGCAGCGACCTTGGCCTTGGTCTTGGCTTTGGCGGCTGCATCCTGCTCGGCCTTCTTCTTGGCCTGCAGTTTTGCGCGGTAGGCTTCCTGGACCTTGGCGCCTTGGAGGATGCGCATGGCGCCCTTGGGCATGTCGGAGAAGAAGCCGTCGTCGCCGCCCGGTGCGAGATCCTGGCCGGCGGCAAAGCGCTTCGCCACGCGATCGGAGTGCTTTGCCCTCTTGTGCGGCATCTTTGATGGGGAGGCAGAGCGAGGGGGAAGGGGTGTGGCGCCGAGGATGGGCGTGGTGGAAAAGGAAGGGGAGGCTTCGAAACCCCCATCTTTGCGCCGCGCTTTAGCAAGGACCTCCTCTCAATTTTTTCTTCTCGCACTCGCCTGCGGCACATCAAAATCGAGAAAATTGAGGGGCCGAGAGGGCACTCTCGATTCGGATCTCGGGGTCAAAGAAAGTCGACCATTGTTAGACCCTACAGCCAGCTTCCCTGCGTAGCGCTGTGCCGATGCGGGCGTCTTTCGGGCCAGAGTGACCTCTGTCTGTGATTGGTGTCGGGAGCAAGCTATCTCGTGCCGACGTCTCTGCACCATTGGAGCGATTGTGCGTCAGTCCAAGTGACCGTGGGCGGCGAAGGATGAGCGCGATAAGCGCATCTGACCACCTTCCTCTAAAGGTAATTGCAACTGCCTGTAAAGGTAGGTCGGTCGGTCGGTCGGCCCGTTTTGATTGATTTCGTGAATCCGTCTTGTCCGGCTTTGCCTTTGGGCTGGAAAAGCGGGCCTCCACGGCTGGCGCAGCGTGCATGCAGCAGCAGCCTTGTTCCGCAACTGCCAGGCCGAAGAAGCCGTGCGCTTGGCTGTGACAGCCCGAAAGCAGGAAGACCGCAAAGATGGTTGCTTGACCGCCCCTCGAGGCTGTCGGGTCTTCTCGCTCCCACCACCATCTCTCCATCCCCCACATAGGCAGACATGTTGGCATCGCGACCCGTATCCGCTGCCTCGGCAGTCCTCAGAACCGCCGCTCGTCGTCAGGCCGCTCCGCGCTGGCAGCAGCTTGTCCAGCATGCGACGCCGCGCACCACTGCATCCACCGCCGCGCGCCCGACCGTCGCTGTCGCTGGCCGCACCGCTGTGCGTCCGATGCACTCGACTGCGGTGCGTTCGGCTGATGCCAGCGCTGGCGCCGACTCGCTCTCCAAGACCGGGCTGTACGACTTTCACGTGAAGAACGGCGGCAAGATGGTGCCGTTCGGTGGCTACCTCATGCCGCTCACCTACGGCGACGTGGGTCAGGTCGCCTCGCATCACCACGTTCGCACCCACGCCGGCCTCTTTGACGTCGGCCACATGGTGCAGCACAAGTTTGAGGGGGCTGGCGCGCTCAAGTTTCTGCAGCACCTCACGCCCGCCTCGCTCACCTCGATGCCCGCATTCAGCTCCACGCTCTCGGTGCTCCTCTCCGAAGACGGCGGCATCCTCGACGATCTGATCATCACCAAGCATGCCGACGACAGCTTTTACGTGGTCACCAACGCCGGCTGCCGCACCGAGGACCTGGCGTGGTTCAAGAAGCAGCTCGATGCATGGACCGGCGAACGGGTGCAGCACCAGGTCATGGACGGCTGGGGCCTGCTCGCCCTCCAAGGCCCCACCGCCGCCCAGGTGCTGTCCAAGCTCGCTGGCAGCTTTGATCTCAGCACGCTCACCTTTGGCAAGAGCGCCTTTGTGCCGCTCAACATTGGCGGCGAGAACGTCGAGTGCCACGTGGCCCGCGCGGGCTACACGGGCGAGGATGGCTTCGAGATCTCGATCCCACCTGCCTCGACAGAGAAAGTGGCCGAGACGCTGCTGGCGGACAGCGAGGTGCAGCTGGCGGGTCTGGCGGCGCGCGACAGCCTGCGACTCGAGGCTGGCATGTGCCTGTACGGCCACGACCTCGACGCCACCGTGAGCCCCATCGAGGCGGCGCTGGCATGGTGTGTGGGCAAGGACCGACGTGCAGCCGGCGACTTCCTCGGCGCCGAGCGCGTGCTCCAGGAGCTCAAGGAAGGCCCTCCACGACGCAGGGTGGGTCTCTTCGTCGACGGCGGTATCGCTCGCGAGGGCGCCGAGATCTTTTCGCCCGAAGGCGCCGTGGTTGGCCGCGTCACCTCGGGCATCCCCAGCCCCACTCTGGGCAAGAACATCGCCATGGCCCTCGTCCAGAACGGCCACCACAAGAAGGGCACCAAGCTCAAGGTCGAGATCCGCAAGAAGTTGCGCGACGCCGAGGTCGCCAAAATGCCCTTTGTCGAGAGCAAGTTCTTCCGCGGTTGACCTTGGACAAGTCGCAAGCTCGTTCCGTTGTACATAGGATAAGGCGTCATAATGTCACACTGCAAGGTTCATCATTCTTGCGATCATGAGGCTGCGCATTGGCTGGATCGTGTGCAGGTCAAGTTGCGGCGAGCAGCATGCATACTGTAGCTTTGCGGGATTGCAATTTCGATGCCCGTGCACGCCGAGCCTTTTCGGAGAGACGGAAACTTCTCGTGCCTTCAGCCCGGCCAAAAGCTGTGCGAATGGGCGGCTTTATTTTGGGGATTCCACTCCACATCGCCCGCCAAGATTCACAACCTCCTGAAACGCAATCGACGCAATCTCGAGCCTCCCTTCCATCTTCCACCGTGACCTCTGATAGACACGTCGGAACAGCATCACGCCTTGCATCACATTGCTCCTCATAGCTGCGGATACCGCTGCCATAAAGCAACCCTACACAGCGCGCTCCTAGACCAGCATCCGATCGCGCCGAGCTGCACACACAGCCTGCGCGCAATTAGTCACCCGCGCATATTTGCGAACACTCAGCTCGACGACATCACTCATCGCGCTCTTGCATAGCGCCAACATCGACCTCTGCCACCACCATCCGTATCACCGCATCGACTCCGTCTCAACGGAGCGTCTTGGCGGATCTGGAACTCCACCTTCCATCACATAACTCACCGGCCCGAGTCCATCAAGCACCATGGCGGCCGCTTCATCCTCGCAGCAGCCGCAGGACGGCGCTCCCACCGATGCCGTCACAGCAGCTCAGAAGAAACACATTGAGGACCTGTGCCAGTCCGCCCCACCCATGGAGGGCGCCAGCCTCATCGTCGTCTCCAACCGACTGCCCGTCACCATCAAGGTCGACCCATCCGTACCCGGTGGCTACACCTTTACGCTCTCCTCCGGCGGTCTCGTCTCGGCGCTCTCCGGCTGCAAAAAGACCATGAACTTCACATGGATCGGCTGGCCCGGTCTCTCGGTGCCGCCCAAGGATGAGGAGTACATCGAGAAGCGCCTGCGCGAGGAGTACAGCTGCCAGCCCGTGTGGATCTCGGACGAGATCGCGGACCGCCACTACAACGGCTTCTCCAACTCCATCCTCTGGCCGCTCTTCCACTACCATCCGGGCGAGATGAACTTTGACGAGACCAACTGGCTGGCGTATCGCGAGGCCAATCTGCGCTTTGCCGAGAAGATCCGCAGCATCGTGCGCCAGGGCGACATGGTGTGGGTGCAGGACTACCACCTGATGCTGCTGCCGCTCATGCTGCGCACGCTCATCGAGGGCAGCGAGCAGCAGGGCGCCACGTCGCAGCGCGAGCTCGAGCACGTCAGGCATGGCGTCGATGGCACGCTCCAGCTCCAGGACGACGACATGTTAGCCGCTCCCGCCGGCGATACGTACGGCTCGCTGCGCGGCGTCAGGCCGAGCTCGCCTCCGCCCGACGACGACGAGGACTACGACGGCCGCGATCAGGCCACGCGCAGTGCCACGGCAACGGGCCGTGGACTCGGCACGAGCGACGGATCCAGCGGCCGCGGTTCGATCAAGATCGGCTTCTTCCTCCACACGCCCTTCCCCTCGTCCGAGATCTACCGCATCCTGCCCGTGCGTCGCGAGATCCTGCTCGGCATTTTGCACTGCGACCTCATCGGCTTCCACACGTACGACTATGCGCGCCACTTTTTGTCGTCGTGCACACGCATCCTCGGCCTGCCCACCATGCCCAACGGCGCCGAGTTCGAGGGCCGCTACGTCCACGTCGGCACCTACCCCATCGGCATCGAGCCCAGCCAGTTCGAAGACGGTCTCCAGCGCGAGAGCGTCCAGGAGCGCATCCGCAGCTTGCAGCGTCGCTTCGAAGGCGTCAAGATCATCGTCGGCGTCGACAGACTCGACTACATCAAGGGCGTACCGCAGAAGCTGCATGCGCTCGAGACGTTCCTGCAGGACCATCCCGAATGGGTGGGCAAGGTGGTGCTGGTCCAAGTGGCCGTACCGTCGCGACAGGATGTGGAGGAGTACCAGAACCTGCGTGCTACGGTCAACGAGGCGGTGGGCCGTATCAATGGACGCTTCGGGACGGTGGAGAGTATGCCGATCCACTTTTTGCATCGGTCGGTGAGTTTCGACGAGCTGTGTGCGCTGTATGCGATCAGCGATGCGTGTCTGGTCACCTCGACGCGCGATGGCATGAACCTGGTGTCGTACGAGTACATTGCATGCCAGCAGGAGCGGGCGGGCGTCATGATCCTGTCCGAATTTGCAGGCGCCGCACAGAGCCTCAACGGTTCGCTCATCTGCAATCCCTGGGACGCCTTTGCCGTGTCGGACGCCATCCACGAGGCCCTCACCATGCCCGCCAACGTGCGCAGGGAGAACTTTGAAAAGCTCAGCAGATACGTCAAGAAACACACCGCCAGCTGGTGGGGCCTCAGCTTTGTCAACGACCTCAAGAAGATCAAGGTCGACGATGGAGGTGACAGCCCCGGAAACACCTCCAGCCTCTCGTCCCGCCCCTAGCATTCGAGCTCTCCTTGTACACTTTTTTCGGTCTGTAGTAACCTCGTTTCAGCGTGATGGTCGAGTGTGCATGCCTTGGGAGCGATCATTCTGCATTGCGAATCAGCGTCGGAGCGGGCTAGATGTACGGCATTCGGAACGACGACCGAACATACGTTGTCGTGAAGCTAGCTAGGCGGGAAGTATTGGGGCGACTTGGGTTCAAGTGAGGACTCTTCCCAGCAGCGGGGTGACGGTCTCGAGATCGTGGCCGGGCACCACCAGACCGCCCGTCGACTTCTCAAGCCTCTGCAGTCTCTGATTCGAGTTGAACCAAGCCGGGTGGTCTCTGGCGAGCCAACCCTGAGGGATTCCCGGCTTGTAGTTGTCCATGATGTGTGCATGGTCGCTGACGAACAAGAACGTTCCGTCGTTTTCGAGGTTGATCTGCATGCCGATCAATCCATCGGTATGACCGGGCAGATGGTGTAGCACGATGCCCTGGGCAAAGTCGATGGTCCTGTCGTCGAACGTCTTCCAGTTGAGCTCGTCGAGCGACAGATAGTGTGGGAGGTAGACGCCTCGGTCTGCGCCGGTGGCACAGCTAAAGAAGGCCGATTTGAGCTCTCGCTCGTGCACCCAGATGGGCACATCCGTCTTGCGGAAGTGCTCGAGTCCACCGGCATGGTCGAGATGAAGATGGCCGATGACCACTTGTTTGACGTCCTTGATGTTGTTGCCCGTCGCGGCTATGGCGGCCTCCAACTCGTGCTCAGGCTCGTATCGGGATCGTGCAAAGATATCGTTCAAAGGCGCACCCCATACCTCTAACCTCACCAACAGCGTCAGCAATGCAGCCAAAGCAAGCAACAAGGGATGAAGACATACCGGGATAATCTTTGCCACAACCAGTTTCCCACAGGATGAGACCCTCGGTGGGATGTTCGATGAGCACCGAGTACATGATGAGGTCGCGGCGTTCTGGCTTTTCCGGTCCCGAGGGATTGCTCATCAGAGACGTGTTGCCGCCGCGCTTGAACCATCCCGCATCGGCCTGGAGGTAGCCCAGGCAGATGACGTGGGCTTTGGTACCTGCGGGCGCCTTGTTGAGAACGGCGGGAAGTACGACGCCATCGCGCAACTGGTGCTGGCTGAATTGTCCGGACATGGTTGCAGCGTTCGAAGAGGTGCAGCTGTATTCCTCAGACTTTGGTTCAGCTTTGGTGGGGCTTATATATGAGGCTCGCTGTGGGGCATGCGGTCCCACACGAGTGCGCACGAGTGCACACGACACCCGCCTGCTCGCTTCCAGAGGCAGGAGGGAGTCGGGGAAACACCCAGCCTGCGCGCGGGCTGGCTGCATGACAGACGCTGGCTCGAGACAAACATGGTCCGAGCACGCCGCAGCGAGGTGTGGGGGTGGAGGCCCAAAGCGGCCACATGACGCCTGCTTCCCATGACCTTTACTTGCGCCTGCCAAAAAGCGCTCGGCCATTCTTTCGCTCCAAATTCACCCGGGGCAACAATGGTTCAGGGTCCAACGCCCAAGGAAAAGCTCCACCAACCCTCCAACACCTCACCAAGCCAACTTCCTCGGTGTCGTTGAACGATGGACCGAGAGCCAGACGTAGGTGCTCAGAATGTGCTGCATGTCCAAGCCTAGGGCCGGAGCGTAATGTCATGAGTACGTGGCGCAAGATGGCGATACAATGTCGGCTGTCAAGAACGGCATGCTGCCGCACAGACAATTACAAAAAACAAAAAGAATGCCGACGTCAAAAAGCCGCTCTAAAATCCGCACGCATCCCCCGCCCAGAACACAATTTTTGGCGGCTAGTCGTGTCATGTCACTAGGCTGCCTGTCCCGAAGCCCACTCGCACGTAGCCTTGGTGCGGGGGGGGGGGGGGGGGGGGGGGGGG
>AWNI01000008.1:1141991-1154004 GCA_000517465.1 Moesziomyces aphidis | reverse complement strand
CAAACCGGATCCCGAGGGGCTGCAGGAATCCGTGCTGCAGCTCATCCAGCTCGGCGCACTCGACATCCACACACCACCTCCCAACAAGGAAGCCAAGGGGAACAAGGCGTCGGCGAGACTTGTGCTCACCGGCATTGGAATGAAGATGGCCATGCTGCCGGTTTCGCCTGCCTACTCGCGGTCGTTGATTGCGGCGGCAGCGCGTGGGCCGACCGTTGCGCGCCAGGTGCGCGATCTCATCGCCGTGCTCTCGTCGGACCGCTCGATCCTCGTCGAACCGACGGACCAGGAGAAGAGGGAGGAAGCGAACCGGGCCAAGGCGACGTTTGTGCATCCCTCGGGCGATCATGCCACGCTGCTGTGTGTGCTGTACGCCTACCTGGCCGAGGCGGACAAGGTGGCGATGCTGACCAAGACGCGCAGCCAAGGGTCGGCCGAACGCAAAGTGGTGGAAAAGGAGGCGCGCGAGCAGCTCAAGGCGTGGTGTCAGAACCACTACGTGCACCAAAAGGCGGTCAAGAATGTGCTGCACATTCGCAACCAGCTACGCAACATTTGCAGGCAGCAAAAGCTCGGATGCGATGACGACCATCCCTCCACCACCACCGCTGCTGAAGTTTCGAGCGACGATTCGGATTCGGATTCCGAGTCCGGGGTGGACAGGGATGGATTGTTCGTCAAGCGCAAGGTGATGGCGAGCGAGGAGAAGGGAGAGGAGGACGAGAGCTTTGTGGGGATGCGACAGTCGTTGCTAGAGGGCAGGATCGCCAATGCGGCGCTCAAACAGCCTTCGGCGCCCAACACGTACAAGCGCATCACCTCGGCCGCGGGCGCAGGGAGCACGTTCAAGATCCATCCATCCTCGACGTTGCATCCGTCCAAAATGGCGCGCGAGCGTGCGAGCAGACCGACGGACGCTATCCTGTTCGAGGAACTCGTGTTTACCACCCAGACCTTCGCGAGGACCGTCAGCATCATCGAACCCGCCTGGCTCCAGGAACTTGCCACGCGCAAATAGCACCCACATCCACCAGGCGAAAGACAAGATGCGGGAATCAAGAATTCAAGGACCAACGTGAACAACAGCAACCCTTTTGGAGATACAGAGAGCGGACAACCGGGGGGAAAGGATGGGAGCTACTCCTGGTCGTCGTAGATGATGGTCTTGACGCTGAACTTGGACCTGTCGGCGGCGTGTTCGACGGCCTGCTTTGCCTGTTCGAGCGGGAAGCGCGAGGTGACGATCTGCTTGACGTCGATCTTTCCGCTCGACACGAGCCGGATCGCACGTGGCCAGGTATCCCTGTATCGGAAGAGGAACTTGAGCGTGATCTCGTTGGTGCTCAGATGCATAAAGGGGATTTGCTGGAAGTTGGCACCAACACCAATGACGAAGACGAGTCCCGAGGCTGCGGTGGCGTAAGAGGCGGTTTGGACGGACGATTCGATACCCGTGCACTCCATGGTGATAGCAGGCTGGACGTCCTTCTCGCCCTCGGCGATGTGCTTGCCCGAAGCGCGCGAGAAGACCTTGCAGATCTCAGTAGCCGACTCGAGCGGCGAAAGCTTGGGGTCCACCTTGTACGTGAATGTGCCCGGGACGATCTTTTGCGCAAAGTCGAGACGGTCCTGAACCACGTCGGTGATGACGATGGGTGTAGCGCCCGCAGCCGATGCGCAGAGCAGCTGAACGATACCGATGGGACCGGCGCCGGTGATGAGCACAGGTGTGCCGAGCGAGATCTCGGCCTGCAGCGTGGCCTGGAGCGTGACCGAGAGCGGCTCGAGCAGCGCAATCTCCTCGTACGACATGTTGTCCGGAACCTTGTGCAGCCATCCGGCCGGGTGCTCGTGGTAGCGCTTGAGCGTGCCGTCCTTGGGCGGCACACTGTAAAAGTCGACGGTGGGACACAGGTTGTACTTGCCCGTACGGCAGTAGTCGCACGTTGCCTTGAAGCACGGCACACCCGGCTCGATCGCCACACGGTCGCCCGGCTTGACGTTGTCAACCCCCTCGCCGACGGCCACCACGATGCCGCCCGACTCGTGGCCGAGCGCACACTGGTGCTCGATCTTCCACGGGCCCAGACCGGCATGCTTCCAGAAGTGCACGTCCGAACCACACACACCCGTGGCACGCACGTGCACCAGCGCCATACCGGGCTTGGGCGCGGCGGGAGCCGACTTGATCAGCTCGAGCTCCTTCTTGGACGTTGCCCTGCATCGTCAATCCGATCCAAAGACAGCGTCAGTACATGCTCGTGGACACAGGAGCGTGAGGCGGGAGCAGGTCTCGGAAGAGGGACGCTTACATGAGGGTGAGGTTCTCCTTGAGCTTGGAGAGCTCGAGTTCGGAGGCAGCATGCTTGACGTCGGCGACAGGAGCCATGGTGAACAAAATCGCACAGGAGATGGCACGAAGAAGTTTGGGTAGGGTATAGATGTGGAACGGAGCAGGCCCCTGTGTGCTGTGTTCAGCTCTTTATACTCTCTGCCTGTAGCTGGCCGGGAAAGAGAAGGGCCGACTTTCGTTGGCAAAGACCAACACCCACGCTGTGTGCGTCCTTGCGCCGAGAGGGAAGCACGAGGAAGCTTTGGCCCCAAAGCTGACCCGGGGTGGCAAGAGATCGCCGAACGGCTGCGAAAGAGCGGACAGCGCTTTCGAGGCTGGACAGTGCACGCGCGCACTGGGCAAGAGCGAGTCCTGTTGGCGCAGAGAGGAGAGTGAGTGTCGTGTTCCGCTCGACGGGGTTCGGGAAACTCGCCTAGCTTTGGCCAGGCCGTCTTGACCGGTGAATTTGGTGGCCGCGGAGCAGCGTGCCTTCCCCGCCTTCCTGTCGAGCCAGTGCGAGTGTCGGCGCTCGGCAATCTCGTCGACGCCTGCAGGGCTGCTGCACGGCGCGAAGATTCGAGTGCCGCTCGCATGTCCGGCAATCTCGTGGCTCGAAAAATGCGACCGACTGTTCGGACGCCCGATCCGACACCCTTTGATGCGAAAAAACTGAGCTCTGGGGGGCTTTGCAGACCCGTGCATGCGAGTGCAGCTTGGCTCAGCCCCAGCACCACCCGACCCCATTCGTACCATCGTCTGCAGGCAGTGATGACACCATCGAGCCATGGTCAGACATGGTAAAAGCTGATAGCTATTCGTCATCGAGCTCAGGATAGTGACGGAAGATGCCGTTCGAGTATCTGCGGCGGCGATCGCTTTCGAGGTAGTGTTTGAGCTCGGCGGCGAGCTCGTCGTGGTGCGCAAAGACACGGTCGTACTTGCCAGATTGCTTGAGGTGATGCATGCACTTGGGGAATGCAAACAGCAGGCCGTCGATCACCTGGTACACGGCGAGGTCGGCGACGGTGGTCTGGGTGCCAACCAGGCGGCGGCCTGTCGTTTCGGTGTTGGTCGCCTCGCCTTCCTTGTGCAGCGTGAGCTCAAAGACGCCCAGGAACTTGGGAAGGCGATTTTGGCGAAAGTCGGCCGATCGCTTCTTGGCTTCGGCCTTCTGGTCGTCGTAGAAGCTCGAGACCGAGACGGGATGGTGGGTGTCGTGCGTCTCGGTGTTGAGGTCGAATGCGGTGGCGCACAGCTGCTGGATGTGGGCGATGGCCACGTCCCGCTCGAGCCCCTCGAGCTTGTCTGCATCGCCCAGCAGGCCGAGGCGCGGCGCGAGGAAGTTGAGGATGGCGGGGGTCTGGCTGATGTAGTGCCATGTACCGCCGGATGCGTGCTTGACATCGGCCGCGTCGTCCGTCTTGGCCTTCTTGCTCGAATCGGATGCCTCGGCTGGAACGTGGACGCCGAGTATGGGCACAGCAAAGTGCGGCGTGTCCACACCGCTCTCCTGCTTGCCCGAGAGGAGGTTGGAAAAGTAGGGCACATCGTCGTTGTCCTTGTACGCAACGCCGGCCTTCTCGAAGCAGAGCCGGACGAACTCGCCGCGACCGGGGATTTCGGGCCAGTAGAACAGAGTGTATTCTTCCTTGGTGGTCATTGCTTGCTTGTGTCTGCTGAGGGCGATGGATGTGGTGGTAGGAGGCAGACAAGGAAGCTCGGCGAGAAGTACGGCGCAGGGGCCAGGCGGAACGACTCAGCTGCTCAAGGGTCCTCCACACCTGAAGCTCAAGAGGCCGGGTGCCGGGTGTTGAATGTGAGATTTTGAAAAGTGGAGGCATTTGCGTGCTCGGCGTTAAGTTCGGGACGCGTCAGAGTCGGCTCAAATCTCAGCCGAGGCGAGGCGCTGCGCTGTGCTGCGCAGCTTTCAGAAAATGCGTTGGAGCGGTGCCTGGTGCCTGCTCAGGGCCAGTCTGGGCGTAAACTATGTGCTCAGCAGGCGGCGGCGGCGGCGGCGTGTCACAAGAAGAAGAGCATATCCTCCTCCGCTTGCCAAGCCACCACCACCTTCTCGTTCCTCTTCACCTTCGCTCTCAAACTCGCAGTGTCTCGCTGCCATGAGCTTCCACTTTACCGGCGCCGGCCGTTCCAGGGCGCCCGTCACCCTCGGCGGCACCTCCACCTCGTCGGCCGATCCAGCGTCGAGCGCACGGGCTCAACGCATCGAACGCGAACAGCAAAGACAAAGGCAGCTCGCTTCCATTCGCATCCAATCGCAGGCACGTCGCATCCTCGTATCCAAACACACCAGGTCCCAATGGCGCACCGACTCGGCCCACCTCTTGACACAGGCTCAGGCCAATCTTGCCGCAACAGCAGCTGCACCGCCAACAGCCGATCTCATCCACGCCACTCGCACCCTCCTCGTCAGCCTTGGCCCAACCACGAGGGCACTCGACTCTACCGATGTTCAACTCTTCCTTCAGTGGATCAAGCTCGTCTCGCACCCCGTCGATGGCATCCCTCTCGTCTTTCACCCATTCCATCCCCACAGCCAAGATGCCGCAGCCAGCTGGGTCTCCCTCCTCAAATTGGCGTGCAAGCATGCGCTCCGCTTCCTCACCGTCTCAGCATCCTCTCGCTTGACCGAAAGCACCGCTTCGCCCTCCTCACTCGATCTTGATCTCGAGACCCTCGCTTTCCTCGGTCTGCTCACCGGAGTAGACGCTCGCTCCCCAGCGCATTTCATCAACATCGACAATCAACACGCCAGCCTCGCTTCTGCGCTGCTTGCCCTGCTTCTCGATCTCGGCCTTCACCACACTCTCCGCACGCACATTCTCTCCTTCACAGCCCGTCAAAAGTCCAAGGCGTCCAGCCTCTCCCCAGCCGTTTCCTTGGCGCTGGCTCCCCTGCACAGGTTCAAAGCCGCCTCTGTCCCACCCTCTACGGCATCGGGCGTAAATGCTGCAAACGCAATCGATATCGACGGTGCCTCTTCGCCAGATGCAAAAGCCGCCGACATCGCATCCCAGGCTATCCACTCGTTCGCAGTCGAGATCCTCACCATTCCTGCACTCCGCAAGCGTCTGCCTCTCGACTCCGTGACGGAGCTCGCCAAGAACCTCCCTTTCACTTCCGTGCTCGACTGGATCTTGCGCTTCAAGCCACCATCCATCCAGGCGCCTCAACTGGACGCGACCATCCCGTCGTCATCCGTCGAAACCCAGGCGGCTCAAGCGCTCCAACAACCTTGTCTGCTCTCGAACCTCCTGGCATTCGGCTCGCAACGCGTCGCTTTCTTCAAGGATGGCGCAACCCATGCAAAGTACCTTCAGGCACTCACCAGTGCCCAGGACTGGCTGCCCGCCTCAGCCTTTGATCCGTCCATCAACCCAGCAGCTTCCACTGCCAACGGCCGTCTTCCCAAGGCGCTGCATCACGAGGCCGCGATTGAGCCCGACCTCTCCGATGCCAAAGAAATCTACGAAAGGCTGCGCGTCCTCGTTTCCGATCAGCATCTCTCCGCCGTACTTGCCGTATCCAACCGCTTCCCTGCAGCCACTCGCGGACCCCTCTTCTCTTTCATCTGCGCCACGCTCGCCGCTTGGCCTACCGACATGCACGATCACGTCCTCAACCGTCTCTTGTATTCGGGCTCCGAAACTTCGGTCGCACGAGACAACAAGCAGCAGCGCCACAACGCTCCTACCGGCACAGGCCTCATCCGCGAAGTTTGGCGAGGCTACGTGCGTGGCAGCAGCCTTGCCCGCAGTCTTGCCTCGGCGCATAACGACACGCGTGCGCGAGAGATCCTTGCGTCGCTCTCCAGCACAAGTACCTCCACGGATTGGCCTGCGCTCGTTCTGGTGTTCGAACTGCTGTCCAATGTGCTCCTTACCCTCGGCGATGACGAGTTCTATCCGAGCGACAACCAGTTCGGCGGGTCAAATGCTGCCAATGCCGCCTGGCTTTCCCGCGACGAGATCGTGAGCATCAGCGGCCTCCTCCGAAACGTTGCCTTTGCCATGTACTGGTACGAGGGCAAGGCTCCGCTCGTCAATCTGCACGACGAAGAGCTCATGGAAGCGCGCTCACACAAACGCACGCCGCGCGTTCCGGGGATGCGCATGACGCTTCTCTCGCTCCGCTCGCTCGTAACCAAGGTGCTCAAGCAGCTGCACCTGCGCGACTCGAGGCGTCGCTTTGCTCCTGCCGACCATTGGCTCATGGTCAGCCACCTCGACCTCAACGACTTTATGCGCACGGTAGTGCTCGAAGAGCAGCAGCTCAGCAGCGAGCAACACGACGAGTCGGAGCGCTCTGACGGCATCAGTCCTGGCAATGCCGACGGCTCCACACCTTCCTCCCACATCGCTGCGGTGGCGCACGGTGTCGATGCGGACATGCGCGACGGAGAGGACAGCGACGAAGAAATGATCGCAGACGACGATGCGCAGTCGCGTCAGCCGCTCTCGCGCCTTCAACAGCTACGCGCTCGCGGAGACACTCGCAGCCGCCATCTCACTGCGCTCAATCTGGCTTTCCTCTCGCCTCGACTGGGTATCCTGAACAATGTCCCCTTTATGATCCCCTTCGATGTCCGCACCCAGATCTTCCGTCAGTTCGTCCAGATCGACGCGGTCAAGAACGGCATCTTTGCCGATCGTTGGCAGCGACGCAGGGCGGTCAAGATCCGACGCGGTCATGTGGCGCAGGACGGCTTCGCCGCGCTCGCTCCTCTGGGTGCAGAGATCAAGAAGCCGCTCGAGATTGTGTTTGTCGACCAGTTCGGCAACAATGAAGCGGGCATCGACGGTGGTGGGCTGTTCAAGGAGTTCCTCACCTCGCTGGTGCGCGAAGCGTTCGACACCAATCGCGGCCTGTGGAAGGCGACCGATGCACAGGAGCTCTATCCGAACCCGCACACCTACGCCACCTCGGGCGATCAGCTGGAATGGTACGGCTTCTTGGGCCGTGTGATTGGCAAGGCGCTCTACGAGGGTATCCTGGTGGACGCCAAGTTCGCCGGCTTCTTCCTGTCCAAGATGCTGGGCAAGCAGTCGTTCCTGGACGACCTCGGGTCGATCGACAGTCTGGACAAGGAGCTGTACAAGGGGCTCATCTCGCTCAAGAACTACCAGGGAAACGTCGAGGACCTCGCGCTGAACTTTACCGTGACGGACGAGGAGTTTGGCGTGAGCCTTACGCGCGAGCTGGTGCCGGGTGGGGCCAACATTCCGGTGACGAACCTGAACCGCATAGAGTACATCTACCGCATCTCGCACTACCGGCTCTCGACGCAGATCCAGCACCAGTGCAATGCCTTCTTCACCGGGCTTGCGGACATCATCAATCCGCGCTGGCTGCGCAACTTCAACCACGAGGAGCTCTCCATCCTCATCTCGGGCAGCGACGATCCGGTGGACATTGACGACCTGCGCAAGCATACGGTGCTGGGCGGCTATCACGACAAGGACCTCACGGTGGAGCACTTTTGGCACGTGCTGGAAGGATTTGACCAGCCCATGCGCAAGGCGTTCCTCAAGTTTGTCACCAGCTCGCCCAAGCCGCCGCTGCTGGGGTTCAGCCAGCTCAACCCCATGTTTGCCATCCGCAAGGCCGGCGACGATACCTCGCGCCTGCCCACGGCCAGCACGTGCGTCAACATGCTCAAGCTGCCGGACTATGCCGACGAGGCAACGTGCCGCGAGAAGCTGCTGTACGCCATCCAGAGCGAGGCTGGGTTCGACCTTTCTTGAGCTGTGCTCGTCGGTAGTTTGGCAAGCAGAGTCATTGAAGCAAGCAATCAAGGCCGTTCGGTGAGAGTTGGGTGCGCATCGAGTTGAGCCGTCAGCGGTGAAAAAAAAGTTCGGCTTTCGGCCATACGTTGTGTGCGCGTCTTTTGAGAGCCGTTGTTGGGCCGCTACGGCCGGGCTTTGACCTCTTGACACTTTCTTCTCCAACATCGGCACCTACTCTTATCATTGCTCGCTGGGACTCGACGGTTCAACGATGGTGGTAGCGACAGGCGGAGCATCGAAGCGGCTCGTGCGGTGCGCAGGTGCTGCACTGCACACGGCAGCTTTGCCCACGACCCAGCGGCTGTTGGCGAGTGGTTCGCAAAGGCTCCCTGTCGTCTCGGCTACTGCCTCCCGCACGCGCACGGTACTGGGTTCGGGCGGGGTGAGGCATGCAAGCTCGTCGGGCAACAAGCCGACCGAAGACGAAGCAGAACGGCACAGGACACAGTACAACTACGATCCGTTTACGCTGCACCCGGACGCCAAGCACTACAGCTATCCGCTGGTGACTGCGGATGATCTTGCGGCACGGTCTGAGGCGCACTCTAGCGACCGCAGGGAGGGAGGGGAGGAGAAGGTGATGGGGCCGGGGGGTAGGCCGAGGGAGGTACGCATGCTGGCGCGCGACTTTATCCACGACAGCCTGTACAATCCTCGCTACGGCTACTTTTCCAAGCAGGCTGTGCTGCTTCCCGACGCCGATCCCGCGTCTTCAAAGGGAGAGGAGCAGTACGAGATGGTGGGTGGGGAGACGTACGAGCACGAGATGGGCGTGCTGCGACCGAGCAGCGGATTCGAGTTCAACGCGATCAAGAACGAGAGCGAGTTCATGCGCATGGTCGAGGAGCGGTACGAGTCGTTTGAGACGCAGATCGCGGTGCTCGTACAGGAGCGTCAGAACGCGCTGGATGCACAGACTAAACAGGACGAGTTTGCCCAGTCGGTGCAACGGGAACGTCGAGAACGCGTGGCAAAGCGACAGGAGGGAGCCGCGACTCGGGTGGCCGAGTACTCGGCAGCCGGATTGGAAGCTGCCCAGCGCAAGGGACGGGCAATGGCACGGGAAGGAGTGCAAGAAGCGGATGTGCAGAGCATGGCAGCCAAGCAAGTGTGGCATACACCCACGCAGATCTTCCAGCCGTACTACGCCCATGCGATCGCGCGCTACTTGGTGGCCGAGTACAAGCTGCACAACTACCCGTACGACGACCTGGTGATATTCGAGCTGGGTGCCGGGTCGGGAGCACTTGCACGCGGGATCTTGGACTACCTTGCCTCGAGCGAGCCGGAGATCTACACGCGTACGCGCTATCGCATCGTCGAAATCAGCGAGCGACTTGCACAGGAGCAGAGGCGCAAGTTGGCCAGGCACGCTGCAGCGGGCAGGGTCGAGGTGGTGCACCGCGATGTGCTGGCGTGGAGCGACGAGGTGGTGGAGCCGTGCTTCGTGATCGCACTCGAGGTGCTGGACAACCTCGCGCACGACGTGGTGCGGTTCGCGCTGGAGGATCTGACGCCCTACCAGGGGGTGGTATCGATCGATGAGACGGGCGATATGCACGAGCTGTACGAACCGCTCAGCGACCCACTCATCCAAAGGTACCTCCAGATCATCGGTCGAGATCTATCGCCTCTGCAGTCGTCCTACCTCCGCCTGCTTCCCGACAGGCTGCGATCGGTGTTGGCAAAACATGCGCCGTTTTTTCCAAACCTCTCCGACGCCGTCTTTGTGCCCACCAACGCGCTGCGCTTGTTCGACACACTCAACCGCTTCTTCCCACACCACCGTCTGGTCATGTCCGACTTCAACGCGCTTCCCGATTCGATCGGTGGGGTCAACGCCCCCGTGGTGCAGACGCGCATCAACGCCCAGATGGTCCCCGTCACAACCTATCTCGTCCTCCAGGGATACTTTGATATCTTCTTCCCCACCAACTTCGCCCATCTTGCAAAGATGTACCATGCGGTCAATGGCGCCTTCTTCAGCCCGCACTTTTCGCCGCACCAGAGGAAGTCCAGAGCCCCACATGTGCTCGGGCATGCGGCGTTTTTGGAGAGGTACGCAGAGAGGGAGAAGCTCGTGCTTAGGGACGGATCCAACCCGCTGCTCGCGTGGTACCAGAACGCGAGCTGGTTCCTGACGTAGTCCGGAATGCACCCAGGGAATATACAAACGCTACACAGGTCTTGTCTCGATGTGTGCAAGTAGAGACCGAGCAAAGAGAAGACTGTGCAGGATCCACCACGTGTGCCGATCGGCTGCATCGTTCGAGGGTCGCTGGCAGTCGACGCTCCGCTGGAGAGGATGCCATCACCACAGATCTTGCACACCCGGTCGTGCGCGGTGGCGTGGCGAGGCTTCAACCCTGATCATGACGCTCCTCTCCAATCCCTGTGCTCGCCTTGTACACGTGAGTCTCCCCCCTCTGGGCATCCTGCTCTCAAGAAGCGGCAGAACCCGCGCCAAACAGACCGATCCCCTGCTAGACTCTCACCCGCATCGCCATGCACACAAATCACCACAATGCGAGCAACGTCGGCGCATCTTGCTCCTTTACGCTGTTTTGTCATTACGCCTGCATCGAGGGTCCTTGAATCTTCATTCCGACACCGCAGCATCATCGGCCTTGCGATGCTCGGCGGGCAGCTGCTGCACGTACTCATCCCGTCCGCGCTCGTTCCACAGGCGCTGTCGCTCGAGCGCCAGCTCGGTCGCCCACCTCCTGATGCGCGGGTGTGCAATGTGCGGCAGACTGCCGTCCCAGAATGCCTGCAGGTCATCGATCCCATACCTGCGCTCGTACTCGACCGCCTGCAGACCGAGCTCGAACCGGTCGAGGTCCTTGACGAGCCTGCTCTCCTTGGTCTCGCGCGCCTCGTACTCCTCCCACAGCGCCTCGATGCGCAGCCCGGCCGCCGAGGACCCGAGCAGGTCGTGCACAAAGTACTCGATCGCCTCCTTCTCCCGCCGCGCCTTTTCGCTCTTGTGCACGCCATCCAACGGCGTCAAATCGCCCACCTCGGCCTCGGCCAGATCGTGCACGACGGCAAGCTGCACACACTTGCCCAAGTCCACATCCTGCTCGGCGGGACACAGCAGCGACAGCATCGCCATGCGGTACATGTGGTCCGCAATGCTCTCGGGCGCCGGAACGCGGTGGTGCATCCACCCCGTCCGCTTGTTCGTCTTGAGCTGCTCCACAACGTGCATGAACCGCAGCACTTTCGTCCAGCCCTCGTCGGTCTCCGCCGCCTCGCCCTCTTCGTGCAGCCGGAAACTCGCATCGACGGGAGCTTTGAACAGCTCAATCGCACGAGGCTTCTGCAGAGGATCGCTCTCGAGCACCGTGTTGGCCGACGTCGGAGGCGGGGGCGCAACGTACGGTGGGCGCGGCGAGCGACGACCAAGGCTGGCGGGCGTCGCCGTGCCAGAGCCGGGCAGCGACGGCCCCACTGCCGCATCTCGCTTGGCTGCAACAGCCACCGTCGACTTGCTAGACGTGCCGACCGAGGGGATTCCGAGCCCGACGGCCGTAAGAGGCGCCGAAGGCGCGGGCGGCGCACCAACCACCGCCTTGGGCGTCTCGGTGCCCGAAGCGGCCCCGCTGCCGCCTGTCGAGCCGGGCATGTGGAAGCCGCGCGTGATCATGCTGCCGGGCAGCGCGCCCTTGAGGTTGGCGTCTTTGGCAGCCGGCGTGGAACCGGGCGTGGCGATCGCACGCACCGACGAAGCCGGCGCCGCCGTGCCTTTGCCGGCACTCACGCTCGCCGGGCTGTCCTCGGCGTCCGGAATCGTCTCGAGCTTGGCGCGCGGTTCGGGCTCGAAGATGCTCCTGCGCAGCGCCTTTCGCAGCGAGGGCACCATCATCTTCTCCTT
>AWNI01000008.1:1054981-1071632 GCA_000517465.1 Moesziomyces aphidis | reverse complement strand
CCGCCTCGCCATCCGTTGCCGGTCAAGATGCGGGCGAAGGGCCGCTGCTGATTGCCGACCTGTTTCCGGCGGGATTGCCATCGCTTGCGGCAGGTGCGCCATCGTACGCCTCGGGGGGGCTGCTTGCCGCGCGTCGAGTAAGCCTGCCGCAGCCACCACACGCCATGTTGAAGCCGTTCTTTGTGATGGCACAGCTGAGCAAGTCGATGTCCACGGGCGCGCAGATCACCGAGCGGCTGTACGTTCCCGCGTCTCTATGGCGTCAAGGAGGCGTCAAGCTGCTAGCTGTCGAGACCAAGGTTCGAGCGATCGAGGCATTGATCTCTGGACTTGAGACGGTGGAGCGAGGTGGGGAGGCGTTGTTGTTGCCGCTGGGAAGTGGGGCGGGGCTGGAGACGTCGAACGCCAGCCGGTTTGTTAAGCATCTGGAAGAGTTCGAAGGCACGATGGTCGAGGTGCAGTCGAGCTTGTCGAAGAAGCTGGCGTTTATCGAGGCTCCTGGAGGTGGCGTTGGGATGGGAGGGGGCAAGAAGGGTTTCGCGGGGGGATTTGGACGCTTCACGCGCGGCTTGGATCGAATGACGGGTGGGGTGCAGAGTAAAGTAGATGCAGGGTCTTTGGGGGTGTATATGGATTTGCTCGGGCGGTTGTTGACGCGCACGCGCGTGTTGTCGTCTCACCTCACGTGGATCCTCATTGCGGATGAGGGTATCCCCCCGCCAGCGGCTAGGGTGGTGTCGCCAACGGGTGCTATGCCCAGTCCAACGGGGATCGGGATCGCACAACATAATAGAACGGCGTATTCCGTCCTACCACAACAAATTAGGCAAACGATCCAAGGCAAGCTCACCAAGACCTCCGAGTTCTTTGCCAAGGTCGTCGTGGCTTGGGTCCTCCAGGATCTAGGCAGTCTGTTGGATAGGTCCACCAAGAGAGGAAGCAACATGCTCGAGTAGAGTAATTTATTACCATTGCCAGTGTAAAAGCAGCGGTGTGCGGTGCCAGGTTGTGACGGGGGTTGGTGAAGAGGATGCAGATGCGGAAGAGACTGCGTCTGGTGCGCTGTGAAGAGGAGAGCCCGTTGTGACAAGTGGCCAGTCGCCACGAGTGCCACTTCCTACAAGCCGCAACCGCCGAATCGACGAGCCGCAACCGCGAGAATCGCCGAGCACAAAGCAGTCGTCGGTGTGACCTTGGTCCGACACTTCCTCGCCCCTCCTCCGAGCAGACCGCAGCAGAGTATGCGAGACACAACCCCATATCACTTTGAATCTCAAGGTTGATGACATAAGCACACCATCGCCTTGTCCGCTCCACAGTCCTCTTGATCCTCGCCCAGAAAACCGTCTTCCTTTCAAACGCTCAATGCCACACACACTCTTTGCACACCACCCCTGGACCGTTCGGCTCGTGATTAAATCGCGGCGTTAAGAAGAAAGGGATACGTAGCAGACGGACATGAGGAATAAAGAATAGGAGTGGCTGCCAATCCATCGTATCAACGTCAAAAGGGGCAGGAAAGACAAAAAAGAGACCGCGGGGTATATCTCGCGGCCATCTCTGCAAGGCAGAACGAATCGCCAAAAAGCCACAACGCAAAAGAACATAGGGCTACATCCAAAGGTGGAAGGAGAAAAAAAAAANAAAAAAAAAAGTGTGCACAATCGTACGCCGCACGACCGGCCACAAAACGGTTCCGGGGCACAGATCGACCCAGCCTAGTCCTCAATCGAAGCCCAGTGGTAGAGGCTCGAGAGACTTTGGCCGTGACGATCCCGTCGGCATCGACGGCTTAGTAGTCGTCGCTCCTGCCCGTGCAGCACGAGAGGATGTAGGGCACAATGGCGAGCACGCAGGCGACAAACGCACCCCACGTCATCCAGAGCGCATTGCCGTAGTGCACCACCACGCCGTACTGCACGCCCACCGAGTCGCGCGCCTTGGTGTAGATGGCGGTGAGCAGTGCAGCGCCCACGCCGAGCGTCAGGGCGGCGAGCAGCGCAATGAACGCAGCGCCGAGGAAGGCAAAGCGATGCGAGAGCAGACCCGAGATCCACGAGAGCAGCGCGAGGCACGAGCCGATAAAGATCAGGTACATGGCCGGCTTCGAGTAGTCGCCCAGGTATTTCGAGTCGCGGAACGTCGCCTCGGGCAGGAAGTTCTGGATGCCGTTGCGTGCGTCCTGGGGCGCATCGTTGAGCAGCGCATCGACGGGCAGCCACTCGAAGCCAAAGCTCTTGTCGCTGCACGCACGCGAGTCACCCGAGGGCTGGCCGGCACAGTAGTTGTACAGACCCCACTGGTAGCTCTGCCTGATGCCGTTGCCCTGCGCCACGGGAGCCGCGGGGTTGGCGGCGTACAGGTTGTTGGTGGCCGTGTTGGTCGACGCGAGTGCGTTGCCGAGGTTGCTGGCGTCCACCGAGACGTAGCGGATGTTGCGCGTCACAATGTTGTTGGTCAATTGGCCAATGTTGGCAAAGACCATGAGGATGACCGCGGCAAACGTGAGGAACTCGCCTACATGGATGCAGAACAGTCCAAACGAAGCCCAGCAGTTGCGAACAGTGTACGCAGCGCCGCGAGAGTGGGTGACCGCCATATCGCCGTCGTCGCCACAAGCGAGCGGGAAAGGAAGGAGGGGTGGATAAGAAGGACAGACGAGCGGGTCAGCATGCTGTTCGAGATGGCTTTTAACAGGATCGAGTCGACGACAGGCCTGTGTGCTGCGCGTGCGCGAGAACTCGCAGCCGCAGCACTCGGCGTGGGCGAACTGTGTGGGAGCAAACAGAGCCTTGCCCGCACCGGTTTTCAACCCTGAGCCCGCTGTGAGGCTTGTGCAGCTCTTTGCCCTGGGCCCTAGGTGTTGCTGCGAGCTTAGCTCCCGTGCCACGCGTGTAGCGTATCGGCAGCAAAGGGCCTGGCGTTCCCCGAAGAAGCCCACCGCCTCGTCCGCGTGGGATGCACGCACAGTCGCGTGCGAATTCCGAAAGAGCACAGGTCGCAGCACTGTGCGCATGAACAATGGGAAGAATCGTACGTACCGAGTCCGACGCAAAGGCCTCTGAAAACCATGGTGGGCTAAGGGCGACTGTGTTGTGAGGTGAAGGGGGGTGTAGGTGTGATCCGCTGGTATTCCGGAAGGAGTCGCGAAGATCGTGCGGCGTCGAGGGCGGAGCGACGTAGGGAGGCGGTAGCCAGGATGGTAGTGGTGGTGGTGGTGGTGATGAAGACAGGAACGATGGTGACGAGGGGATAAGAAGCGACGAGGGCAACGAGGCTTATGTGGAGCTCACTTGCAAGGATGGGCGGTATCGCAGTCCATTCATCACTCAGCGAACGGTCGAGAGCGGGCGAGGGAAGGATGACGATGACCTCGACGGGCACTTCTGCCTGCAGAGGATGCGCCGGGGCGGGGCGGGGCGGGTGAGGGCAGGGCAGAGCAGGGCAGATGGGCGCTGCAGGCGGTGCTTGAATTGGCAGACCGCCATGCTTTTTCGGCGGTTGCTTGGCAGGGCGGAGCAGAGCACAGCCAAAGCACAGCACACGGCACAGCTCACCGCAGCGTCGTCGAAAGTGGAGCCGACGAGCATGATGGAATCCGAGCCTCGAAGCCTCGAGCCTCGAGTCTCTCGATGGCGCCGAATCGATCAGACAGCAGCAGCGAGTGCACCCGAGTTGCGTTGAAAGTGGAATGTGCTACTTTTCGCCGGCGACTCGTCTCAGCCCCCAGCCGTCAGCCCCGCGCGACCGGCCCAATGCAGTGTCCATCAGCTTCCCGGGGCTGGGGGCAAGCTTGGCTCTTTCGTCTCAGCAGCGAGCGACGGTGAGGCAATTACGGAAAGAAAAAAAAATTAAAAATGCCACACTGACGATTCGCCCACCAACGCGCTTTTCAGCCTATGACGGAAGCGTCGGCAGCACCCAGACCAGGCAACGCTGCGCAGCCTCGCGTCTGCTGCTAAACATGTAGATCCTTGAGGCAACCTCGAAGCGGGTTGGGGCACTTTTTCAGCCTCTGACCCACAGCAACCCAAAACCGTCGGAGTTGCCGACGTTGAGCGCATTTTTCCCTCGCCGTCGTCCCCCGAACCGCAAAAAGGCTTTCTTCCCGTCGCAGCTTTGGCGTCAAGCCAAGAAGCCACGGACAAGCTCTAGCCTTCAAGAACGCTTGAAATGCTTACGATCCTTACGAGCCGAATCGAAGGGTGAACTCAGCAGAGGACTGATGGCGATGGGCGGAATATCCAACAAAGGCACCGAGGATCAACACTGCAAGCGAGCGACAGTTTGACAGGCCCGCATCGAGCGTCGCTGGGGTTGCGCACTCGCTACTGTTCTAGAGTCGCCAAGTTGCGTTCGGCAAAGACGCACGAGCTGGGTCCAACGCGAGCGGCGAGATGACGAGTCGCCCTGCCCTGTTCCCCTTGCACATTGTCCGCATTTTTGGATTTTTATTTAGATCCTCCATGCAGCTCGCCTCCTAACCCTCCTGAGGGAAAAGAAAAATAGAAAAAAGTAAAGTAAAAAGGAAGAGGCCCTGAGGGTCGCAGCCCATGATGACGCTTTCCAACAGATGCGTGTGACGCAACAACGGCCAAGTCGACACGCTAGTCGTGCCAAGTATCGGCTTGAGCCCGCGTCAACCACACGCTCACTGTCACCAGCACGCTTTTCAGCCCTGGAGAAACCTCCCGAAACGCACGTTGTCGGCACAGCCGGCCTCGTCGGGCTGCGTGCTGTTTGCACATGCTGTTTGCACTGCAACAAAGCGTCGGCTTCTCCGGTAGCAAGGGATGTTGCCGCGTTGCAGCGTGGTGATGACCAGCGGCTGCCGACGAGCCGCTCAGATGCAAACCAGCTTGGCGTTGCAGCGGCAACGCTATATTTGGCATACCGCACATGCATCCTTTTGCCCCTCCTTGCCTGCAGTCAAGGTCGAGTCGGCTTCCAAAACGGCCCACGATTCGGCAGAATCTGGAGACCTCGGTGGCCGGTCCTGACGACATGGAAGCGTCCTATCCCCCGGGTTCAATTGTCTGTGAGCTTAGAAGCAGGGTCTCTGCCGCGGCCGACGTCATTTTCTCCATAGAGCTCTTCACCATCGCCGCGACGATGATGTTAAGGGTTCCAGGCATTGGCTAGCGCTACTGCTACGTGCACCCGACACTCATAACCCAACTGCATCAACTTGGACCATGCTCTTCGGCTTCTTGCCATTGACGTAACAGCGTTGGTCAGAAATCGTGGATCAAATTGATCAAGAGACGGTGCTCGTTAGGCTCTCTTGTCGAAGGGAAGAGATGCTATGAACTTGACACGGAGAAAACCAAGTGCATTCAGTACGACGCACGGACAGCACCACGATGAGCATCAGCGACATCCCCAGCGTACCTCTGCAAGAAGGCGACCTTGGATCGACACTCGTGCTGAGGCGAGCTTAAGCGAAGAGAGCTCCGCGCTTGACAGAGCGCGCGCATCGTCATCGTGCAGACCAGAAAGGCGAGATTTGCAGTTCCGTCGGTTGCGGCGTAACAAGATCCCGTAAAAAAATGGAGATCTACCGATTCACTGGTCCTTGTAACCACATCGGTCGATGGTTATTAGAGCTGACTGATAGCTCGCCTAGCACCTCTTCGCCCTGACCCTGGGCCGAACCCTGAAAGGCCCCGGCGAGCCTCATGCGTCTTCTTCTGAGATACCCGCACTCAGCTGCCATCGTTGCTGCTGGTGGGCAACTACGAGTGTCAAGAGAGTCGAGTAAAGGCAGGCCACGGCGATCTGCAGTGGGGGCTGTTGGGGGTTGTTGGGTGGGCGTCTTTGCGTCCCGCCAGGCTTTAATCGAGAAAAATGCACTTTGACCGCCGACTGCAGATTGGCTGCGTGGGGTGTGCATCGGGAGAGCCGCGCGCTCCCACGCCTCTCCTCTTTGCCAGGCGTGGGTGCCTGTTGACCTCGCATCGGTGGGAGAAAATTCGCATTTCGGAGCGCCTCGAGCAGTAGCCGCCGTTGGACCCAATCTCTCGAACCGACGCTTGCTTGCCGTCCACCGCTGCTCCTTCATCTCGCTGCCCTCGACGTCCACTTTGAGCTGCATAGGCGACTCCGACCGAGCATCGGACACATCAAGAAAGCATTCGGATCGCAAACAATAGCGTCAAAGCCGTCCTCTTCCTGGTGCAACTCGAGCGCGGTGGCTGCTCCCATCCCTCATGTCCTCGCCTCAACACTTCTACGGCTCGCTCTCCAGCGGCCGAGCCGTATCACCACCGCCAGAGTCTCGCTCAGATGAAAGGCGGGCTGCCAGTCCGCAGAGCCATCAGCTCGAGCAGGATCTCGATGCCGCCCGTCAAATGAGCAAGGCACGTGGTAACGACCCCAGCCCTCCGCGCGGCAGCTTCTCCGACGACCAGGCAGAGCCCTACTTCCACGAAGGCCTCAACAGGAGCCCTGCGGCCGTTCCTGTTCGAACTCCCGCACCACCCTCTTCAGCAATTGCTGCTCGCTTCTACCAGCACAATCGCAACGGCTCCAACACCAGCCTCGACAGCCAGCATCACTACATCGACCACCGCCACCAGGCACACTCGCTCGGCAATGTCCACTCGCCCTCCGCCCTGCGTACCCGTTCGTCGCTCTCGCGCACACCCATGCGTAGCCCCAATGCCTACTTTCCCTCCAGCCGCACCACCGAACACGCTTTGATCGACGACGACGAAGAGGATGTTGGTGGCGAGTCTTCCCACATCTCCCGCGGCCCCCAGCATGCGCGAGGCAACAGCCACCAGTCTCGCTCCATCCACTCGGAAGATCTCGTGCACCTCGACGACCACGATGACGAACCGCCCCGCTTCCTCCGTCGTGGCTCCGGCGCCGAAGACGACGTCTGCTTCCCCATGCACGACTCGCACACATCCGAGGGCCGTCCGCACGAGCCTCGTCCCGAGCAGCTGCACGCCGACGTTCGTCATGCCTACACTACACGACCCGACAACGGGGAGATGCCGCTCGGCTATCCGTTCACGTTTGACCTCGACGCCCTCGAGGAGTTTGCCTCGGAGGAACGCGACCGCATCGGCCTCGCGTCGTCGTACAACGCAGCCGCTTCGCCCGACCAAGTGCTTCGTCAACGCGGCGCGGCTGCACAGAAGCCTGCCGGCCCAGGCTACAGTATCTCGCCGGACAGCGATGACGCCACGTTCTACAGCCGCCGGCCGCGCAAGCTCAGCACCTCGGCAGGTGCATTCGGCAGCAGCAAGTACCAGCGCAAGCTCGCGCTCTTCGAAGGCGGCGGAAGCGCACCGCCTCCCGTGGCGGGCGCGGCTGCGTCCAACAGCATCATGGGTGGCTCCGCACTCATCACGGGCGAGGCAAAGCGCTCCGTCGACGTCAACACCCCGCTGCTCGACAACGACACGCTCCCATCCTACCATGGCGGCGCCAACACGGCTTCGCGCATCCACCCTTCCCAGTCCCAGAGCGGCTTCGGACCCACCACGCCAGGTGCAGCGGCACAGACGCGCGCCAGGTCGCAGACGGGCGCGTACAGCAACCGAGAAAAGCCGTACCGTTTCACGTTCTACTCGAACGCCTTACCGTCGACCATCCACGCACGCCACCTCTCGGAGCTCCCCGCCGATGGACAGACGTTCGAGGAGCTCTTCAGTGGTCGCAGCAAGAGCAGCGACCACTCGCCTCCCACCGAGGGCAGCCAGAGCCGCAACGCCAGCCGTGCACCCACGATCAACGCCGCGACGGCGCGCATGGCGTCGCTCGGCCAGACGTTTGGTCGCATGGAGGGCACCACTGCACCGCCCACGGGCTCCAACACGCCCGTCCACACGGGCGAGGAGGCGGCGAGGGCCATGAGCGGTCTCAGCGCCAGCAGGACCAAGGCGCTGCCGGGCGGGGGCATCCGCATGGATCCGGATCCGGAGGCCAACACGTGGTGGCTCGACGTGCTCTCGCCGACCGACTCGGAGATGAAGCTGCTGAGCCGCGTGTTTGGCATCCACCCGCTCACCACCGAGGATATCCTCATGGAGGAGACGCGCGAGAAGATCGAGCTGTTCCGCAACTACTACCTCGTGTGTTTCCGGTCGTTCGACCAGGATCCGTACAGCCCGACGTATCTGGAGCCGCTGAACATGTACATCATCGTGTTCCGCGAAGGTACGCTCTCGTTCCACTTCCGCGGCACGCCGCATCCGCAGAACGTGCGCAGGCGCATCAAGCAGCTCAAGGACTACATCAACGTCACGTCGGACTGGATCTCGTATGCGCTCATCGACGACATCACCGATGCGTTTGGTCCGCTGATCCAGTCGATCGAGTACGAGGTAGACTCGATCGACGAGCTGGTGCTCATCCTCAAGGAGGCCGAGCAGTCGGACATGCTGCGGCGCATCGGCACGTGCCGCAAGAAGGTGATGGGCCTGCTGAGGTTGATGGGCAACAAGGCGGATGTGGTCAAGGGACTCGCCAAGCGCTGCAACGAGAACTGGTCCGTGGCGCCCAAGTCGGACATTGGACTGTATCTGTCCGACATCCAGGACCACCTGATTACCATGACGCAGAACTTGAACCACTACGAAAAGATTCTGTCGCGCTCCCACTCCAACTACCTCGCCCAGATCTCGATCGAGATGACCGACGCCAACAACCAGATCAACGACGTGCTCTCCAAGCTCACCGCGCTCGGTACGGTGATCGTGCCCATGAACGTCATCACCGGTCTGTGGGGCATGAACGTCAACGTGCCCGGCCAGGATGTGACGAACCTGCACTGGTTTGCCGGCATCTGCTCGGTCATGGTCGTCATTGCGGTCTCCGGATACGTTGCCGCCACAAGGTATCTGGAACGGTCGCGATGATACAACGACCCCAACTGCTTCTGCTCTCGCCCTGTCTTTCTTGGTTGCGTCGCACTCATATCTGCTAGCATCGTGCAATGGATCCATCACTTGAACCACGTGCGGTCTTGTCTAGGAAATGTCTGATTGTCGTGTGGGGAATTGGGACTAGGTGGGGAGATGCGAACGATCTGGTTCGTCGTCGGTGCTGTATGGGCGCCATCGGACTTTGACGCTATCGCCCGTGCTGAGCTCGCCATAGGCGCTAGTGTCGAGCGGCAAGGGGATGGCGTACATTCCAAAACACGGACCCGCTCTTCCATTTCCCCCCTCGCTGGCTGTTTTCTTGACGCGCATCCTGCTTCTATTGAGCAGTTTGAGCGGTACACTTGGGTCCTTCTCGGCAGTGATGGGGTCGACAGCGGTGAGCAGGCATCTCTGACACCGTGCTACGAGCTGCAATACTGCCTTGGATCGCGAAGGTTCGTTGGGGAGGATCCAAATTCGTTCCCACGAATCCTCACTAAACGGTGCAAAAGCTCCACCGGGAGAAGAGCGCAGTACGATGTTGGGTCGAAAGCGTGCAATGCTGAGTGCGGACGAGTCGGCCCATTTGGCCGCATCGATACCAGCGATAGGTCGACCTTGCGAGGTGTCGGAGTTAAGCGCGGAGGTGAGTTGGTTGCGGACCAGCGATAGCGATTCCTGCGTAGCGATGAGCAGAGGATACTCGTCCTGGAACTCGATTCCACGCTCGCGATACAGCTCACCCCGATCGTGCGAGGACCATGACGCGCTGTCGGTGGGGGGCTTGAAGATGGGAAACGCCGCCCGCGCCGTCCGGGATGTCGTGTCAAAGTGGATCAACAAGACAGCGTATCCCAAGAACTACTCCCGAATCCCCCCGTAATCGTATTCAGTCAGCACTTCAGCTTTCAGCAAAGCGGATAGGGTGTGCGGGGTACTTACTTCGCTGACCCATTCGCTAGGACTAAGCTTACGGCCACTTGACTCTGGCAGAGCTGCCACACGGCCGTCAGCAAAATCGCCGTACATTTCCACCTTGGGTACCTCCTTCCACTTGCCCAATTCCTCGGCTGTCGGTCGTAAGACCGTCTCTGTTTCTCCCAGCTTCGTTCCCTTGTGTGCCCTCTCCCCCTCTTTGGTCAGCTTGATGATTAATCTGTTATGCGTCTCGTCGATGCTCGGTTGGATGAGTGTGAGTCTGGGCTCTTCCCTGAGCGAGATCTTTTCGACCTTGCCTTCTCGCAGCCGAACGACCATCCATCGTCGATCGAGGTCGAACCCCTGCTGCGTGAGCTGTGCATGGCTCACCGACGAGCCGGCGCACGACTTGATCGGGTAGATAAAGATCTCGGCGACCTCGGCGATCGTCTCGTCCTTGGCGCCGGGCTCGTCCGTTGCAGCCGCAGATCCATACATGTGGTCCGGCGAGGATCGCGGCGAGAGATAGCGACGGAACAGTCCGATTGCGATGAGCAGCGCAAACACGTAGATCTGGGCTGTGACGCGCGGCGATGCGGTCGACTCGCGCCATCGCTGCTGCAGCGACTCGGACGCCTCGAAGAACGGAATCCTCGCTGGCATCGTTGCGAGACCAGACACCAACTAGGATGCAAGGATGATGGAGGCGGCAGTGACCAAAGCCTTGCGGAAGGCCACCTCGAGTGGTTTTATGGTTTTGACCAAGTGTTGTAGCCGGCGGGTGTCACGAGGTGCGGGCTAGCCAAGCTCCAAGGCGCCTCGCAGGAGAGGAAGAAGGTCATGTGCGGAAGGAAGAGTGGGCCAGGTGACAAAATGAAACCCAGAAAAAAAAAAGCCGGGCTGGTCAGTGCGTCGCCGCGCGGATTTTAGCCGGCTTTTCCCCGCACTTTTTTGACAGCCAAGAACGGCCGGCTTCCTCCACCGCTCCCCGGCCCCATAAAGACCTGCAGCTCTGCTCACTTGACGCCCTACCACCATCACTCGCTCCATCGACATCATGGCACAGACACATCCGCAGATCCTCATCCACCGACAGTCGATCCACCACAAGGACGACTTTTGGCTGCGCGCCGCACGCGCAATCCACTGGCACAAGCCGCCCACCGTCGCGCACGGCGTGTCGTCCAACCGCAATGCGCCCTACCTCGATCCCCAAGGCGCCACGTGGTTCCCGGACGCCCAGCTCAACACGTGCTTCAACTGCGTCGATCGACACGTCTACACCCAGGCCCACGCTTCGGCGGCTCCCGTCACCGCCTCGCCCGACACGCCGCACCTGGCGCTCGCACCGACCGCCCACCGCGTCGCGTTCCACCACGTCTCGCCGCTGTCGTTCCAGACGCAGAACGCACGCTCCATCACGTACTACGAGCTGCTGCAGCAGGTGCAGATCGTGGCTGGCATCTTGCGCCACAAGGGCGTGCAAAAGGGCGATGCCGTGGTCATCTACATGCCCATGGTGCCCGAGACTTCGATCGCCATGCTGGCGTGCGCAAGGATCGGCGCGGTGCACTCAGTCGTCTTTGGCGGTTTCGCTCCCAAGGAGCTCGCAAAGCGCATCCAGGACTCCAAATGCAAGATGGTGATCGCCGCCAGCTGTGGGCTGGAGCCCAAGGGGCCCGTGGATTACAAGCCTCTGGTCGACGAAGCGCTGCGCGTATCCGAGCACAAGCCGCAGTCCGGCCTGCTCTTCCTACGCAGGCACACCATCAAGGGCCACACTCCCGCCACGTGTGCATCCGAGGGTAGGCCCGGTCCCGCTGGTCTGCCAGAGTGGGACTGGGAGACCGAGACCAGGCTCACGGCGGACAGGCAGGGCGGTCGATCGCCGTGCTGGGAGTGTGTGCCCGTAGCGAGCGAGGATCCCATCTATACGATCTACACGAGCGGGACGACGGGCGCGCCAAAGGGAGTCTGCAGGCTGTCCGGGGGGCACATCGTTGCACTTCGATATTCGATCGAACATACCTTTGGCATGACGCCCAGCGACGTCATGTTCTGCGCCTCGGATCTGGGCTGGGTCGTGGGCCACTCGTACATCCACTACGGACCGCTGCTGCTCGGTGCGACGTCGATTGTGTTCGAGGGCAAGCCGGTGCTACCGGACGCGGGTATCTGGTGGCGCATCTGCTCGCAGTACCGTGTGACGCAGATGTTCTGTGCGCCCACGGCGCTGCGTGCGATCGTGGGGCAGGATGCAGATGCCCAGCTCATGCGTGCGCCCGGCGTGGACCTGAGGAGTCTGCGCACGCTCTTCCTCGCAGGCGAGAGGTCCGAGCCCCAGATCGTCGCGCGCTTCGAGCGGCTGCTCAAGGAACTCGCCGCTCCGGGCGCCCAGACCAACGACAACTTTTGGTCGAGCGAGTCCGGCTCACCCATCACAGGCCTCATGCTGTCGTCGGCGTTTGGTCCCCTGCCTGCGCGACCGGGAAGCGCAGGTCTGCCAATGCCCGGTATGGACGTACGCATCGTCGACGACAATGGCCGCGAGCTGCCGCGTGGCAAGATGGGCAATCTCGTACTGGCGACGCCCCTGGGTCCGAGCTTCCTCGGCGGGCTGTGGAGGAATCCGGAGCGCTTCCACAAGAGCTACTTTGCCACCTTTGCCGACAAGGGCGGCTGGTTCGAGACGGGCGATCAGGGCGTCATCGACCCCGATGGCTACGTGAGCATCCTCGCGCGCTCGGACGACATCATCAACGTCTCGGCCCATCGCCTCGGCACGGGCCTCATCGAACAGGTCGTCACCTCGCACCCGGACGTCATCGAGTGCGCTGTAGTGGGCGCGCCCGACAAGCTCAAGGGCCAGTCGCCGTTTGCGATCGTCGTGGCGCACGCCAGAGTGGCGGCGGCCAGTGGCGACCAGCCGCACAACTCGGCACAGAGCGACTCGGCAAAACAGATGCTCAAGAACATCAACGACCACGTTCGCAAGGAGATGGGCCCCATCGCCCAGCTGTCTGGCCTCATCGAGGCGCAGAAGCTGCCCAAGACGCGCTCGGGAAAGACGCTCCGAAGGAGTCTCAGGCAGGCAGTCGAAAATGCAGCCGCCGGAAAGAGGAGTAAGTGCATGCATGCGAGAGGTGCTGCTGCGTGGGTGTGCGGTCGCTGACATCTTGCTCTGGATTTGACTCGCAGATGCACCTGTCGAGTAAGTATGGTGGCGCGGACGAGCAGCCGGCTACGTCAGGTCGCCGGTGCTGCCGGTGCGGAATTACGCCGCGCAGGCACAAAATCGCAGCGGAAAAACAACCTTCTCCAAAGCCTTTTCCTGGGCGTCAGAGGCGCGCGCTCGTTTTCCCCGCTTTCGAGCTGGGAGGATCGGCGCGCACGGCCCGCGGTCCAACCACCTCTCTGCACCCAAAGCTGTCGCTGACACCTACAACCTCGTCTTTGCTTGTGCTCACCATCCAGCTTCCCACCCACCATCGAGGACAAGGACGTGATCGACACCGTGCGCAAGGCGATCGAACAGTACTTTGACGCGCTCGACAGCCCCAACGCCTCCGCCACCTCCACCTCCACTGCACCACCTGCTGACTCGACTCCCGCCATGTCGCTACCCGCGGGCGTCAAGCCCACAATGAAGGCGCTGCAGCTCGAGCGGCCCGCCGGCGAAGCCAAGAAGGGCCAGCGCAACGTGGCGCTTGTGCGCGAGGTCGCCACGCCCAAGCCCAAGTCCGACCAGGTGCTCGTCAAGATCCACGCCGCCGGCTTCAACCGCAGGGACGAGTGGTCCATGGTCGGCGCCTACCCGGGTCTCGTGTACGGCAACGCCACCATGGGCTGCGATGGAGCAGGCACTGTCGTTGCACCCCAAGGATTTAGCGTGCCCAACCAACACCCGGATGGCCTGGTCTTGCTGACCCCCACCCGTGGCTGGGATTCGGACAAGGACGGACCGGAAGCCGAACTGCCCGGTCTCAGCGACGAAGAGAGGTCCAACGGGCTTGGCGGCAAGGGCTTCGGTATCTTGGGTGCTACGGCGCCAACTAACGGCGTCGGCACTTTCGCCGAGTACGTCGCTGTCGAGAAGGACCAGATCGTAGCAGCGCCCAAGCACCTTACTGCCGAACAGGCCGCCACACTCCCCTGCGCCTCCGTCACTGCCTACAGGTAAGTTCCGCGTTCATCTTCTCTGTTGAGCATCATGCTGACTTTTTCGAGCCTTTGTTTTGACTGGATGCTTGGTAGGGCGCTTTTCACCAAGGCGCAGGTGAGCAAGGGCCAGAACGTGCTTCTGACGGGCGTTGGTGGTGGCGTAGCGATGCTGGCGCTTCAAATGGCGGTTGCAGCCGGTGCCAACGTGTACGTCACCGGCGGGTCGGCGGACAAGATTGCGCGTGCAGTGAAGCTCGGTGCCAAGGCAGGTACGGAGTACAAGGACACGAACTGGCCGGGCAAGATCCGTAAGCTCCTGCCTCGCGCGCGGCCGTATCTGGACTGCGTCGTCGACAGTGCCGGCGGCGAAATCGCCGCACAGGCGCAGAAGGCTGGGCTGAAAGCGGGCGGACGCGTGGTGATCTTTGGCATGACGGCGGCGCCCAAGTTGACGTATACGATGAAGGAGGTGCTCAAGAACATCGAGGTGCTCGGAAGCACCATGGGCAGCGCAAAGGAGTTCGAACAGAGCATCCGCTTTGTCGAGCAGCACAGAATCGTGCCCGTTGTGGATACCGTGCTGGACGGCTTGGAACAGGCGGATCAGGGCTTCGAACTTCTGGCTCAGGCAGATAAGAGGTCCGGTGGCAAGGTGGTCATCCGCCTCGCGAGCGAACAGCCAAAGAGCAAGCTCTAGCTCCACAGCACGTCTCGAATGTAGCTTCGTATCAAAATGGATCAGGACTTGCAATGGCTGGTGCACGATGCGATTGCGAGCGGTACAAATACAAATGCAGGGTGTGACATGTGGGGACGATTACTTTGATGGTTTGGGTGGGGGTGGCATTGAGCCTGGCAGCGACGACTTTGCGCCGGGAAGCAGTGAGAATTGGCCCTGCTTGAACCACTTTTCGTTCTCCTGTGCCTTTCTCCTACTCGGATCGACGAGCTCGATTCCCTGCACGGGCGTGAAGGCCAGCGACGATGCCGTTCCATCCGCCCCACCCCTACCGAGTACGGACTGGGTTCCCCCCGCCGCACCCCTAAGCGCAGCGATGCGACTCTTATTCGCCTTGCTCATCCGTGCCTTGGACCGGTCCTCTGCGGTCTGTGCGCGCACCTTGCCCGACGCCGACGAGTTGATCATGCCCAGCCCCACGGACTCGTCGTATCCAAACGCCTCCTCCTCCTGCTTGCCGAACTCCATGCGGTTCTGCATCTTGCGCAGCTCCGTCATGCCGTTCCTCTCCTTGGCCCGGCGCACCTTGGCTCCACCACGCCGCTTCTTGCCCCCACCCTCCTTGGGCACGGGCAGCACCTTGTCGAGTTTCTGCGGAGGCGGTTCGAGAAGCTTTTCGATCTTGCGCACGAGCTCGGCGTGCAGCTTGCGGCCGTACGATCCGTCGCGCGAGGTGGTCTTGCCCGCATCCATGCGCGCTGCGAGCAGCGCCTTTGCAGACACCATGCGCACGGCTTGGCGCTTGTAGTCGTCCGGTGTGGTGGCTACCAGCTCGCTCTGCGTGATGAAGCCGGACGAGCGCAACGAGCCGCCATGCGCGGTCGAGAGACCAATCGAGTTCTTCTTGGCCGCACCGAGCAGGTGCAGATTGCACGCCGGGATCTTGCTGAGCCCCTCAAGTCCGCCGGCTGCGCCGAGCAGCTTGGTCGCCGTGCGCGTGCCGACGACCGCAGACAGGTTGGGTGCAACAAACGACATGCGCGACTCGACGTACGCCAGAATGCGGCTGCGCACCGATTCGAGCTCCAACACCATCTCGAGCGCCTCTTGCACCGCTTTCCACTCCTCTGAAGGCAGAGGACGCCCCGATGTCGTGGATGCAGTCATGCTGATGACTACCACCGTACCGTGCGGGAGCACGCCCTCGAGCTTGGCGCTGCTGATTTCGTCGTCGTTGCCGATGGCCTGCACCGCCTGGATGTAGTCGTGGGGGGCCGGGATGAGCGTCTCGAGCTCCGGGAAGCGAGGCGAGTAGTGGTCGCGGATGAACTTGTGCACCAACATCACCTCGTTGTCCACGTCGACTGCGATGTTGTTCGCGGTGACGATGAGGTGGTATTCGGGCGAGTCTTCCAGCACGCCAGCAAGGTCGGGCTCGGGCAGCGACATGAAGTGGTCGATCTGCTTGAGCACGCCATAGACCTTGCTACCACTGCGCAGAAGCGAGGCGACGCTGCGAATGCTCGTGGTTTTGGAAAGGTCGAGCTCGTCCACCTCGGCCTGGTCGCGCTCGGCAGCAGGCTGCACTGCATTGCGTCCAAGTGTGACGCCTCCTGTGGTCGCCGAACCATTCGAGCTCGAGCCCTCGCCTTTGTTCATAGGATCGTCTTCATCGTCGCTGCCATCCTCGAGGTCGTCCAGATCAGCATCGTCGATATGCACGCGTTTACTGCTGCTGTCCTGTGCCCCCTTCCCATCACCGTCATCTTCGGGATGGGTTCGCTTGGTGCCATTTTGATGCGTCGTCGCCTGCGCATCATCACTGGGCTGGGCTTGGATCTCCTGCTCTTCGTCCGAGCCAAAGTCGGCCAGAAGCTCGTCGGCGAAGCTGGCCATGTCGATGTCCTCTAGGGGTGGTGGATGGAAGGCGGGGCTGAGAAGAACAGGTCCGCGGCCAAAGCACAGCGACTTTGGATTCCCGCCCAAAAAAGCTCTCGGCCGGCTCAAAAAAAAAAAA
>AWNI01000008.1:1020137-1042955 GCA_000517465.1 Moesziomyces aphidis | reverse complement strand
CAGCAGCAGCAGCAGCACGTTCAGGTACAGGAGCAGCCCACCGTCTAAAGCTGCAAGCGAGCCCCCCACTCACCCGCCCCTCGAGACACGAGCAGCAGATGCCCGCACAGGCATACACCTCGCATTCGTGCCGACAGCTACAGCTATCTAAGACATCCTTCCCTCTTTCTCTTCCTCCATACAACGTCGTTTCTAACGCAGCCCTCTTCCGCTCGTCAACCCCTTCGCTAGGCTTCTCCTCATCACTCCACCTTGCACACCGACGCTCGTATCGTGCAAGACACTCTCGATTGCGGTGCAGAGGGGCCCAACAACCCTCATCGAGCCTAGCCATGTCGTCCGGCACTTCCTTCGCCGACTTGGCCCACCAGGCATGGGATACTGCCGCCCAACTCACTGGCTTCTCGGCTATCGGCGAGCAGTCTGAAGACCAGGACAGCGAGCAGCAGTCAGACGCAGACAAACAGCAGAAACCCAACGCCCAGACCCCGAACGGAAAAGAAGACCACAGCGAATCGTCAGACACAGCGACTCCGGCCCAAGATCCATACCGCGCCGCGCCTGGGAATCATCCCAACGACCCTGCCGCCCGAATCAACCATCCGGACGCAGTCAACAAACCCGCTCAGGCTGCAAGCGGTGCAGACCGCGCCGAGCCAAAGATTGACAACCCCAGCACAGAGCAACATGACCAGCACAAGCAACAGACGTTCAAACACGCATCAGAGGCCCCTCCCCACGATGATATGGGCCAAGGCATCATCGAGCGCGCGCTCGGCGACCAGGGCATGACCGCACAGCGACAGGGCACCGTCTACGACAAGCAGCTCGAAAACGAGATGGACGGCTCCTACAAGGACACCGAAAAGCAGACAAAGTCAGAGACCGCCGCCGCAGAGCTCGGACGGCCCATCCATTCCGAACGCAACCAGCACCCCGACAAGCAACACCCGAGTGCAGACGCGCATCAACCGCACGCCGCCAATCGCGGACCCTCTTGGGCATCCCGTCCCGATGACGCACAACGCGCCAAGATCGCAAAAATGAAGGAGTCCCAGAAGGAAGGCACTTGGAAACGACGCTTCTCCAGCTTCAACCCAAACTCGGACGCCTCCGCTCCTTCCACCCCAAAGCCAAAGAACAACGACGACCAAAAGGACATCGACAAGCACGACGATCCCGAAAAGGAACGAGGCACGGGTCTCTTCAGCGGCATGTTCGACACTCATTCTCCCGCACGCCCAGCACTCAACATCTTTGGCCCCAGCGGTGCGCAGCGCAGCTCGACTCTGCGCAGCAACGCCAATAAGGACGACGACGTTGACGCCGCACCTCGCAACACCTCTGATGCAAAGGGCAAGCAGCACGACATGACCGAAGCCAACAAGGCCTCCCGTTCCTCCAGTCGATGGGCTGAGAACTCGAATCGAATGCGCAATGCCTTTGAGCCTCCAACACCCTCCGCCGAAACAGCCACCGACGACAACGGCCCACAAAGAAACGACGACGACGTGCCCACTCCAGAGCTTTCACCCGACGCTCAGAAGCTGCGCGCCATCACCAAGATCATGCTTGGTCCCAACAAGGACAAGGACGAGCCCGCCTCGCCCGACGCTTCCGGCAGCGGCGGTCCCCAACAGGCACAGACGCGATGGGCTCAGCTCAAGAAAAAGGTGCGCGAGTCCCAAAAGGCCAAACGCGAGCAGACAAAGACGGGTGCCGTCAACCTCGACCTGGCCAAGGAGCTTCAGACCGGTATCTTGCCAGTCTTCCTGCTCAAGATGGCCGTGGAACGCGACGAGGCAAAGCGTCGACGCATCCCCGTCCTGCTCAACCATCTCCGTCTCCGCGTGACCGATAGCGTCAACCCCATGCACAATACCCACGCCGTCTTCCGCATCGAGCTCGAGTACGGCGACGGCCTCGTCAAATGGGTCATCTACCGCGAACTTCGCGACTTTATCAACCTGCATGCCCACTATCGAGCCGCAGCCCTGCGTGGCTATCTCGGCAGATCCATCGGCAACTCCACCGAGGGCGACGTCGGCCTGCCCAGCTTCCCCAAGATGAGTCTGCCCTACTTCAACCAACTCCAGCGACAGGGCAAGACTTCCCGCGCCGACTTCGCCCGAGCCCAGAGAGATGCGCTGGAGAACTACATCATCGAGCTCATCCGCCGCACCATGTTCCGTCCCGAGGCCAATCGCCTCTGCAAGTTCTTCGAGATCTCGGCGCTGTCCGTCTCGCTCGCCAGCCGTGGCGGCCACCAGGGAAAGCAGGGCTACCTTCGCATCCTCTCGCGCTCGTCCCGCAAGAAGGACCAGAAGAGCGTTCTCACCCCGGCGCGCTGGGCAAAGGCGTACGAGCCCAAGTGGTTCATCGTCCGCGAGAGCTTCATCGCCATCGTCAATGAGCCCGACAGCTTGCAGCTCTACGACGTGTTCCTGATGGACAACGAGTTCAAGGTCGAACGGCCCAAGCGATTGTATAAGCAGACCATGCATATCGCCCATGGCCTCACGCACAGCGACGAGAAGAAGGGTCCCGAGGTCGAGAGCTCCGAGCAGCCCGATTCAGCCAACACCTCTGGATCCAAGCAGGCTTCGTACGACCAGACCGCGCTGCTCACTGGCGGCCACTTCAAGGACGTCGACCCCAAGAAGCGCGACGAGGCCCACGAAGCCGAAAGGCACGCCAGCAGTCACACCTTCTATATCCGCAACGCAGAGAGAAAGCTCAAGCTCGTCGCCAAGAACGAGCGCATGATGGAGCAGTTCATCGTCTCACTGCAGAAGATGGCGGCGCGAAACATCTTTGGCGGCACGAATCGCTTCGAGAGCTTCGCGCCCATCCGTCTCAACGTCTCGGCCCAGTGGCTGGCGGATGGACGCGACTACTACTGGAACCTCAGCAAGGCGCTCATGATGGCCAAGGATCGCGTCTTCATTCACGACTGGTGGCTCAGCCCAGAGCTCTACCTGCGCAGGCCAGGCCATCCCAAGTGGAGGCTGGACAACGTGCTCAAGAAGAAGGCCGAGGAGGGCGTCAAGATCTTTGTCATTATCTACAACGAGGTGTCGAACAACTTTACACCCACCGACTCGAACTACACCAAGCAGCGGCTCATCGGTCTCCACCGCAACATCTTTGTCCAGCGCTCGCCGAGCCATTTCAAGACCGGCACATTCTACTGGGCGCATCACGAGAAGCTTTGCGTGATCGACGAGACGATTGCATTCATGGGCGGTCTCGATCTCTGCTTTGGCCGCTACGATACGCCTGCGCACGTGCTTGTCGACGACGCCCTCTACCACAAGCGCGACAACGAGTCGGAAACCAACCTGGGCTTGTCGAGCGCGCCTGGCTATCTCGGTCCCACCAAGGATGGTCGCGAGGCGCACATCTGGCCGGGTCAGGACTACGCCAACGAGCGCGTCATGGAGTGGCATACGCTCAGCAAGCCTGCCGAAGACTTGTTTGCGCGTGACAAGTTCCCACGCATGCCCTGGCACGACGTCGGTCTTCAGCTGGTCGGACAGCCCGCGCGCGATCTGTGCCGCCACTTCATCCAGCGCTGGAACTTCTTGCTGCGCATCAAGAACCACACGCGCCAGATGCCCTTCCTCGTGCCGCCGCCCGACTTTACGCCCGAGGAGCTGCAAAAGTACGGCCTGACGGGTACGTGCGAAGTGCAGATCTGCCGCTCCGCAGGCCCGTGGAGTCTGGGCACGGCCAACAAGATCGAACACTCGATCCAGAATGCCTACCTCAAGTCGATCCAGATGAGCGACCACTTTGTCTACATCGAGAACCAGTTCTTCGTCACCTCGACCATCATGGAGGGCAACAAGATCGAGAACAAGATCGGCGAGGCGCTCGTCAGCCGCATCATCCGCGCGCACCGCGAAGGGACGCCGTGGCGCGCCGTCATTGTCATTCCGCTCATCCCAGGCTTCCCGATGCCCATCGACCATCCGGATGCGTCGTCGGTGCGACTGATCGTCGAGCTGCAGAACCGGTCGATCTCGAGGGGCGAGCATTCGATCTTTGGCAAGCTGCGCCGCGAGGGCATCGATCCCGAGCGCTACATCAGCTTCTTCTCGCTGCGCACGTGGGGCAAGCTGCGCGGCGGACAGCTGACCACGGAGCAGGTGTACCTGCACGACAAGATCATGGTTGTCGACGACCGACTGGCGATCATCGGCTCGGCCAACATCAATGAGCGCAGCCAGCGCGGCGACCGCGACTCGGAGCTGGCGTGCGTCATTCGCGACCACGACATGGTGGACAGCTTCATGGGCGGCAAGCCGTACAAGGTGGGTCGGTTTGCGCACACGCTGCGCATGCGGCTCATGCGCGAGCATCTGGGTGTCGACGTGGATGAACTCGAGGCCAACGAGCGCCGCACTGGCGAGGCGCGCGAGTCTACCCACGGTCACGGCTCGACGAACGGGCGCGAGGGCTCGGCAGCGGCTGCATCGGTGTACTCGGATGATGTCGAGACGGTCAGCTCTGACGGCGAGTGGGACCCAGACCACGAGCAGAGCCACAACGGACTCAAGCGTCAGGCGAGCAAGGAGGCCTCGGCGTCCGATGTGGTCGACGTACCGACCACCAAAGAGAGCTTGAAGCAGGCAACGTCCAAGCTGGCGGACCGCGGCAACGGAACAGTCTCGGAGCTGCGCCACCAGATCAAGGACACGCTGAGCAACGGCACGAGCAAGGCCAAAACCGAGATGGAGGCTGCGGCGGATCCGATTGCCGAGTCGGCCAACCACAACGAGAGGTACCAAGCTGCGCGCTCCGAGCGCGTCAGTGCGGCGATGCGCGGCGAAGAGCCGCAGAGCCTTGCGGACGGCAGGTACGACAGCTCGCTCGAGCCGACGCTAGAAGAGAAGCTTCTGGCGGAGGACGTTCCTGCGGTCAACGGTCGCGCCGCGAATGCGGACGGCGAATCGAAGCGCACCAGACCGTCTTCGGACTACCACCGTCTGCTGGGCTCGTTGAGTTCGTCGAGTCTGGGACCCGAGAGGGAGACGGACATGCTGCAGCGAGCGAGCCAGCGCGGGCTTGGAGACGATCTGGACGTGGGTGGACCCGAGGATTTGCGGCGCAAGATTTCGGGCCGCATGTCGACGAGTCTGTGGAACCTGCCTGCGGCATCGCTTGAGATTGATCCGCTCAAGTTCCAGGATCCTGTGGACGACAGTTTCTACATTGACTACTGGCTGACGTGTGCGGTGCACAACACGCAGATTTTCCGCAAGGTGTTCAAGTGCGTACCGGACGACACGGTGACGACTTGGGCCGAGTACAAGGCGTTTGGTGCGTGGGCGGATCGATTGGCGCGCTCAGGCAAGTTTGGAGCCAAGGAGAGCCGAGACGTGCGCGACGCGCAGGCGCACAGTGTACCTGGTGCCAGCGTCGGCGGCCCTGTCGGCCAAACCTCAACCAAGCAAGAGGGGGACGAAAAGAAGGCGGACCAAGACCAGATTCCGAGTGCACTGCGAGATGCACAGGCAAGTCAAAATGCCCCCGGCAAGGAAAAGGCCGTCGAGGGATTCTCGACGCGAGAACTCGACCAGATGGAAGCCCTGCTCGACGAGTGCAGGGGCTCGTTAGTCCTCCATCCCACCCGCTTCTTGGAGGCCGAAGACCACTCGAACAACTTCCTCTTTGCCATGGACCGCATCAACCCACTGCTCATCTACGATTAGACTCTCTTTTTACGCCATTCTCGCTTTGTACATGAATGCAATCGTTCGATCGCATCGTCAACTTTGGGGGTTGGAGATGGTTGTGGGCAATGCTTGGGGTTGTTTATGCAATAAAAGTACAGTGTTGGTGGGGGTGTATGCTTAGTCGTCTTGCGCAGTCGCGTAGATGGCCGTGTACATCTTGCACATGCTGGCGTATGCTCGTTCGTCTCGCGTCCTGTAGAGGGTTGCGGCATCGACGTTGAGAGGGCTATCTGGTTCAGGTGCGTCGAGCAGGGCCAGAATCGCAGTACACGCCGAGCTGAGCGACCAAGCGGGGGTCCATTGGGACTGGAGCACGTCGAGGCAGATTTCACCGTCCTTCCATGCGATGTTTGGGTGGAAGATGCGCGTGCGGAACTTGATCACCGGCGGCTTGGTCGGATAGGTGGGCGGCACTTGGATCGACAGCTCGAACACGCCGCCCGCATAGTTGCCCGAAGACGGCCCGCGCAGCGTGGCGATCCACTCGGTGAGATCCTCGCCTTCCACGTCCCACGGCCGCAGCTCGAGCAGGTCTGGATTGGCACGTAACGATCGCGTCGTGTTGGGCAGGAGACCAAGCTCCTTTTGTGTGGTCTGATATTCCTTAAGCAGCCGCTTGGCCGCCGTGTTGGATGCCATCGCGATCGGGTATTGAGCGGTGTTTCTTAGCCGAGGATGAAGCAGGCCGTTGTGGATCAACGACTACCAGAATGGATGGTGCGGTGGCAGAGGGTGAGAGAGGCCAACACAGGTAGGTGCCTCGAGGCTGTATAACGCCCAAGGCAAGATATCGGCACGGCAGATGATGTTGGTGGTAAGACGGTAGCAGGACGAGCCCCTTTCGACTTTCACGGAACGTTGCGTCCGGCTTCGACTCCACATGCTTTCTGCACCACACTGCGGTGCGCAAGCCGGTCTTTCTGAGGCATTTTTCCTTCTCGATGTGCCCAACCGGTTACGTGGGGTCCCGCAATCCCGAGTGGACCGGAACTAGAATTTTTACCCAGCAAGTTGTGACTACAGAAGGTCTGACACTTTTGGCTTTTTTCGAGGCAGCTTCGGAAAGAGGATTTTGGAAAATTGATCGTGCACCCTGAACGAGCGAGGAAGGGCGCAGGGACCCATCGAGCTCGGCTGGCCCGTGTGGATTCGCGTCAAGTTGGGAAGGCCCTGCATAACCGTCGTGCTCCAGACGCATCGATCGATGCGCGTCCAATCCATCCAACCCTCTCGCCGCGCCCAACTGGCACATGTCGCCGCTCAAATGGCCGCTGAGGTTGCCAAGCACGATGTGTGGCCTAGATGACGGCGGCCCGCCTCAGCTGTGGAATGCGGAACACCTGGCCCCCGAGCAGCCGAGCCACCAATACCAGATCCTACCGTCCACCTGAGACAAGCCTACAGCAAGCAGCCATGTTCGTAGCAGGCCATCGGAATGTCACACTGGCGATTGAGCTCCCTTTCCGATTCGATTTCCTCTCACTCTCGCTGATAAGGAAGCGGTCGAGTCGGCCAAATGTAGAGTGACTGGACGTGCATCGACAGGCGAAAGCAGGCACAGGACGGCGCGTGGAGCGGGTTTTACCCCACAGGCTCGGCAGGAGCGAGCGCTCGATTCGACAAGTACGGGATGCAAAGGGTGAAGTCACACTGCATCAGCCCTTTCGTTTTGCTTTTTTTGGCTTCGGGCGTCCTTCCTTCGCTGAGGTCGATCCTATACGGTAACTCCAGCCTCGAGTACTTGGAGCGAGAACGTGCAGTATGGAACAACCGCGCGTGCGCAAGATGTTGCCCCGCGCTCTCCAGCTGACATGGTCCAGATCACGCCAATACTGTAAGCGAGCATTAGAGCGTGGTCGACGTATGGATGACGAGCCGTGGCGGCAAGCTCACCCTGAGGTATTTGCGGTGCACGGGCGGGCGCATGCGCGTCGGATGCATTGCAGCTGTCACAAAACTGAGCGCGATGCATGGATGCAGCTGCGGCGAGGGGCCTGAGTCCACCGATGCGCCCGCCTCTTCCGTCAAATGCGCACGGAGCATGGCCACGCTCAGACAGGGCGAACGATGGAGCTTGCGGGACGTCCTTGCTGACCTCAGGCGAAGTCCCAGCTCAGCTCATTTTTGGCATCGGAGCTGCCCCGTTCGCGGCCCGGCCAGACCACCTCCACTCATCGAGCGTTGCTTGCTCCGCCGTCAGAAAGCATGTGGCCGAGCCATCTTCGATTCCCACAGAGAGGTCAACTGACTCTCGGCTCGACTCGCGCCCCTTGGCCCTTTCGGCCTCGCCGACGATGGCCGCCCAGAGTCGCAGACCGCCCTCCGTCTCGCTTGAGCGCGGCGCATGAACTGCGCACGATCTTCGGTCCACATCATTCCAACGAATTCAGGCTGCCAACCGTCCCACTGACTGCTGCAGCATTGCCTAACGCTGGCTGGCTGAGCGCTTGAACCGTCCGTGCACTGGTCCGAGCCGCAGCGGCTGCACCTGAGCCTCGACTGCATCCGTTTGGCGTAGCCGTTGGTGCGCTTCATAGCCGTCACGTTCGTCCGTAACCTCGCCCGAGCCCATTCGGCGAGTCCCCACCGATTCCCACGCTCCGAGTCGCCCGCAGCAACCAAAGTCTGCCCTCCATCCATATTATCCACGCATCTCACTGCCTGTCCGGCGACGCCTCTTCCCCATCCACCATCATCCTTGCTTGATATCGTGGCCGTCGCCAACGTCGCTGCCCGTTGCCCTCCGAACTTCGTGCTCACTTCTCCAAGTATCAACAGCGCCTTGGCCACCATCATGAACTCGTTCTACTACGACAGCGTCCTTGACGCCTTCAAGAAGCCCGATGTCACCATCCCCCCCATCCCCCCTCACCTCGAGCACCCCATCGTGTCCACCCAGTGGGGTCACACCTACCTCTGGGCCGTCTTCTTCATCATGGCCGGCTTCTCCGTACTCTTCTTCATCTCGTCCCAGCGCGCTTCCTACCGCTACCGTCTGATGCACACCACCACCTTCTTCATCACCGCTATCGCCGCTCTCTCCTACTTTGCCATGGCCACCGGCGTCGGCAAGACCCTCACCACCATTGGCGAGCACCGTCACGGCGCGCCCCGCGAGTTCTTCTACGCTCGATGTAAGTCTGCGCATCTTCACGTGCTTCGGCGGCTTGTTCTTCCCCGTCGCCACAGAAACGCCGTACCCCTAGTTGTTCGACCGGACTGCTGACTCTTTCCGCTTTCTTTTTGGCTTTTTTGCGAAATCTTTTCCTTCGACAGACCTCGACTGGGCCCTCACCACGCCGCTGCTTCTCTTCGACCTCACCCTCCTTGCTGGCCTGCCCGTTGCCGAGATCATCGTGCTCGTCTTCGCTGACGAGGTCATGATCGTCACGGGTGTCATCGCCGGCGTCCACCCAACCAAGACCGGCAAGTGGGGCTTCTTCACCTTCTCGTGCGTCGCCTTCGCCTGGGTCCTCCTCCAGCTCGTCACCTCAGGCCGCTCCACCGCCTTCCTCCGCAGCCCCAAGGTCGGCGGCCTCTACAACCAGATCTCGCTCGCCCTCGTCGTGGTCTGGACCCTCTACCCCGTCGCTTTCGCTCTTTGCGAGGGCACCGGCAAGCTTAGCCCCGACAAGGAGATCCTCTTCTTTGCCATCCTCGACGTCATTGCCAAGCCTCTCTGGGGCGCCTGGCTCCTCATTGCCACCCCTGACGAGGGCCATGTCCTCGTTCCCGAGAGCCTCTGCGCCCCCGCCGGCTCGCCTGCCTCGGGCGGCTACGGTGCCATCTCCCAGGAGCCCCGCGCCGAGGACGCTTAAGCAACACTCTTGGCTGCGAAGAGAATTCGTCTCAAAGTAACCCTCGGGAGCCGCTAGCCCTTTCCGTTTTTCGCCGAGGGCACGGCTCTCAATTCCACCCCCATCTTCCTATCGTCCTCTCGCGTCGATTACTTCGTTTCACTTGTATCTCCCGCTTTCCCACTCCCGGATGCCTTGCAGCGGTCAGGCAATCACTGTCCACGGCATGGCTCGAGCCGCCTATTTGCAGGCTGGCTCGGGCTTTCCGGGTTCACGACCTGCCATTCCATCATCTCTCGATTGCCTCATCCTTCCTGTAGTTTTGCGCTTTCGCTTCGATGTCTCAATGCCATCGCCTTTAATGACCTCGCTCCTGACCGTGGCCGTACGCTGTGCCGAGCAGCAAAGAATCCTTGCATGAGCGACAAGAATCCAGGGACAGACGTCAAAAATTGAAAGACTTCGAAAAAAGTTGATGAAAAAAAGGCCTCGAAAACGGCCGAGAGAATGATTTGCGCGACGCTTGACGAGGCTGGGCATGCTCACTTCCGCAACTGATGCAATCGCACCACGGACTTGGGTTTAGACTGATCGAATGATATTGAGGTCGAGAGTGCTATGTACAGCTTGAGGGATGGGATGGGTAGAACACTAGAGGTCTTTCTTTTGTTCGGCGGTCTGAGCCTCGATGGCCTTTGCGATTTGTTCGTGCTTGCGTCTTTCGACCCTCCTTTCCTGGCCCTTTGTGACGAGCGACTTGGGCTTGACGTCGGCAAACAGGCTCCAGAACGACTCGAGGATGTAGCTGCCTACGAAATCGATGGCCATGGCAGCGACAAGTTGAACCTGGTAGGCAGGCTGCATCTTGACGAGCTGAAGCCACTCGTTGAGTTCGGGCATGAACTCGGTGGCGCCCGCAATCGCAATGCCACCCACGGAGACAAGACCGTAGTAGAGGTACTTGTTCTCGCGGATGCTCTCGCGCCAAGGACGACCGATGTAGTTGACCGCAAACGTCGAAATTGTCTGGCTGAGTCCGAGCAGATACACGCCCGTGTTGAGGAGCGAGGGCGAGAATTTGGCCTCGAGATCGACCACATCCTCCGGCTGCTCGAAAACGACACTGAGACGCTGGATGTAGTACATGGTCGCAATATGCAGCGCGGTCTGCGTCAGGATCGATCCAAACACATACGCGTTGAGGATGTTGGCCACAGGACGTTCCTTGGAAAGCTTGTCGATCGGCTGCCCTCGCGAGATGCACAGGAAACAAACCGAAGCCAACATGCCCGAAATCGTCACCTGGTAGTCTCCGAACTTGATACCATCCAGATACAGCACGGAAAGCGAGTAGGCCTGGATGAGACAGTTGAGCGCCAGAATCTTGTACATCTGGATCGTCGCCACCAATGTGCACCTTCCCTGCCTGATGATCGCAAGCACCGAAGCCACCTGCGACAGCTTCGACGTGAACGGCGCCGCAACCGACGCATCTCCAAGCCTGATCTGCGGCGGACCGTCGTCCAGCTCGGCATCCGCCATCGACGCTGTGATGGTCGACAGGTCGAACTTGGCGGCGCGATCCGTAGTGCGCGCACTGTTCATGTTGGCCAGAGCATCTTCGCGAGCCCTTTCGAGGTCCGGGAACTTCTCCTTGAGCATGGGCGGGACAGGAGGAGGCGGCTGACCGAACCTCGCGGTCAGCGACAGCTGCGACTCGTACACCTTCTTCATGCGCTCCATCCTCTGGTGCTCGGCGATCTTGGCGAGGTCCTCGGGCGTACCGTCCAGCAGCGCCACACCGATGTTGGCCGCCTTGAGCGCACCCACATCGTTCGTGCCGTCACCGGCCATGAGCGTGATGTAGCCAAGCGACTTGAGCGAGTTGAGGATGAATTCCTTCTGCGAGGGCGAGACACGTGCATACACCCACGTGTTCTGCACAAGCGCGTCCCAAGCCGTCGCGTTGTCCTGATACTGCTTCATGGCGACGCCCGTGATGCAGATGTCGTACGTGTCGAACAGCTTGGTGTCGATGGGGTCCGATGCCTTGACTGGGATCACGACCGACTCGTCGACCGATCGCCAAACGAGGTCCTGCTCCGATTTCGCGCCCTCGCGCACGTCGAGGATGAGCGTCTGACGATCCACGATCTCAACCTGCGTAGCCACATGCACGGCCGTCAGCGGGTTGTCACCCGTGATCATGATGCAGCGGTGCGACGAGTCGTTGAGCTGCTTGAGCGACTCGACGGCATCGGGCTTGAGCGGGCAGTGGAAGACGAGGAAGCCGGCGAATTTGAGCCCGGCCTCGACCTGGTCGCGTTGCATGTTGTTGATGGCGTTGGTGTCGTTGGCCGAGACGTTGTCGACAAATCGGTATCCGAGCGCAAGCACACGCGATCCACGTCGCGTGAAGCCCTTGTAGGTGTCGTCGTAATGCGCGGGAAGCTGGGCGAACATGGTCTTGAGCGTCTCGGGTGCACCCTTGACGGCGATCATCACGCGGCGGTTGCCCGACTGGTCGATCACGTGGTTGATAGTCGACATGCGCTTGAGAGCCGATGAGAACTGGAACCTACGGCGGACCTGAACGCCAAAGCGGTGCGGGCCAGCCTTGGGGTCGGTCGGTGTGAGCAGGTCGCCCTTGTTGAGCTTCCAGTCCATGGCCTCGAGCGTGGTCTTCTCCATCGGGTCACCGACGAGGCCGTCCTCGAGCAGAACCAGGGCGTGAGCCGAAGCGAGCGTCAGCGTCGTCTCGGCCGAAGCCTCCTTGAGCGGGATGAGCGGCGAGTCGCCGCCGGGGGAGCAGTTGACCACGCCCTGCACCTCGAGGTCTTCACCAGTGATGGTGCCGGTCTTGTCGAAGCAGCAGACGTCGACACGGCCGGCGTAGGGGATGCGGAAGGGTTCGGTGCAGAAGATGGCGTGCTTGGCGAGAGCCATGAGCGAAGCGTTGACAGCCATGGACAGCTCCATGGGCAGCTCGGGCGGCACGACCGAGGTGATGATGAGCACGCAGTCGAGCAGAAGCTTGCCCTTGGGGCGCTCCATCTCGTTTCCGCGCACCCACACGTACCAACTTGCGGCGATGGCGAAGATGAGCAGGAAACCGATGAAGACGAAGCTCTCGAGGTTGTTGGCCGTAACGCGCGATTCGTTCTGGAAGACCATGAGGCGAATGAGCTGACCCTGAGACGTGCCGAATCCAGTGCGGAGGACGATGCCGAGCGCACCATTGTCCGGAGCACGCAGCTTGGCGTAGCTGCTGTCGGCCTCGGGTGCAGTGGTCTGGAGCACCTTAGTACCGCCGAAGACGACGTTGTTGCGATCGGCGCCGTTGACGTCAAGGATGTCCTTACCGTCGCGCAGCTCGATGTTCTCCTTGAGCAGCGGCGTGCTCTCACCGGAAAGCATGGCCTCGTTGACGATAGTTGATCCTGCTACGAGCAAGAGGTCGCAAGGAGTGGCAGAGTCCTCCTTGGATCGGTCGATGGAGACGAGGTCGCCAGGAAGCAGGTCGGAGGTCTGCATCTCGGCCCACTTGCCGGCACGGTAGACCCAAATGTTGTACGGCTTGATCGACATGGTTCGGAACTCGCTGAGGGTGCGCAGACGCTGGAAGACGACGGTGCACTCGAAGACGATGAGCATGAAGAGCGTGAAGAGCGAGTAGTACCAGTACTCGTCGAGCATCCACAGGCCCACGCAGAAGACCTGGAAGACGAAGAAGGGTGCGACAGCGTGCTCGAGGAAGAGATCGACGAACTTGGGCTTGGGAATGTCGAGCTCGTTCTTGCCAAAGGTGCCGAGCGCGAGCTCGACGTCCTTCTCGGTCTTGAAGCCGCGGTTGGACTGGAACTTGGAGAGGGGCGGCTTGGAGTCAGCGGGATAAGGGAGGCGACGGAAGGTGGGAACATCGATGAGCGGCGAGACAAAGATGTCCGTCGGGGCCGCGGAAGGGTCAGGGGTGGCGAGGATGTACTTGTCGGCCTGGTAGGTGAAGGAGATCTCGACGGGCAGGTTGGAGCGCTCTACGCGGTCGAGAGAGACGATGGCGCCCTCGCCCTTGTGGAGCAAAGGGTGAATGCGGACGAGCTGAGCATCCTCCAGACCCTTGGCGGAGACGCAGGTGGTGAGTGCCCTGGCGGCGATGCTCCACTTGGTGATGAGGAAGCTGAGTGCGTGGCCGGAGATGAGAAGGACGGTGAAGACGAAGGTCCACTCCTCGGATCTGACCCACTCGTCGTACTTGACAAAGTAGGCATACGCCCAGATGGGGTAGAGCGAGAGGAATGGGATCACGTAGAGGTGGAGGTGGGTTGGGATGCGCTTGTGCAGCGAGATGCTGGCGATCTCTGGGGACTGGATCGCAAGCTTCATGCTGGGCGAAGCTGTGCTACGACTGCGGCGACCGGTGCTTCCGGCAGCAACAGTAGCGGAGACGGCAGCAGCAGCGAAGCCTGTGTAAATGTGCGTTGCGTGCAAGCGTCCGAGCTTGACACGAAGAGATCGACGCCTGAGGGAGCGTGGATGTCTATTAGCGATGACCGTGCTGTGCGGTGATGGCCAAGAAGATGGAAGGACAAGGGGTCTGTGCCGCAATAGAAATTGATTTCGGCGTGGAGTGAGTGGCTGACGCGCACCTCGAGCAAGAAGATCTTCCTTTGCGCTCCACCACCACACCGCCTGCAGCCTTTCTAGCTAGGCTTCATTGGCTCCGGCCCGCCTCTCTCCCTGCTGTCTGTTCTCGCATTCGTTTCGCTCGCTCCACGTCGACATTGTCTTACGCGGCCAGCTCGAAAAGGTCGGCTTCCCACTTGACTTGAGACCGCCCGAAACTGAGAATGTTAGACTGTTGCACGATATCATCACGTGGATTGTCGCACGAGTGGCTCAACACGACCGAGCAGCGACTGAGCGAGCGGACAGAGACGCGCGCGCGTCTCGACTGGCGTTGTTGCGCCGAGAGCAACACCTCCGCAACGGGAAAAGTTACACAGCCAGCCAACACGATTTGAATCGCGACAGATGCGATGATCCCAACCACCACTATCACCGCCGTCATCATCATCAGATCGCGCCATGGAGAACCCACATGTGAGTGCAACATTCTCAGAAGGAGGACCACACCAAGAAGCCGAGCTGACGAGATCGGAAATCTGATTACGACATTGCAGGAGGAGAGGCAATCTCTGCTTCTGGAGCGGATTACCAAGAGCGTGCATCGCCTCAACGAGGCGCTGCAGGAGCTCGACCGCTCCGTAGTCGAAATCAACAACCACAACCAGGCCGTCATCATCGTGTCCGATCTCTCGGAAGCCGTAAGTCGTGATCGCGGCTGCATACATGTCGGAGCAGGCGGCGTCGCTGACCTTCACCTGCTCGTCTCCTTCTCACAACTCTTCCAACAGTACCGTCGCAATGCAGCATTCAACCTGTACAACATGGACGCTCATGCCGAAGACGTGCAAGGAAAGAGCTCACTCGGGTGAACTCCTACGATTCGATCGGTCCGTCGTCCAGGATCGGTTGCACCGTCCTCAGCTTCGTCCATCGACCCTTCTACCGCTCGAATCGCTGTGATCACTCGTCGAGTATACGTAGAGGCACGGACTGCCCCCTTGTATTTGTATCTGCTCTTTCCGCCTCGATCTGCCGACGAAACGTGCGCTTCCTTGCGCGCTGTCGCTCGTTCCTGATGAATGAATTATACCCTCGAACAGTTGCGCTTCTTTCTGCAAGCTCATGCAGGGACTGACCATGGAGAGAGCTTACTAATCTATCTGTATCATGATCCCCATCGGCGGAATCAGCACTACTTGCCAGACCTTGAAAACTTATGAGCGAGAGAGAAGTGAAAGCTAGGCTATTCACGGCAAAAGCCGGTTGTTGTTAGATCTTGGAGTTTCTCTGCTCGCCCGACTTTCCGCCCCGGCGCAACTCTGATTGGCCCACCGGCCCGCCGAGGCAGAATGTTATCACTCCCCAGCCGAGATAAGAAGGGCGTTTGCATCGGACGTTTGCACCTTCGAAACCTTCCAACGAGGGTCCGACATTGCAGCTTGACCGAGATTGCACCGGTGATTGCGCCAAAGTCGGACGAGCTTATCGGCAGCCGTTCCGAAAGAGGTGGATCGGTCGGCGGAAGAGCAGCAGTGGATCCGGGAAGAGCCGCGAAAGAGTGGTTTCGCACCTGTGTCTGTATGAGTGTCAGGAAGGATGCCACGCGCAGCGCGCAAACGTTTCGCAGGGAGCCGATGGCAGATTGCTCATCAGGCCGAGCCTGATACAGCTGCTTTGCCAGGGAGGGAGGTGGCAGCGGATTTGATCGTTGATGGAACAGAGGAGTCGTCCTAAAGCCGATGATAGCCTGCGGAATGGCTATAATTCGCCCTCCGAATTCGCCGACGCAGTAGGGTGCGATTTCGCCGCCGCCTCTCATTCGCCTCCAACGCTCTGCGGGGGCGGGGGCGCAAAAGATAAGACAAGAAGAAGTGTCAAGCGAGTTCGAAGCGGCCACAGATGCCTTACAGCGCTAGCTCATTGGATCAGCTTATCAAAATCCTTGCATGGATCCCTCTCCGCATGCTGTCCACGCCAGACACGCGTGCTTCGCCATGCAGGGACCAAAGCTCGTGGTCTTTCGTTAGCCCGGCCTTCCACCACATATAAGCAAGCGTCTCGTGTCGGATCGCTCAGAAGTCCGTCAAACCTGTCCATCCCACCAACGACCAGTCGCCACCATGCCGATCTCGAAATCCCCCTCGATGGAGGCGGCGGACGACGCCAAGCTCGATGCGTACGTCGGTGAAGTCAGCTCGACGCCCTATGTCTCGTCCGCCGACGGCGAGAACGCCAAGGCGCAGGCGCTCGACATCGATGCTTCGACCATCACTCCGGCAGAGCTCAAACAAGTGCTGCGCAAGATCGATCTGGTCATCATGCCCCTCCTGTGCGTCGCGGTCCTGCTGCAGTTCCTCGACAAAACTTCGCTCAACTATGCCTCGCTCCTTGGTCTCAAGAAGGACACCAATCTCAAGGGGCAGGAGTACTCGTGGCTCGGCTCCTTCTTCTATGTCGGCTACCTCGTCGCCACCCCCATCCACGGATTCTTCCTCCAAAAGATGCGTCTCCCACGCTATGTCGCCATCTGCATCGTCCTCTGGGCCATCTCGCTCGGCGCACACGCAGCTTGCAAGAACTATGGCCAGCTCTTGGCAGCGCGATTCTTCCTCGGTGTGTTCGAAGGGTCCCTCACAACGGCCAACATTCTCCTCACTGGTCGATTCTACACCCAGCAGGAGCAGGTCACACGCACTTCGATCTGGTTCGCCAACAACGGTTGGGCACAGATCCTCGGCGGAGGCATTTCGTACGCTCTCCAGGTGCAGAAGCCCTCCAAGCTCAAGGTGTGGCAGCAGATGTACCTGATCCTGGCCGGCGTCGCACTGGCATTCGGTATCGTGGTGTGGTTCTTCATGCCCGACTCGCCCGCTACGATCCGATACCTCAACGAGCGCGAGCGCCAGGTGGCCGTGCACCGCATTAAGCAGAACAAGTCCGGTATCCACGACTCCAAGTGGAAGTGGGACCAGCTCAAGGAAGCCGTGCTCGACCCACGTCTCTACCTCTTTTTCCTGGTCGTCTTCACCGCCAACGTCGCTAACGGTGGTGTCTCCAACTTTGGTTCCGAAATCATCAAGCAATTCGGCTACAACTCCAAGACTACAGCGCTTCTCGGCATGGCACCAGGCGCGTTGGAGGTTGTCGCAGTTTACTTTGGCGCTTGGCTCGCCTTCGCCACTGGCACCCGTGTCATCCCCGGTGTACTCATGTACATGCTCGCCGTCGTCGGAGGCACCATGATGATCGCTATCCCGGCCCATGCCAAGGCCGCTCGCTTTACCGGCTATGTAATCGTGTATTGCTACCCTGTCGCTAGCCCTTTCTTTTACAGCTGGCTCAGTTCCAGCGTGTCCGGAACGTCCAAGAGGATCGTCTTCAACACCGTTCTCCAAGTCGGATACTCGGTGGGCAACCTCGTGGGTCCCCAGACCTACCGAGCCAAGGATGCACCAGACTACGTGCCTGCCAAGATCACGCTCATCGCCATGTTCGGCGCGGCAGCCGTGTGCTTGACCGCCATCGGTTCGGTCCACTACTTGTGGAACAAGCAGAACGGTCTGCTCGCCAAACCTACCGAGGCCGAGGCAGGCGCACGAGATGACCACGAGGACCTCACAGATCTTACGGATAAGCAGCGTACGTCCTTCAGATACCCCTACTAGAGCACACGCNGGCCGAGGCAGGCGCACGAGATGACCACGAGGACCTCACAGATCTTACGGATAAGCAGCGTACGTCCTTCAGATACCCCTACTAGAGCACACGCAATCAATTCTTTTGCAACGGATCTGGATTAAGCGTTTGAGGGAACGAGACCATGGTGAGCATGACGGATGACAAGGTGCGGAAATTGCAAGCGCAAAGTGACAGCTGCAGCTGCAGCTGCACACGCCCGCTGCGGGACCCGCATGCAAGGCCTGAGCGTCAACCGCAATTGTGCGGAGATGAACCCACGCTCGGGCCTCGTCCAGCTGTCTCAACCCACTCGAGGACCTCAATAATTGGGTAGCCTAGCGGCAGCCAACGAAGTGCGCACATCCAAGTGAAACGATGCAGTGCGGGTAAGACTTCATTTCGTCCCCTACACGGCGGCTGCAATGCGAAGCGCAACACGGACCGGAGCGGCGACAGTTTGAACGTACGTCACGTCCTGATGCTCCAACCATGCCTGCATGTCAACCTCGACCCTCCAAGCGCTGTGTTTGTCACCCCAGGGCTCGGATCCTTCTTCAAGGTCGATCGGGCTGATCGAAATCCATGGCGTCGCGGTGCAGTCGTACTTGATGCGATCGATCGTGCACTCTTTGATTTTGTCCTGACCTTCGCATAGCACGAGGAAATCGATTATGGTCGCCGCATCAACCAAGCACGAGAAGATCACGTCCGAGCTCGACTGTCTCGAATACCTGCGTGACGATGGCGATCGTGGACTCGGGGACGTGGGTCTGGGTTCGGTGATTGCGACGGGCATCTCGCGCAGCGGAGCCATGGTGCGGGATGTAAGACAGCGTTTGAGCGTCGTTACTGCATCGTGCGGACTGAGACGCACGCGCTTGAGTGCGTTGTCGTCCACGCGCTGGTCACCGTCTTGGCTGTTCCTCCACGGCAACCATGACTTGGCGGCACCAGCAGTCCGCTCCGTCGGGAGGATGAACGTCCAAGACGCGAGGATTAGCACGCCAAACACCACGAGCGTCTGCAGCTGATCGATCAGCCCAAGCATCGTGTCCACCACGTCGACTCGGCCTCGCTTGCTCTTCGGTCTCGGTCGGCCTGTAACAGCGCGAGGACTTCCTGTGGCGCCAGTGACAGCACCTTGCATCAGGGCAAAGAATCCGTTGATCAGCGCGAGCGACAAGAGCACCGCACGCGAGTCTGACGGGACATCCTGCACAAGCCTGTCCGTCGCAGATTGCGCAACAAGCGATGTCTCGCTGGCGCTGTCGCCAGACGTGCTGACAGAACGTGTCGAGTGACGACGCTGGTGAGAAGGTCGACGAGAGAAAGACGAGCGGCGCTTCTTCAGCCCCTCGTCCATCGAGCTGCTCGCCGAGATCGTGACCAGACTAACGCCCTCGGGAGTCATAAAGTGTTTGTTGGAGCCAAGCATCGCCACGCCGACGCTTGTCGACGGAACCATCTGCACGGGCGCCACCGTCAGCACCTCCCACGATCCCGTCTCGAGCGCGGCGCTCAGCAGTCCGCTATTCTCTTCTAAGTACCGTCCAGGCAGCAGCCAGGTCTTGCCCGATCGAAAGCTGCGCACCGCCACTAGCTGGTCGTGCATCTGCAAGAGCTGCGCAATGTCGAGCACGTCGAAAGTCGATGCGCTCGCGCCCCGCAAGTTCCACAGTCCAAGTGTGGCGCTCCTGGTGGCCTCGTGCCAGACGCCGAGCTTGAGCGCAGGTCCTGCGCCGTCGCCGATGAGATCCTCAAAAGCGGCATTGGAGAGGACACGGCCTTTCTCCTGCACCCGGACTCGCTCGCTCTGGCAGCTCAGCTTGGCAGGACCAGCCAGTGCACGCATTGACGTGCTTGTCGGTGCATCTGCTCGGTCAGATAACCACAGCTTGGCATCCGTAAACGCTCGGAATGAAGCGTGGTATCCTGTGAAGTCCTGCCGAGAGTCAGCCTCGGTGTGGCAGTGAGCCAGCATGTCTGCATCACAGACGTGCTCTGGAAGCAGGAGCGCGTTGTACACGTTGTGCGCCAGGTGGTGTCGGTGCGCATCGGGAATGTTGGGGAAGAAGTCATCGGTGCATCGGATGGTCATGCCCTGGCTGTGCAGCGTCCTCGCGGTATTCGCCAGTGCGGGCGTGAAGGCCATCGAGTGAATCACTCCGCCCGAGCCAAAGTAGCGTGCAGCTGCACCCTCCATGGCTTCGAACATGGCTTTGCCAAGCTCTCCGCCCCCTGGCATCATGTCGTTGCTTCCCTTGGTGAGCGGCTCGGTCGGAGCTTGCGTCCACTCCCACTCGGCCTGGGCGTCGATCTTGACAAAGTCGACGCCGCTGGAACGGAGCGAGTGGAACGCTTTGTCCCAGAACAGATGCATGTCGAGCTCGGTGGCTGGCAGCCACCATTCCCGATCGGCGTGGCGATAAGGGTCGTGGATACGCATGGACCTGAGCGGCGAACTCAGACTTGATGCAATGCTTCCATTGGGATTGATGCCGTCCCAATATCCCGCCAACGTCATCCAACATCCCACGGACCGGATCGACGGGAATCGGTTCCGAATGTAGCCGACGTACGATACCAGAACGGACTGGCTGCCATCATGAGGATGCGCGGCATCGACCACGTCCAGCATCGTCGGGTTCATATCGAAGCTGCTGAGCCGACCTCGATGATCTTGCGTGTGCAGCACGTCCTGCCAGCCGTCATCGATGAGTAGAGAGGTGATGGAGCCAGGACCAGTCCTTTTTTCGGCAGCCTCGAGCGCAGCCACGACTTCCGAGAGGTACGGACGACGTTCGTGGCTGTGCATCGCCTCCCAGGTGCAAAAGCCAAGACCCGCCTTGGGCTGTCCGGAGCTTGGGGGGCTGTCCGCGTGAACGGTGCGGTCCTCGTGGATCGTCGAGGCATCGTCCGAGTCGCTGATACTTTGCGTGTCGTCTGTGGACAGGAGTTGGGAATCTTCCATGCCCTGGGTGGTGATCGTGCCCTCGACGGCAGTCGAATCCGAGTAAAAGGAGATGTCGATGCACTCGGGCTCCGAATAGATCTTCGTGTCTGCAGAGACCACGTCAATACCTGCCGCGAGAGGTGCCTCGACGTCGAGAGCTTTGGCAGCAGACCAAGGTAGACCGAGCGGCTCATGGCCGCAGGTTCTCAGCAGCCTCGCCGCGTGGGAGCGACACGCTTTGATGGTCCTTTCCAGCTGCGTAGAGGCACCGAGGGCCAGCGCGACCTTAACTTGGACACGCGGCGAAGCAATCTCGATCTGGAAGTTGGCCTTGTTGTTGATGCTTGAAGAGCGGACGAATCTAGGCGGAAGCACGGTATCGTCAAAGACAGGCATGAGGACAAGCACCTCGCCCGCGGCCGCCTTGCTGAGCTCGAGAACCAACAGGCCTGCTGCAAAGTCGGGTGAAACTTCGTGCAGAGATCGAAATCGTCTGGATGTACACCATGTCGACTTGGTGCGCTCAATGACCAGGCCCGATTGCACCTCGCTCGCATCGATGTCGAAAGAGAGACTCGTCGCAGAAGCGCCGCCGCCGTGTGTGAGAGTGGCTAGCTCGACGGAATGGTCGTGCTCCTGGAAAGGGCTGAGTTCTAGCCGGGTGCCACGGTGTGGCAGCACGAGCTGTCGGATGGCCGGAGGGAAAGCATCGGAGGAGGGCAGACGAATGCGACCGTCGGTGGAGGGCGAGCCGAGCCAGTCAATCTGACCGTCCAGATGTACGATCCGATAGGTGAAGTTGAACGTACCCTCGCTTGCGGCGGGGAGGCATTGCACGCGGGCGGCAAACGAGTAGCCCATCGCACGATGCAAGGCGGCCTTGATGGGAAGGAGAGGGTACGCATTCCATGCGACGGGTCGCGAAGTGGACTCGGAGCTGTTCTGCAATACTGGTAGATTGGTCCACAGCTCCAGACGAGCAGCGCCATTGGCTAGCGAGGCTGCATACTCGTCCATGGGATATTGTGCAGCGAAGCTGAGACCATCACCGCAAGCTTGGTCTAGAGAGACGGAGCGGAAAGTGTCCAGCGCAGGCTGGAAAATAGGTGCGAAACGCATCGTGGAAACCGATCGCAGGCCAGCAGATGGCGCTTCGACGACAATACCAACAAAGGTGCGCGTATAGGGAGATCGGAGAGAAGGTACCGGATGGGCCTCAAGCGCGTCCGCGGTAGACACATGTATATAGCATTCGCCAAGACAGGGTTCACAGGAGTGCGTAGAGTGTGGGGTGGACAGAGAGCCCCAGACTCGGTGCAGGAGGAATGGAGCAGCAGGCAAGCCAGGAGCCAGCGTTGGGGGCAACAACACATCTGAAGGCACGACGGCCACAAAATACCCTCGCGTTGCGCGCTGTCAGTCTCAGGAACGCGAAACTTTTGCGAGCCGAGGCGGCGATCGGACAAGTTCAAGAGGTCCGCCAGCCACGTAAGTTTGCGATGGCGTTGAGTCGAGGCGCTTGGCGCCATCGATGCTGCTGATAGGGATCAAGTGCTCGGGTGCATCTGCAGTTGCACGAGTGATGCAGGCCACTGCATGCCTCTGCACGCTTGACAGGTCTAGTGGTGCGGACGCTGAGCACCGCAGCGGAATCCTTTGCGAGCCAGCCACAGCGGGGTGTGGAATTGCTGGTCCGTTTTTTTTACAGACACGTGGCGAAGGCCGGTTGCTGTGGTCGCGAGCTGCAGCCGCCGACGCGCTGAGGAGGGCGGTAGCGATCGAGCGCTCGGCAACGGTACAGCTCGGCGAATACAACACATCAACACACGCACACACACGCACGCGGCTATCGATTCCGACGCGTCCCTCCGCCAAATCGTCCAGCGATCGATACTGCAATCCCTCACACCAGCCTGTGCAAGGCTTGTGCTGGATCGCATGGCCTCAAACCTGGCATCTGCATGGCCGAGGCGGGGCTTCAATTCGAGAGAAAGAAAAGTCCATCCCCCCCCCCCCCCCCCCC
>AWNI01000008.1:993547-1010722 GCA_000517465.1 Moesziomyces aphidis | reverse complement strand
TTTTTTTTTTTTTTTTTTTTTTTTTTTTTTTTGTTTAGGCTCTGACAGCTGTGTGCCAAGCCGTTACTTTTTCGCCAGCCGACGAAGCCACAGGCTACATCCGTAGGGCCGCGCTTTAATTCCGTCCCACCGTGCGCTGCACTAAGTTGAGACCTTAGCCGAACCCTTCCCGGTGCGGCATGCCGCCACCGCAGCAGCAGGCACTACCACAGTGAGCAAGGGGATGTTGTGACCCTGCACAAAGTTTGTGCCTTGCAAAAGCCGTACTAGATCCGGTTGCACATGCCAGCCGCCCCCGTTCCGCTTTATAGACGTCCGAAGTGCGGTCTTGCCTTCCTGTCCCCCATCGCGAACGGCCTCTCAAGGGAATTGTACACCGTCCCGAGCAACCTTTCGCGACATGTCGACAGAGCATCGCGGTTCGGTCGCCTCGACTGGCTCGGCCGCGCCCACTGGTTCGCTGGCTGCCGCCGAGCACGCCCACCAGGCGCACCACCTCAAGTACGGCAACGTCGTTGCTGCTGGATTCTATCCCGACGATTCGGGCGATGAAGACGAAGGCGAGGAGCAAGAAGGCGCGCAGGCGCAAGAGGCGGATGCGGCCACCTCCGACACGCTGAGCCTCGCCCCGTCCACTTCGTCCGGTACTTCCAACGGCAAGTTGCCGCGCGATGCCAAAGCACGCAAATGGCGATCGTTGGAGCGTCGCGAAGCACACAGTCGCGCCATGCACGAACAGCGCCGCTACCTCTTCCGCCGGCCGCGTGCGCTACAGTACTTCCGCGGCAATGTCCTCGTTCGCTCCAACGAGGAACGCTCTTCGCACCGTCTCGAACTGTTCTTCGACCTGGTCTTCGTCGGCCTCATTGCCACTCTCGCCGAGGAGGCTGTGCACGAACACAACGGCGACGCCATCGTGCGCTACATCCTAACCTACACGGCAGCCTGGATGGTCTGGAACTACATGCGCGAGATCTTCAATGCCTTCTTCGTGGATGACCTGCCCCAGCGCGTGCTCGTGCTGGCCGTCATGGCCTGTCTCGTCGTCTATGGCAACAACGCCCCCTCCGCCGAGGAGCTGCTGGAAGAGTCGGGCGCCCGCGCCACCGCCATCGGATCGTACCTCGTCGCTGTCGGTCTCATCTTTGGTCTGCTGATGTTCTACTCGTTTTACATCTGCCAGTATCGCATCCAGATCCGCAGCCAAGCAACGATTTGGATCCTCCTCGTCGGACTTTGGATCGGAAGCATCTTCGTCTCGGTGCGCGCTTGCATCGCCCTTGTCGCCGTCGCACTCGTGCTCGAGTACGCCTCTTGGATGTTCTTCTACAGCCCGCTGTTCAAGAGGCTGGCCAAATTGCGATACTCTTCGGCTGTCGCCATCGAGCACGAGATCGATCGATTCACCGACTTTGTCACGCTGGTCCATGGCGAGTTTTTGTACAGCGTGCTATCAGGACATCCTGCTGGGACCGGTGTGCACTCTGGCGTGGCGCGCGTCGTCCTCACCACCATCGTCGCCTTTGTCCTCCACGGCATTTACTGCACGGGTGCTGGCAGCAAGCGTATCACACACCCCATCCGCCGCAGCATGTCGTATGCCATTCCCTTCTTTGGCCTACACCTCCCACTCGTCTCGGCCATCACGCTGTGTGGTGACGCCACCGCCGAGCTCGTCAAAGAAAATGAGGTTGCGCAGGGCATTCGCTGGATCTACTCTGCGACGTATGCGATTGGGATGATCTCGACCGCACTGCTCGTGATGCTCGAGAAAGAACTCGATGCACCGGGGGAGCTATTCTTCTCGAAGCCCGTGCGCATTGCACCACGCTTCGTCGCAGCCATCGTCGTGCTGCTTCTGCCACTCGCTGATCAGCACCACATCAACTCGACGGCGCTTCTCGGCATCTCTGCGGCCTTGGGCGGAGCAGCTTGGCTGTGGCAGGAGCTCGGCTCGCTCGACGGACCCAATGCTCCGTGGCACCAGCAGTCGAGCAGCTTCGCCGGTGTTCCCGAAGGTGCTCAGCCCCACGAGCACTGCACGAGAACGTGGACGGGCTTCCCGGCGCTCGTCGAGCCGGGCGCCTGGAATCTCGACTCCAGACGCCAGCGCGGGCGCACGACAACCTTTGTGCAGGAGTCCAACCCGGCTGACATCAGTCCCAGCGCGGAAGCTATCGCAGCATCTCCATGTCACGAAGCTGATTCTCCCAAGCTCGCAACTCCCTGAAGAAAGGTCCCTTTCCTGTTCCTGGTTCGCGAATCCCTAGCTCTGATGTAGTGTAAGAATCTCTTCAATCGAGAGACGGAAAGAACCCGCAGACAATGCTTCGTCTGAGCGCAGAGCGGTGGGTGTTGCACGTGCTGTAGCTAACGGGTCTATTTGGCAAAGAGAGAGGCAGTGGAGACAAAGAAGAATGATGTGAAGGAGAGCGTGGCGGTCCAAAAGAACACGAGTGCGGGCAGGTCGTGGTCGACCGACCATGTGTAGATAGCGTTGTTGATGAGTGGGCAGAACGTGTAGAGCGCGATCTGGAGGAGGTTGAGGAAGCCCACAAAGGCGTCGCGCGCTGCTACCAGGTCTTGGGCCGGGCGGTCTTGGGCAAGGAAGAGATCGACATTGAGCGCCTGAATCGACGGAAGCGCACCCGATCCCAGCAGCAAGAAGAAGACAGCTGTACAAATAGAAAGCAAGGTCTTGAGTGTCAGTCCTGTTCTCGAAGTCTCGTCAAAGATGCTGTGTCTGACTTACTGCCATAGATGCCTGGCACCGACAGGTGGGAAGCTGCGACGCCCATGGCGACGAAGCCGAGGCAGTCGCACGAGAGCGAAGCCATGGCAACGATCTGATCGGTGAAGATGACAGACTGCTCGCGTTTGGCAATGCGCACCTCGCTTGGAAGCTCCTCGATCGAGGCGGCAACAATCTCGTCGCGCATCCTCCGCTTCACCGCCCGATGCACCATTTTGACGATCCACGGCAGCGCAAACAGGCTGTACAGGCCCTTGGTCGCACCCAGTAGACCGAGCAGCGTGGTCACCTCGGGCGGCCCAAAGTGAAGGTGCGTCGAGCAGAACACCACCAGATTCGACCAGATCAGCGTGATGGTGTCGCAGAATACCAGCGCGCACATCATCAGCGGCAACTTGTAGTCCCTCTTGGCTCCCGGTCCCGGCTTGTAGGGCACAAGGTAGCCGAACAGGCCAAGAGTCTCCTGGATGTCCGCCACCACTCTTCGAGCCAAAGACGGGCTAGCACTCGGCTGCGTCGTTAATGGAGAGGCTGTCTGGATGTGGCTGCCGCTGGTGTCTGTGGCGGTGCTGGCATCAGAGCCTCGACGCGAGCGTCGGTGCGCAGGAGCCAGTCGCTTTGTTTCCGGAAGGAAGAGGGTGGCGATGGTTAGGGCGATCAGCCAGACCCCAACACAGATCCAGAAGGGCGAAAAGGGGCCTGTGTGGTGCAGGATGCTGAAGTTGAGATGGAAGGCCGGCAAGACGAGGCGGATGACGACCGACGCGATGGCCATGCCGAGTGTGATACTGGCAAAGGTCTTGGCGAAAGCCGCAGTCTTTTCGTCTTCTTTGCAGACATCGAGCATCATGACCTGACCGAGGAGCGACAATGCGGTCTGAAAGGCTCCAAAGAGGCCGCCCACGAAGCAAAGGGCGATGAATAGGTGCATCGCGACGGTGGGGTGGACAGTTGAGCTGGAGGGTACGCTAGAATCAAAAGAGTAGTGCGTCGGCAGCATGGCAAGAAGCGAACAGGTGATCAGGGAGACCAAGATGGAAGCGATGAACGCGGCGCGTCTGCTGAATCGCGGCAGGACCTGTTTTGCGAGCACGAGCGAGGCGATGCATCCCGAGATGCTGGAGAGCGTGTCGGAGTATGTAGCCATCTGGCTGGTACGCTTGTCGACCCAGGGGACCGAGCAGATCTCGAGGGGGTCACCTGCGGTTGGTAGTGTGGGGAAGGTGGCGTCGGGTGCAGAGGGCGAGGAGACATGGTAGTACTCGGCACATGCGAGCGTCTGGATGAGCTCGACGGCAAACGAATTATAGATGCCGACGCCGATGTTGTATACGGTGCTGATAAAGACCATGAGGTAGATGGCGCGCTTGCGGTGGTACTCTTGGAACTCGTCGCCGTCCTTGTCGTCCGGCTCGGATAGGAACGAGAGGAAGGCGGACGAGCGACGGCGCGCTATCGACCATCGTCGCTCGCCGTCTCCGCGTTCGCGATAGGAGAGCAACGGCGTCGTCTCATTGCGATCTGGCTCCAGTTCCCGGGTCATCTCGTCCAGATTCTAGCCGACAGAGACGGCCGGACAGGTTGGTCCGCGTTTGCCCAGCCAGAATGGAGGAGCTGAGGGGCTAGGAAGTAGTCGAAGGAGAAGGAAGTGGACGGTCGACTCTACGCGATCATGGTGTGACCACTTTGCAAGGACGGGCAGAAGCTTTGTGAGCATGTACACTGTCTATGAAGGGAGGCTTAGTAACTAGAGCCGTCGAGCACGAGCAGAGTGTCACCAATTGCACGAGTTGTGGAGGACCCTTGCCCGTTGGCTCTGGGTGGACACCGTTGCCGGGTTTTGGAACGCGATTTCTGAGTCTCTCATCACGCGCTGATCCAACGGTAGCGCTGGCTTTTCCTTATCCTCCTATGCACGCTTAGAGGAACGTAGGCTAGTGGGAAGACGCCGAGGGACGCTCGGATCTCGTGCATTCCATTGTTGGCTCCACGATGCCGTGTGGTGCGGCGAGCTCGACACGACTGCGCGATTTATGCGACTTCGGACGAGCCGCTTCCGACGCCGGACGACTGCTCGCGGTTGGTCGGAATGGTCGGCGCATTTTCCGGTACATGTTCAATCGCGCTCGCAACGGGACGAATCTGGCACCTGCGCCATGAATCCTCCGCGGATGAGGCGGCAAAGCTAGGCCCAGCTGCGGCTGCCTCGACTACCACAGGTGCGCCAGATCATCGTCGAAATTCATGTCACTCTCGCACTCTAGTTGCTTCGACGAGCGCTTCTTCGCGGTTCGCTATGGACAATGGTGTGTCGTCAGTGATGCGCTGCCTATTCTACACAGAGGTCGAGGTCATCAGAGACGAGCTCTCGCAAAGCCGAGGCGAAGAGGACCTCAGTCGACTGACACAGCTTCGTATCGGCCTTGCTTTTTGGGGAAAGGGAAGATGGGTTGGCGGGACAGGGGGTGAGGAAAAGCGCGATCAGGCCGCAGCGATGGGTTGCGAAGGCTGCTGCGCCTCGGCAGCCGGTGCCGCCTCGCCATCGGGCTTCGACTCGTTCTTGTTGGCGTGCGATCGGTCGCGCTGACCACCCTGGTTGCGCTGGCCGCCGCGACCGCCTCGGCCGCCGGCGCCGCCGCGCTTGTCGTTGCCGTTGAGGTTGTGTGTGTTGTTGAGCGAGGGCGGGTGCGCCTTGCGGTCGATCGCCGTGCCCATGGCCGAGGTGCGGAAGGTGAAGCCTCGCGTCTTCTCGATGATGGTCTGGTAGACGGGCGGGTGCGTGGGGTTCATGAACACCATGCCCTCCTTGAAGTCGATCTTGGCATCGGCGCGCGTGTCGCGCACCAGGTTGACGATCCACTTCTCGCCGTCCTCCTTGGACAGGTTGAGTCGCTGCACGAGGTCGGCAATGTCCACCTTGGAGTGGATGCGGCAGTACGCCTCCGAAATCACCACACGGCATGCCTCCACGAGCTCCTCCTTGTAGTCGGCCAGGAAGAAGTCCTTGGCGGCGACCTGCTCGAGCAGAGTCAGCTGCTCCTGCGCCGATTCAAAGTCAAAGTCGACGAACAGCTTGGAGAGGAAGTCGACGATGGGATCGGTGCCGGCAAGACGGTACGACTCGGAGTCGATGATGTTGACCACGTCCTTGATCGCCTGCTGCGGGCTGAGCTTGCTGACGTTGGCACCCGATGCCGAGGCCATGAGCGTAGCGGGAGCGGGCTGCTGCACCATGTAGACGCGCGTTGTGCGTCGCGAGAGCAGGAGCGCAGCAACGACGTATCGGAGCAGCCACCAGCAGGTGGTCTGGATGGTGTTGAGGTAGACAGGCGAAAGGAACATCTCGACGAGCTGCTCGCGGCCCGATGGGTGGTTGAAGAAGATGAAGAGCGCCCAGTGCAACAGCCATGCGCGCTTCTTCAACAAGCCCTCCTGGGTCAAGTCGTCGTTCTGTGCGGTGCCGTTGGAAGTCGAAGGCTGGGCGTACGAGGCGACGGCATGCGCGGCCGAGGAGTCGATCTGCTCTCGCAGCAGCTTGAGCTCGTCGAGAGCCTGCTCCCATTCTCCTACGAGGATGTCGCTGGCGAGCTTACCCCAGTGCGAGCTCATGGTGAGCACAGGGTCGGTCGAAAGGACGCGGAAGTGGTAGAGGTAGGACGAGGCATCGCCGTAGTTACCGCAGTTGAACTGGAAGTAGCCGTATCGGTAGAGGGCGTTGATCTGCTCGCTGGTGAGGTTGTACTTCTCCTCGAGCCATTGCAGGTTCTGCGTCTTGTCCTGCTTGAGCGCCGAGGCGACGCTGGGGTCCTGGATGACGTTGAGTACGTGGTCGACCTCGGAGCCAAGCTTGTCGTTGAGAGCGATGGCGTTCTCACGCTGCTTCTCAATCTCTGCGGGTGCCGGCTGGTTGGGGTAGGCCTGCTCGTGAAGCTGGAGCGCATAGTCGACCATCGACGTGTTCTTTGCGAGCTCATACTGGGCCTTGGCGATGTCGGTTTCCGAGAAGATGCCGGATCCAGCAAGGTGCGAGAGGAGCGGCAGACCGAGATGCCTGTCGAGGTAAGGCAGCAGGGTCTGCGTCAGGTCGTACTTCTCGGCCATGATTGCGACGGTCGTGGGGTCGCGCGCCGTTCACTCGAACCGGTGCTGAAAGTGCGAGCGAGTGGAGATGGGTTGTCGAAGGTGAACGGGTCCTCTGCGAGCAACGATGTAAAGTTGCGATGGACACCAAAAAAGGTCGAGATGGTGGGCAAGATCGTTGTCACCAACCCGCACTTTTTGCCAGTGTTGAACGCTCAGCTGCCTCATCCTGCAAAGAAGAAGAATTGCTCCTGCTCACACGCGACTGCCCAGTGGCACTGAAGAAGCAGAGAGCGCCGCGCGCCGCCTTTTGCCTCTGATTTGAACCTCGACCACAAAGCCCTTTCTTCGCGACTGCTTCGTGCGAAATTCCTATTCGTCCGCTTCAAAAGGGCCCACCTCAAGTCAAATCGACCTCGAAGCAAAAATTTCAAGTCGGCTTCAACACCCTCACTCACGGCTTGAAAGCCATCCCCGAGCGGTCTCCTCATCATCATTGGCCAAAGGTCTGACTGGATGATGATGAGCGCTTCGAGTTACGTGTGGTGCTTCGCCATTCGCATCTGATCCAAGCTGGTCGATGCCTCAGGAGTGGTTGCTGAGCTGCCAGAGTCTCACTTGCACGGCAAGGGCTCTGAGTAGCGCCGCAGCTTCGCGCGCTTCAGGCGAGCAGAAGGACGCTTTTCGGTCTAACAGAAGACTCAATCGGCCGGTACAGGTGAGCTGCGACAGATTCGGACCCTGCAGCTCAGGCAGGGTCAAGTCCAGCGGCAATCCAAATTCGAGTTCCCGCATGCGCTCGCTGTGACCACCCGGCAGGGTATTCCAGTGTACCTCAGGAGACATCCATCCTCGACTTTAGCCTCTTTCCATTCAGACCACGAAGGACCAGAAGCTCGAGTGAAGCAACATGGTGCTCACGAGGTCTCGCTCAGCAACGCCGGCCAGATCGATTGCCGCGTCCTTCGCACCTTCCAGGAAGGCATCGATCGCCACCCGGCCGACACCGGTGGCAAAGGGCATCAAGCGCTCGGCCACTGACAGCGACATCCTCGCGGTCAAGCCTACGAAGGAGGACAAGACAAAACGGAGCCGCACTGTCGCGCCGTCCTCGTCAGCAACCGCGAAAGCAGCGTCTCAAAATGCCCGTCCAGCCAAGGCCAAGGCGCCAGAGGAGCCGTTTGTGATACCCCAAGATGCGACCGAAGAGGACTGCTCGACACGCACCACGGTCCCATTCCCCGCTCTGCCTTTTGACTTCGAACAAGCGAGAGCTCACTTGTGCTCTGCAGACCGTCGCTTCGAGCGCCTCTTCCAGAAGATCCCGATTCGATGTTACGAGGAGGCGCTCGATGGTGATGCCTCTGATACCAAGGATCTCAACCTGTTCAATACCGTCACAACTTCCATTCTTGGACAGCAGATCTCGTGGCTGGCTGCGAGATCGGTCCTCTACAAGTTTTGCCGCCTCTTCCATCCCAACGAGATGCCGGAGAAGCCCGACTTTGTCGGCTTTCCTCGCGAACGGTGGCCTTTCCCAACGCCTTTAATGGTTTTACGGACCTCGGACGCCGATCTAAGGGCAGCCGGCCTCTCGTTCGCCAAGATCAAATACGTCAAGGACCTCGCAGCACGCTTCGTAGATGGTCGCCTCGACACTCGCCAGATCCTCGAGCTCGACGATGAAGAAGCTTGCGTCACCGAGCTGAGCAAGGTCAAAGGCGTCGGTAGATGGACGAGCGAGATGATCCTCATGTTTGCCATGCGCAAGCCGGACATCTTGCCGTGTGCAGATCTTGGAGTGCAAAAGGGCATGCTCAATTTCTTCCTGAGCGATGCTCGAGGTCCCAAGATCAGCGTCAAGAAACGCAAACCTGGCGAAGAGGAGGACGAAGCTCAAGACCAAAGCACCTCGAGCAAGGCGGCGTCTCCGAAAGAAGAAGTTGTGGAACCGACGCAGGCGAAAGGGGAAGAGGTGCCGCTACTTTCTCAGACCGAGGTCATGCCGAAACTCGAGGCTGGTTTCAGCGCGGCGCAGGACACCTCTGCGTCGCTCGACCACCTCATCCCGGACGAGCATGGCCTTTGTCGTCAAGTTCTCCAGTCGCGTGCCAAGGGCAACAAGATCAAGGGAGGTCAATACTTGAGCCCCGACGAGATGAAGGCTCTGGCCCATGAATGGTCGCCGTACCGCTCCGTCGCTTGCATGTTCATGTGGGCCCTCGTTGACACCTAGAGCCATGCGAGCGGCTGTCATGGTTCACTCGAGACACAGCATAACCACATTGACACTTGTAGAGTGTATCCGCTGACGATCTGACACATGATGACTAAATTGGACCTTTTAATCAAATTGAATCCATGCGTCACGTGTGTTGAATCCGGACATCCCGAAATTGAAGTGGGGCACTTTACCGCACCTGGCCGGTGATCGCCTACGCCGGCCGCACGCCATGGCTCTGGAATTCCGACTTGTAGCGCGGAAGGGAAAGTGTGAGTGGCTCTAGAGAAGAGAGCCTCCGTCGGCGGCCAGAGTGTCGCGAATGGGAGCGAGTGATTTCAAACCATCGACCGACTCCACGCTCGGCTGCATTGATCATCCACCATCTCCGACTTTGGCCTCACCAACCGCTCTACCTTCCTGACCGCGCGACCAGCTGAAAGGGCAAAGATGGTTTATCTCGTTGGTGCCAGCGCCGCCCAGGCTGCGGCTCGATCCACGCTTCTTCGTGGCGCCCCGGCCGTCCAGGCTCGCGCAATTCACGACCTTACCATCAACCGCAAGACGGGCAAGCCCATCATCAAGTCGGGCCCATACGCCGGTGGTCGGTGAGTATCCGAAGCTTCCGCTCTCCCTGATGCATGGCAGCGCGTGCACTGTCTTGCTCTGTTGAAGGGACAACGTTGTACTTACTTTCAGAGCTCTTTCTGCTTCGCCTCTCATCCAGATCCTCGGTCTCGGGCCACGTTGTGACTGTATTCGGCTGCACCGGCTTCTTGGGACGATATGTCGTCAACCGACTCGCGCAGAAGGGCTCGCAGGTCATCATTCCTTACCGTGACGAAGACGAGAAGAGGCACCTCAAGGTCATGGGAGACCTCGGCCAGATCGTGCCGATGGAGTGGGATCTTAGGAACGACGAGCAGATCGAGGAGTGCGTGCGCCACTCGGACGTGGTCTACAACCTGACTGGACGACACTACGAGACCAAGAACTTCTCCTTCAACGACGTGCACGTCGCCGGCGCCCAGCGCATCGCTCAGATCGCCGAGTCTGCTGGTGTTGGCCGCCTGATCCACGTCTCGCACCTGAACGCAGATGCCGACTCGCCGTCGTCCTTCCTGCGATCCAAAGCAGAAGGCGAGGCTGCCGTGAAGCGCGCTTTCGAAGGTGCCACCATTGTGCGTCCCGGCACCATGTGGGGACACGAGGACCGCTTCCTCAACCAGATGGCCGTCTACCCCTACGCATGGCGTGTCAACCACGGTCAGACCAAGATGCGCCCCGTACACTCGCTCGACGTTGCACAGGCTCTCGAGAAGATGCTCGAGGCTGACGTCACGTCGATGGGCGCTACTTTCTCGCTTGCAGGCCCCAAGGAGTACACGATCGGCCAGATTCTCCAGCTCGTCGAGTCGCTCACCTTCACGTCGCTGGCCAAGCCCGGTCTCAACACCCCTAAGTTCGCCTTCAAGCTGGCTGCTAAGATCGCCGACCTGGCATGGTGGCCCATGATCTCGCCGGATGAGGTGGTCCGTCGATACATCAACGACAAGCCGGATGCACCGGGCACCAAGAGCTGGGCCGACCTCGCCATGACCCCGGACACACTCGAAGACACCGCCGCGCCATACTTGAGGAGATACCGACCGACCACAAGGTTCGAGCAGCCCCTCGAGACGGGTGGTGCTCGTCTCAAGAAGCAAAAGTACCACGTGCTCGACTAAGCTTTCCAGCCATAGATCCGGAGAAAGCAATTGCTGCTCCTGCATTTCCTTGAGCTTCGTTACGCGCAATCCGCAATCGACCGTCTTCTTTGATCCTTGTAGTAGCGGCAATCTTCTCTGGGCCTTGTCGCAGAAGATCCTTGAGTCTCTGAGTCGCGTTGGCGTCCATCATTGGCCCGCTCGTCCAAGGCAAGGTGAAAACGAGAGAATTGGACGGAGATCCGTCCGGCCGTGGTTGGCCAAGTGGTCCCCACTGGTGTTGCCATGGCGGAGTCGACGCCTCGCTACAGCGACGATGCATGGCCGTGCCGCTCAAAAGGACAGAAACTGAATGTCCACATGCTGATCACCGATTAGTCTGCTCGCCTCGACAGGCTTTCAGCGCGGCAAGCGCGGCAACGCCTGCGCAGGGGCTTTGGATGCCTCTCCGCTCTTGCCTCGTGTTTTCGGACATGTACGAGGCTTCCACGTTAATCCCTCCATTAAGCCACCTGACCTCGATCGGAAATCCACCGACGACAGTCAGAGCTCTCTCATGGACCATGACAATGCCCGATTGTTCTGCTTGACAGGCCGCTGAAGAAGAAGACTCTCGGATGAATAATGTTTCTGCGATAAAGGTAAGGACAATTGCCAAGCCTTTTCTGCGTCGCGTGTACCTGGGCTCGGCGCCTTTTGGACGTAAATCCTCGTTTTGGCGCGTCCAGTTGCTCTGACCGGCGAGCCGAAACGCAACCTCGGAGCCTTTTTGAGGTTCTGCATGAACGATTTCACCCCTCTTGTGGGTCGGTCGGTGGCTTTCCCACCAATGTCACAGCGTCTATCACGACTCTCATCACCCTCACCCGCGTCCATCACCACGGTATCGACAGAGGAAAGCGGAGAACGCTGGCAGACCGACAATCCAGGCTCGAGTCGCGCAGAGCAGCACGAAAGGGCCCGACAGTTCAGGCTCTGCAAGCCGGGTCAAGACAGGCTCCCGAGGCCAGGAAGTGAAGCGCCTTGCCCGTGCACGCCTGATATAAGATCAGCCCGGAGAAGATTCGCTTGGGCGTCATCAAGCTAAGCTCACAGTAATCTCAAAGTCAGACCGCTACAATGGAGCACGTCCTCGTCAAGAGGCACAAGGAGGTGCCAGGATGCGTGTGGCAGCCGGGCATGGTCGGCCCGGGATGCAGGCCTCCATCGGCAGTCAAGAAGGCTGCCATGGCCGGCAAGGATAGCTACTACGAGATGGAGAAATACAGCCGCATCACCACCTGGGTCTTGCTCGCCCTCCTGGGCGTTGTGATGCTTCGCCATCTTGTCGCCTCGGTCCGCCACAGTACCCGCTCTCGTCTCTCGCTAGCGCCGCTGTCCGTACCCGGCTACTGCACATTGGCAGCGCTCTGCCGAGGCATTGGATACTATCGCCCAAAAAGGATCTTCGCCCGCAACACGGTGCTCGCAGAGTTAATTTCGGCCGACCGCTTCCCTTCGCTCGGCAACATCATCGCCATGGCAGTACCGTCCCTCGGCTTCATTTGCTGGTGCTTCGCAGTCAAGCCCTACTACCGTCCCGCCGCAGTGTGGGGCAGCACCCCGCTCGGTGTTCGCGCCGGTATGATCGCCAATGCATTCTTCCCCTGGCTCTTTGCCTTCGGCCTCAAGTTCAACCCCTTGACTTTCTTGACCGGCATCAGCCACGAGAAGCTGCAGTTCTTCCACCAGTGGATGGCACGCTTGATCCTCTTCTTCAGCATCGTTCACACCGTGCCCTTCCTCTGGCAGCCCGTTCACGACGGAGGCTTCAGCAACCTCAAGGCATGGTATTACTACGACAAAATATGGTGGACTGGCACCGTCGCGCTCGCTATGCTTGCCTGGCTCGTCGTGTCGTCCTTTGGTTACTTTCGTCGCATGTCGTACGAATTTTTCGTGCTTCAGCATGTGATCACCATCATCCTCTTCCTCGTCTTCTACTTTATGCACACCCGCGACCTTCTGCATTCCTGGTCGTGGCTTTGGCCCTCCATCGGCGTTTGGGGTTTCCACGTGCTGTTCAAATTCGCCAACTCGCTCCGAATCAGCCGCTTCACGGGCGTACCGGCCACCGTCACCCTCGTCGATGAGGACGAAAGCTTCGTCAGGCTCGAGGTCTCTGCGCCTGTAAGCTGGTTGCCAGGCCAACACTTCTTCCTTCGCTTCCCAACGATCAACAGGTCGGCGCCCTACCAGACACATCCCTTTACCGTGGCCAACTTGGCTTCGCCTGACGTCAACATGGACTCGCACCTCGTCTTCTACTTCAAGGCGCGTGACGGCCTGACCCGCAAGATCTGGGAGCATCTCATGCGCCAGCCGCCAGTCAAGGGCAAAGTCTCAGCCACGTTCACCGTCGGGCTCGATGGGCCATATGGTTTGCCCTTCCAGCCTGCCGCGTACCATGCGGACCTCATGCTCGCAGGAGGCGTGGGTATGACGTCGACGCTTCCGGCACTCATGTCGCTGTGCCTTGCAACACGATCTTCGCGCCAGGCGTTCACTTCCCGCGTCGCAGTGCACTGGGCCGTTCCGTCGATGCGCCTCTACGAGGCTTTTGAGCCTGCGCTCCGGCCGATGCTCGAGCACCTCAGAACAGTGGGCGTCGACGCCTCGCTGGACGTGTATTGCCGAGCTGCCTCGTCAAAGGCCACCACAGAAGGCACGTCGTCGGAGGACTTCTCCACATCCGCATCGGCCAAGTCGTCCTCTTCGGCCCTGGCATCGTTCGTACGCATCCATACCGTTCGAGCCAACGTGCCGGGCATCATCCACAGCTTCGTCGACAGCATCTCGTCGAACCGCACGGTCGGTGTCGCCGTCTGTGGGCCTGCGTCGATGTTGAGCGAGACCGCCAACACCGTTGCCCGCCTGCAATGGTCGCGCGTGATGTCCTCGTCGAGCACGTTGGAGGAGCTCTATCTCCACACAGAGGCCTTCGACTGGTAACCTTGTCCCCGTCCACGAACTCTTTCTCCCCGACGTCCATGAACTCATGAGAGCGCGGCGAAACGGCAGCTTCCCGGGTTCGCCGCTGACTTCATAGACATCACGTCACCGCCACGACCGCATGAGAGCCATTCGCAACTGTCAATCTAGAAATACAGAGACTCCGAGACCTGTGCCGTCGAAGCGCGCAGGATCGTTCCACGGTTGAGAGCTTGAGACGTCTTGAGCCGACTGTGGAGTTTGAGCCGAGTCGTGCTGGGCAGGTTGCGTCGCCACCTGTGGCGCTTGCCAGAAGTCTTGGCCAATAATGTCGCAATGCAGTGTACGGAGCGTGGAGAGCTGGGCTTTCTTGTCGCGCTTTTCCTGCTTCTTGGCATCTTTGGCGGCTCGCTTGCGTTCGATTTTGAGTCGCAGCTTCTCGTCCTTTGCGTTGGCCAACACAGGCTCTTGACTCGTCTCGTCTGCATCGAACGAGCTTTTTGCCGAGCCGGGGTGAGAAGCGGTCGTCTTTGATGGAGATGCAACAGACATTTCTGCGGCTTGAGTGGGGGTTGGCGGCTCTGAGGCATTGGTGGTCCAGACGAGCGTGGTACCTTTGCGAAAGATGGGGGGTAGCTGGTCGTAGTTGATGCCGAATTTGGTATGCAAGATCTCGTGCTTGTCTGCAGAGAAGGTACCCTCAAGCTCCTTGGTCGCTTCCTGCTCTGTTCTGCCGCCCTGTAGCACGAGAGCCCAGAAGGTGGTGTTGTACAGGTTGTTGATGTGCGTGTCAGCCTGACGCCAGCTGAAGTAGTCACGCACCACCTGTTCGTTCGGATACACAACCATGCGACCGTCAAAGCTCGGCGGATGCAGCAAGGGCTGATTCGGAAAGAATTTGGACCAGTTCCAGACATACGCGGATGTGAAGAGCGAGACGATGTGAGTGGTGATTTTGCTGTTCCGTCGACTGTAGAGCGTGGTCGACTTGCGCAGAAGAAAGCTGTATTCATCGCTTTCACCGAACGCGAGAGCAACTTGACCTTTGAGAGACTGCATCACATATCTCGCTGCCTCGTTCATCAGCTCGAGCGCAGTCGCATCGTTCGGTTTGGCAAAGTCGTGCGCCTTGGAGAACTTGTGAAAGCCTTTGCCGTCGATGCGAACCACGAGGTAGGTGTCCGGAATCACGCTGTCCGGCAGCTCAAAGTTCCGCACATAAGCGAACTTGGTCCCTGCCATCGTAATGAGCTCCTCCGGAGTGACCGGCCACGGAGCGTCGCTGTCTCGACGGGTGATCAGGATCGCGGATGGTGAGGAAGCTGGGCTATGTGGAGTACAAGCTTGGAAGACCAAAAAATGAGTCAGGGTTTCGGGTGCCGGATAACGGAACGCGGCCCCCGATACCTTCATCCCGGGTTATCCGCCTGGTCCCCATTCTTTACTGTTTAGCCATGTCTCTAGATCTCAGCACTCAGAGCACCACTGGCATTGAAGCAGCTTTTTGGTGTGCGGATGATCCATTAGCATTGATACAAATACAAAATGCAAGATAAAGACAGATGCTGGAAGCGATTGCAACGTGCTGGGTATGCTGGGGCCACATCAGGGCTGGGTGGAAGCGCCCATGTAGATGGGCACAGGGAAGAAGAGCGTTTTTCGGGGGTCAAAGTCGAAGTCATCATCGTCACTCGATGATTCAAGTGAAGAGACCGACTTGCTCTTGGGCGAGTGTGCGACCATGAGGTCGATGGGGTCCATCAATGGATTCGACGTTGACGGGCGCGTTGGCGTCGAGTCGGCATCGTAGAGGCCGAGAGCCTCCATCCTCCGATAGTGACTTGCTCCAATCCCTGCCATCTTCTTCATGAGCGAGGGACGGTCACGAAGCTCGAGCGTGCGACCCTTGGCAATGGGTGCGCGTGGCGTAGCGGGCACGAAGGCATTGGTCGGCGTTACAGGGAAGTCCTCGTCCTCCTCCTCGATGTCCGAGGACGAGGCAGAGAGGTGGGACATTGTCGGCGAGCGGCCCTCGAGGGCATAAAGAGCGTCCTGCCTGGCACACTTGCGAGAGCAGTAGATCTCGGTGGAAGACGATGTGGTGCTGCTGGTGCTGGGACGCACATCAGCTCCGCAAAAGCACGCGGCTCGAGTGCCGGATCGGCGCAGATCCTCTTTGCAGCTGTAGTAGCCGTCGTCGCTGATCGAGCTGGTGGTGGCAGTGTTGCGCATCGGGCGACTCGAGCTCACGAGTTGCAGAGGAGCGGGCTTCTTACGTTCACGTCGCTCGCTGTACGTCTTGGTACTGTTGAGAGTGATGGACGAGGTGCGCGGTGGGGGTTTGGGGATGGCATCCAAGGACGGAAGCAGCAGGTCCTCGACCGACGACGCGCTGCTCGCCGCGGAGAGTCGGCTGAAGCTCGAAGACGCCGACGCGATGGTCGAGTCCGAGAACCTGGACGACAGGATGGCGGTCATGCTAGGCAAATGGGAGGGATAAGAGTAGTGAGATAAGATGGCTATGTGATGCGGAGAGGGAAGGAGAGGAGGAGTGGATGGTCGGTGGCGATAGCGGAGACTTTGATGGGGAGTCGGGATGTCGAAAAGCGGACTCAGGTGTCTCAATATATGGCAACAACGGCAGCGCCAGTGGGACGGCCAAGCCTGGCGGCATTGTTGGGGCCCAGCTGGTTAGGAACGGTGACGGAAGCCGACTAAGACTGGCCAGGGACGTTGATGAGCTTCGTGAAGCATGCGGCCCTATGCGGCCTATGCGAACGTGGCGTCTGCTTGCGGAGGAGGCACCGGAAGAGAGGCTGCAGTCTCGGACACAGCACAAAGGGACAGAGAGACAAAGCGACGCACACGAGACGACAGGCGGCAAGATAGGCCATGCTCATCCCACATCCAAGCTTGCTTTGGGACCGTATGGGCGAGGCAAGCCCAGCTCGAGTGCATGGAAGCGGTGCAGAAGGCAAGGGCGGCTGATTAGACTATGACATAGGCGCGTGCGGGGCACAGCGGGGTTTGAGTCGGCGCACCCGAAGCTGTGGATCTGCACATCTGTTGGCGAGATTTTTGATGCTCCGCCTGTGCCTCCGCGCGTCGATCGAGTCCAAGCCAAGATAGGCATCAAGCCCAGCGCGTCCTCTGGCAAGTCCGACATCAAAGCGACAAGCGGAGTCGGGAGGGCTGCCGTCGCCAAGGCAGCCCGACCCAAAAAGGCAAGCGGCTGCAGAGCACAAAGAGCGTCCGTCGAGGCAGCAGAGGCCAAAGGTTGTTTCGAGCTGCGCGTAAGATTCCTCTGAACCGAAGCCGTATGGCGGCAGGCGGAGTTTGGAGCGGAGGTCGACACGTTGAGTTGCCGTAGCATCGGCCGAGGGCCAAAGCAAGATTTGGCTGCTGCGTCGGCGCCTGCAGCAGCAGCAGCAGCAGCAGCAGCAGCA
>AWNI01000008.1:963206-993447 GCA_000517465.1 Moesziomyces aphidis | reverse complement strand
GGGACCCGACGAACGGCCGCCCCCCCCCCCTCGCCCTCTTGCGATTATCGGAAGTTCTCGCCCTTGGTCGACACTCTTACTCGCGGCGTTCCTCGGCGTCGTCTAGAGGCCGCTCACTCCTTGCCTTACCGACACGTCAGATCCATGCCTTTGGTAGGATGGCCGCCAGAATGAGCGCGCACTGATCAGCTCCCGTGCAGCGATGCGTAGGGCGACATGGTGCGAGCGGGGAGACAGCGGTGTGGTAGCCCGTGTCTCCCGCCTGTTCTCAGCCACTTCTTTGTGAGCGATCAGCACAATCGCCGCCTCGTTGCTCGAACAATCGGCAGGGCGCGTGGACGTGCATGCATGCACGCATTCTTGGCTGGTGTGGCTTGCAGATGGGTGGCAGACCAGCTTGAAAATGGTGAATAAGTTCCCGCGGATAAGGGCTCCCGCCCAACAATCCGCACGACGCGTCGCTCCGAGACCAACACTTCGCGCGAGACCTCACACCTCTCCGCAAAACCGAAAATAGATAAATAAATAAATAAAAAAACCCCAAAAACGAGTTTGACTTTCGCTTGCCAATAAGCGAGGCAAGCTACTGTAGACCCGGAGCAGCCTGCTAGCCGAACTCGAGGTCGGAGAGGCTTCTTGCTTTGTTCGTCCAGGGCGGCGTCAGAGGTGTCACAGATCGTTGTTTCGCAGTCCGCTCGTTGGTGAGAAAGGCCACTCGAACCCTTTGCCCGTGCAATGGCATCTTGCCGTGTGCCGATGGACGGATCGAACAACAAGCACACGCTTGTTGTGCGAAAGTACACCACGTCATAGCTCGGCCGAAGCGTTTGTGTGGCGCCGGCAACGCCAATCAATGGCTTCTTCAATCGCCTGATCCGCGCTTCCCATGGGGATCAACGGCAACGACGTAGGTGCGGGAGCCTCGCAACGACATGGGCGTACTGTAGAAATGGGGTCCTCCTGTAGGGTGTGCGGTGAGATTCTGCCGGATGTGCCGAATGCTGCGGTGAGCTGCGGTGCGCTGCGATGCGCGTCAACGTGCCCACCTCTGTGCCTGTCCATTGCAGCTCTGACTGCCTTGTGCTGCAGTGGCCCGCCAAGGCCGGCAGCCGGAAAGGCAGCTTTGAGCCGGAAATTGGCTTCGGGACTCGACACGGCGGCAAGATGGAAGCTCGCCTCAGCGACGCTGGAGTTCCAAACGATTGGATCCGCATGCGTGTCGAAACTATGCAAGGGGTTCCTGACCAAGCCCCCACACTTGGGCCTCTCGACCCAACGAACGGGCGCCTTCGACTCGCATGACGGTGGCAATCTCGGCCCATGCGAGCAGACACGTTGCCGGCCTCTCCTCTTGAAAGGCGAAGCCTCGCCTCCGAGCTCTTCCCTTGAGCCCTGCCTGGCACTCAGGACTCCTGACATCACATCTCCGAGCCATCTCGCTCGCTTGGTCGGTCTGCCACAAGCGACCCCGAGCGAGGCGCTCGCATTCGCGCTGGCTTCCACGCCTCGGCGAGGGCGTCCCGACCATCTTGACGACCATGATGGACCGTTCTAGTGCAAGAGACGTGCTTTGCCAGAGAGCGCGGTCTGCCATGAGCAAATGCACAGCGCTCTAAATCACCTGCGTGATTGAGAGATCCTCAGGTGGTTTTGACCGGCAGCCGCACGCGCCAGCCAATGTTCGGCTTGCGCTACGGCCATGACGTTGGACAGCCATCAGCGCGACGTGCCAGCTGTCCAATGTAGGTCAGAGTCCAGCATCGAGCCCCGCGCCTATCCGCAGTCCGTGGTCGCATCCGCTTCTGCCATCACCTTCGCGTCGCGTACTAATGACTCGTGCGCGCCGCTAACATCGCTTGCTTGCACGCTGCTGTGCCATCCGGCAGGTGCAGCGCCGGGTGGCGTGGGGCGGCAGGTACACGCGTATGGCGAAGCGAGCGACAGGGCAGGTCGCGTCTGTAAGGAGCCAAAGTGATGTGCAGGGTCCAGCTCCGAGTGGCCCCTGCCGACGCGTCGATCATCTCCTCCTTGCCTCGGTGACAGTGGGAGACCGACGTAGAGGGTCGCCTCCTGCCTAAATCCAGCACGTGGCCCGATCTCGATCCCGCGTGAGCCGGCTATACCGCTATAGCATGCCGACTCCACTGCTGAGTTTCATTGGTCATCCATATCGGACCGCCTGTGTGAGCATGTGTATAGCTCAGCTGAAGGAATGCGGTCAGTGCTGCAACGTCAAGCGCGCACGACCAACGAAATTACATGACCTGATGCCGAACAGGAGGAATGATCTGGGTATCATTTCGACGCTCAACAAATAAATTGTGTACAATTTATTCGAGGAAAAAAGACGGCATTCGTGATGGTCTTGATGAACTGCTCGCACTGTAGCATGGAGTCCCTCAAATGCCTGTGGCCAGGCAGGACAGCTTGTTCAAACAGGGCAAAAGATGTGAGAAACTTGCTCCTATTGGAAAAGAAGAGGACGGGGACGGCAGAGAGATCATGTTTCGGCCGAAAGAATGATGCTGTTCGTGGTGGCCGCCGACGAACGACGTCGAAAGCCCTCAGCAAAGATCCGCATGACTGCATCGTCGCCAAACCCATCCTCTTCCCGCATCTTTCGGCCAGACACGGGCAGAGAGATATGCTGAGAAAGCCATGGATCGAGTGGGCTACCCGGCACGCCTTCGTATTCGACCCACCTGTCGCGACCGATTTCGAAGCTGCATGGCGACACGGGCACGTCAAGGCATGCTGACCGCGCATGGCCCCGATGAGGATCGAGTCTCGCCGGCGTTGGAAGCGCTTCCATTGGGCTTGCGATCTCGTACTCCGAAAATCGCTGCATGATGCTCGAGTAGGCCTCCTCATAGTCGTACAGCGCCTCCATGCCGCTCGTGTTTTGGACGGCTACGTCCGCACCCGCCGATGCTGGGCTTAGTGCGTAGCTGTCGATGAAGGACGATGTTGAAAAGCCAGAACTGAAATCCGGAGCGGTGGTGCTTCCACGTGCTGCGGTCGGCGACAAGTAGCGAGACGAGACGACGGGAGTTGTAGGTTCTTCTCCGTCTACCTTGCTTGATGGACTGCGATGCATGCCACGTTCACACCGACTCTGCAGCTCGAGCTGCTCAAGCAGACGGATGGTGGCAAGGATCGAGTGGCTCGACGATCTCCTGTACTCTGATCGGCTGCTGCTACTGCTGCTGAGCTTTCTGCAAGCTTGGATGACAGACTCGAGACAGTCCAGCCAAGACCTCAACTCCGCCACGTTGGGCGAAGTCAAGGTGCAGACAGTCCAGAATTCGGTGCTGTCGCTGTTTGCGAAAGTTGAGGTGGAGTAGAACTCGCTGGAAGAACGCTGCGCCGTCGAATGTCCCGTGACGATGATCTGCCATTGGATCGGATGCTCGGACGAGCCTGGATCAGAGACTTCAGTTTGATACTGCTTAATCTCTACGGTGCTGTCGCTTGTGATGAGCAACTGCATCAACTGGCGCCCAGAAACAGAGCGGGAAGGATCAAACCTGCGAGAATAGAAATTGAGATACGTCTCCTGCTGATCTCTGCGGGTGCCCGGCGACGATTTTGGGGTGGAGAGATGGTCTGAGCTCGATGAGGTCGAAGATCTGCCGTTCGAGTCTTGGCTGCTGGACCCCGATTCTGAGACGGCCCATTCAGACGGTGGCGTCCATCGACTGAGATCGTCAAGGCAGAGTGGCACCGGGGGTGGCACCAACGATTTCAGCTCGTTATTATCGAAAGGCGAGGGGTCACATGCTCCGGGGCTGGCAAGGTACGGAATCGACGACGGCGTTCGCTGAAGAGAACCGTACTCGTCCGCTCGTGCTGCGTACGACTCCCGTCTCGGACTTTCTAGGTTGTGGCGCTCGAGTACCGCGAACACAGTCTGACTGGGGCCGCCGACGGGCTCGTGCAGCCGTTGTCGTCTCCTGCTCCATTCGAAGCCACTGGCTATCCTTTTCGGCCCGCTTCCTGCGTGTGCCCACGTCAGCTCGCCTGCCTTCAAGACGGTCTTGGACGATGTCCGCGCAGTCGAGAACCTGGCTGACAGCTGACGCGACATGACGGACGAGCAAGGGCTGCTAGCCCAAGCGCTTTCTCCTGAAAGAGAGAATGAGCTGTAGGGGTGTGGAGTGGTCTCCTGTCGCGAAGCGTTCAACGACGTCCACGGAGCAATAGTCTGAATCGGCGGCTGAGCGAAATGCGGTTTGAGATCCTCCATCTTCGAGTGCGGCTCTTCAGAGGCAGTGTCGACTGGCGCGAGGGTCGAAGGCCCCTTTCCATTGGACCTTACGAGGTGCAGGTTGGCGGGGCGCGTGAAGATCTTTCTCGCCGAGAAGGGCGCCCTGTTGGGATGGTTCATCGTCATGGTGGAAGTGCTGAAGCAGTGGACCGAGATGAAGGTTCAGAAGTACGACTCTTCAAGTGAGGGGCCGAGTATGGGCTGCATTTATAAGATGGGCGGCACTGGTCGTCCACACAGACACCTGGTCATACAGTGGAGGAGACAATGAGACTAACAAAGGGAGGCAGCAGACGGCCAGGACAAGGGAAGCACGGAGACGTCAGAGGCAGTGTACCAGCTGAGCTTGTTGGTTTCAGGCACGAACGGGACTCAGCCGAACAAGGCTACGTCAAACAAAGGAAGGTACCTTCATCGCGCGCGTGGGAAAGCAGGGCTTCCGACGCCGACATACAGTGACAAGCCAAGGACTGGGCAGGCAGGGTAGAACGAACAAAGGGACCTAAACATTCGGCACCCCTTTGTGTGTCCAAGTGTGCAGGACGTGAGAACGGAGATCGGGATCGGCAGATTCCAGCAACCCCTGCACTCGATGGAAGCGATCAGCCGGATCTAACAATCAGCAACGGCATCGTTCGTTATCAAGAGATGCCAACGCGGCAAGTAACACCACGTCAGCCTGCCGAGCAGGCCACTCCGCTTCCTGTTGAGCCAGCAGCGATCATGGGTCTCGAATGCTGTAGCCAGCAGCATGCAGCGGAGCGGGACACAAAGACGGGACGTTTGCCATGAGAGACGGGCCCTAAGCGAGATGAGGAGAGCTCGAATTGCGCTGACCGGAGTTGAATTTGACCCCCTGACATGAGACATTTGCGCATGTTGAGGGGCCGGAAAGACGTCGCTGGCGGAGATCTCGCGAGACATGACAGTTTGTTTGGCATTCCGGGCTGTTCCTCGGCAACCTGGTGGAAGACCTCGGATGCGAATACACTGTGGAAGCTTCGGAACCTCACGTCTCGTTCCTGGCGACCAATCAGATGAATCGTCGGTCGAGATGCGCCAATGCCGTAAGGCGACTGCCGACGCCGACACTCATGCTGGATTGGTGCGGGGCAAGGGCGGCTCTAAGCGTGTCAGCGATTGAAACGGTGAAAATGAAAGCACGCATTGCTCCGCTGACGGAATGTCGACCTAGGCACGGGGCGCGGACTTGATTGCTATTCCAAGGTCCTACAGCAGCGTTCGTGCAGTAGCTGACTGAACGGAAGTCAGGTACAAAGCCTATGCTGTCTCAGTCAGGCAAAGCCAACACGAAACAGCAAGTTCGAAGGTCGGATGTGTTGTTCTGAGCAAGGCGAGGCTATTGCAGCAATGCCTGACAGCTCAAGGGGCGTACTTCGACGAATCGAACTGGCCCGACTCGTTTCAATATGCGCGCCTGGGCACGGCAAAGCGGGTCGGAGTGAGATGAAATTTTAGCTCAGCCTGGTCCAGGCTTCTCAAACTGGTGAAGACGATCAGCACACCCAAAGCAACCGTTTCAGGTCAGCGGATCGAAAGACAGATGGCGCAGATTCACGGCGGCAGCTATGAAAAGCGACTCGACTTTGATACGGTAGCGCTGCGCGATGTGGGTAATAACCTTGAGTGTAGTGTGGCCTCGATGGCGAGTGGGGGTACCGAAATGCTGCGCAGCGGAAGATGCAAGACAGTCAAACGGTCGTGAAGCGATGAGCTCCGTGACAGCCGGCGGACTTCCGCACCTACACGTCCGTGCAGCCAAGGGCACTGTGCGCCCGACTGCATGCAGCTCCAGTTCTTGTGGAAGGTGCTGGTGCGCGAGGCTTCCACACTAATCACTGTAGCCACACGCCTTGGCCTTGTGCTCCTGAATTCGTCTCCGCTGCCCTCACAGCACCTCCTGACCTGCGCAGCACCACGCGATCCCACTTGGCTGCAGCAGCATCAGCTGCAAACGGGCGGGCCTCATGCAGCCTCGACTCGCGGCCAACAATTGCTGTGGGCGCATCGCATCGAGTCGAATTGCGTTCTCGACGCAAGGCATGTCATTCGTCGCCGTCCTTCCGATCCCAAGCAAAGGCGTCGAGCAGTCATTCTTCGCCTTTGCGCTTCGAATCAGCTCGCGAAGATTCAGAAAGGCGAGGCCGAGAGCTTGAACAGGACGGCATCGCGTGGATCGTGTTCAGCGCGTCAAGCAGCAAGCGAGGTAAAAGCTGTTTCTCAAATTCTACGCCCATAGCAGAGGCAGGAGCGTTAGGCCGCTTGCCACACACGGGCCGCCGCAGGATACCTTGCTCGGAAAAAGCCTGGAATTCAGGGACCGCGTCGCCCCTTGCGTTGGAGCGTCAGACCTGCGTGGGATCAGTGCGTGGGATCAGGACGGAGGCTGCAAACTGCAACTCGAATGCGCACACTCTCTTGAACTGCGTTGAGTCGGCGCGCCGCCCTGGCCTCCTCGCGTGTAGTCTGGCTGCACCCCTGGTAGCGTGGCGGTAAGCCGCATTTCGCTCTCCACTTTGCCGTGGGCAACGTCCCGTGCCTCTGCGGTCTTGGTTGGCCCGAAGAAAGGCCCGGCTCTGCATATCGTCGACCTCTGCTCCCCCTCTCACCTCTCTCTCTCGCTCGGATCCTTCTCATTGTGGCCGCTTTTTGCCTAGACAGAGCGTCGAAGGGAGCTTTGGGCGCAGCACGTACCCCCACCTCTCGGATCGCTTCCGACAACTGCGCACGATTCTCCTTGGTCGCATCTGCAGCGCCTCCTCGCTTCGCAAAGAGTGCCACATTGCGCCCGCCAACGCGCTCTCTCGCGCTTGTCCTCGTCTGGTCGGGTCTCGACGAGTCGCTGGCTAGCTTGTGTCAAGCCCTCCCGACTGTCACACAACACGACGTCTTGGCCCACCACACCTACAGTCATCCCGACGCAGGCGTCGAGACGAACATAATATCACCCTGAATGCCTCTCGCATCACCCACTCTTGCACCCCTCTTCTTCCTTTGCTGCTAGCCTCCCCTCGTCCCAGCTTCACGTCCGGCCTTCCCACCATCACGTCGATTCGACACCGTTCTCGCTCCGACTCAGCAAAAGTCTTCGTCCATTCGCCCGGCGCCGTCTGCCATCCTCTACATGCCGTCTCTCGTTTGAAGTTTCGAGACTACTCTCCGCCCGACCGTCCACTCAAAGCGCATGCTAGCAAACGTTCACAGTCCTCTCCTTCGTGATCCACAGTATGACTTTCACCGGTCTTCCAACAGCTGCCCTCAGCGCATGCACGCGCGATCCTACATCGTCCCAACCGCATCGCTTCGGCGAAGTGACCGGATCGACATCGTCCCATGGCAGCAGCGGCCTCGACGATTACAAGGTCCTGCAGCCCGGCGACTTCGCCAGGATGAAGGGCCAGCTCAGCTTGCGCTCCAGACCCGCCTCGCGCATCGATTGGGTCATCGATTCCGACCAATACAATGCCATCGCCGCATCGCCTGGCGTGCCCAATCTCCTGCACGACGCATCACCTCTGCCACCCGACTTTGACCTTGTCCTTCCTGCTCGCCAACACCACCTTCACGATCAAGCGACAAGCAACCGTGCCACCTTCGGTCCGTGGAGCGATGAATCAGAGCACACGCACGAGGGCGCTGCCGCTTGGGCCGATGCGAAGGAGGACCTTCTTAGCGTCGCTGACGAGGGCTCCGACACTGACGCGGCTCTGCAGACCAACGACACTGCTCTGCAGTCTACCCAGGCCCAGCCCGCTGCGGCACCCCTGAGTGCGGAAGAGGAGACACCCCAGGCAGTCAAGCAAGACACACATCTGTCCCAACTCAAGATGGAAGCCGAGGCGGCCTGGGCAAATTACCGCCCGGGCTTGCGGCCCCTCATATCGGAACATGAGTCGCTGGCTTCTACCTCCAGCACTCCAGGCACGCCTGCTCAGGTCCCTCAGCGATTGGCCTCGCTGCGCAGATCCTCGCTCGTCGCTCACGCAGCTCTCGCCAAGCCACAGCAGGGCTCCAACCACAACTATTCGGCCAGTCACAGCAGTATTTCGCTGTCGTCTCTAGCGCACGACACTGGCACCCCTTCCAGCCTTCACGCAAAATTGGAGCCCGAGTACGTTCCTCATCCTGCAAGGCCTTTCGGACGAGGCTCGCTAGGCTCGATTCGAGCAAGCCCGTCCGAAGCACGCTTTCAGCGTCCCTACACGGCTTCGATCCTATCGTCCACTTCCGAAGGCAGCTTGCTCAGCTACCAAAACAGCTTCGAGAGCGGCCTCAGCCCCCTTCTTTTGAACCGCGCTGCCACCTCAGGCAGGTTGCACGGCCGTTCCCAGCGACCTGCGACCGCCGGAAGCATCACCGTCTCGGCTGCGCCACTCCGCGACCTCCACTTGCCGCGGCCCCATCTTTCTGCCAGCTCAGGCCGCCCAGAGACCACCAATCAGCTGTCCGCCGAGGAGCGGCGCCAGCAAGTGCGCCGCACCAAAAAGCTTGCGCAAATGCTCGGCGAGGAGATGCTCTTCGCCACAAATGCTCACAGCCAGCAGCTCGATCCCGCACCACGCTCTCACTCGCTTGTCGCATCGCCGGCGGATGGTCGCAGCCGAAAGCATCGACCCCAGAGCATGCCATTCAGCGCCACCGGACACGTCGACGCTCCAGGCACGTTTGCGTCAAACGCAGGAAGCAAGACGCGCGCCTTCTCTCGCAAGCTGCTTCACAGTCGAACGCACGGTGTCAAGAGCTGGGATCACGCTAGCTCTGGTCTCAATCAGAATGCAGTGTATCTCAACCTCAACCGAAAGGCCGCCGACGTCCTTGGGATCCCCCATCCCTACTCGTCGAACGCACGAGCGAACGTTTACGCTGGAGATACCTTTTCAAGCGACGAAGAGCTAAATCGCGTCGAAGAAATCCGCTCTCACACGCGTCCCTTCGTTCCCTCGGGCTTGGAGGAATTCAACGAACCCACACCGAAAGTTGACCAGCTCGCGGCCTTTTCAGCTGCTGCGCTCGATGAAGCCGCTTCACCTACTCTGCCTCAGGACGGCCCATTCCGACCCTTTGATCGCTCCGAGATCGACCAGGCTCTGGCCGTTTCCGAGAGCCGCAAGTTGGCGGCTGCCCGCGATGAGCGACGACGTCGTGTGGCCAAAATGTCGCGCTGGCTGGGCGAGGCCGTGCCTGCAGAGCTCATCTCGTCGGGCACTAAGGCAGGTCCCGGCGCGGTCATCGTCAGCACTGGACCATCCGATCCGGCCAGGTTTGGCTCTCCGGCGACTACGACCAGCGACGCTCATAGCCTGTGCGGCGCCCCGTCTTCGTCAGCGTGTCAACCCTCATCCCGCAGCCATGGCTCCATCTCGCACGAGAGCTCGGTTGCTTCCAACTTGCACTCGTTCATGTCAATCGACAGCTCGGACGAGGAGTCTGGTGACGACGCTGCGCCTACCATTGCCACTGGTCGTGTCTTGACAGACGTGCGCTTGGTTGCCTCTTCGCCCCGTAGCAGGGCTTCAGAAAGAGTCGCTGCTTCCGATAGTCTTTCGACTTACCGTAACTCGATCGAGAGCTACGAGTACCTCCTCGAAAACGACCGAAGGCGACTGGGAGAGCTTGCCTCCATCTTCCAGCACGGCCGGTCAGCTCCTCGACCGTCTACGGTGGACACCATCAGCGCAAGGAGTCGTCCGATCCGTCCCAATGGACGACCGCAGACGTCGCCCGTGACGGGCTCGATGCCAGATGGCAGGAGGCGAGGCTTCCAGTCGCTCGGCCACGCGGACTACGAGTCGGATGAACGACCTCCTCGGCCGTCAGCGGCGTTCTTGGAGCTCTCGGACTCCGAAAGCGACAGCAGCGAAGCCGATGAGCTGCCCGAGAGCGACGATGCGTCGAGCTTTCCCACGTCGCGCCGACAGAGGGCGGCCCACTTGCACGATCGCTCCATCTCGAAGCTGTCCAACTTCTTCGGCTCGACGCCTTCGCAGATCGTCAGATCGCAGAGCGACATGCGAGTTGCAACCTCGAGTGTCGACTCGGTCTCGACCGTGGGCAATGGGTCGTTGAATTCCAGGCCCGCGCGCGGCGGCAACGGCATGCGCAGCCTGTCGCAGCCGGAAGCGCTCAAGACCATGCTCCGCTCGCTCGAGGAGGAGGCCATGGACGACTCGAAGCTCAACCCCTTCCAGAAATCCGAGATCTCGAGGAGGGTGCATCGGCTCAAGAAACGCACAACAAAGATCTTCAGCTGAGGATCGATGTCCCGGTCTCTTTCGCTCGTGTGTCCGCTGGCGGACACTCCTGTTCCATGCTGGCAATCCTTTAATTTCGTCGTCGAGGCACCGATCAGGTGCCAGAAAGACCTCCATTCGTTTCAATCCTCATCCCATCTCAGTCGCCTTCGTTGATCGCTGTCCTGTCTCTTTGTATTTGTATCCCACATCGATCCCATTCGCTCACACTCTCTGCGCACGTGATAATGGTCATCCTTGTCCCCACCCTCTGCTCGAACGTTCTGGCGTGTGATTCGACGAATGCATCATGTTCATCCTGGGGGATGCAGAGCCTAGTGGTCGATGTCTTCCCAGGCGCGGCCGACGGTGTGTTTGAGATCGTCTTCAGTGAGCTGCTTGGTGGCCGAGAAGTAACCAGCCTGAATCTTGGCGTCGATCTCGACGCGCGAATCGGCAGGGATGAGTTCTTCGGGCAGCTCGTACCTGTTCTTGATCTTGATGCCGCTGTTGACGGCAGCGTCGTGCTTCATGTTGCTCATCGAGATCCAGTTGGTGATGTTGGTCGCACCCAGCCAGTGCAGCACGTCGGGCATGAGCGCTTGGAAGCGCATGTCTTTGACGCCGGCAATGTTCTCGGTGCGCTTGAAGTAGTTGCTCGCCGAATCCGTGCCGCGCTTGCGGGCATTGTAGACAAGGTACTTGGTGACCTCGCCGAGCGCACGGCCCTCCTTGCGGAAGTAGATGACCGCACCCGCACCACCGCGCTGCGCCGTCTTGATGCACTCCTCGATGCCAAAGAGCAGATACGGTCGGCACGTGCAAATGTCGCTGCCGAAGACGTCGGATCCATTGCACTCGTCGTGGATACGCACCGTCACCTCCTTGGTGGGATCCCGCAGGTCCTCTGGTCTTCCAAAGATGTAAACGGTCAGACCCGAGATGGGCGGGAGGAACACCTTGAGGTCGTGTCTGGTGAGCAGTTCCGGGTACGATCCTCCCGTATCTTCAAAGATGGCGCGCCTCAGCGCGCCTTCGGTGACACCGAGTCGCTCAGCAACACCAGGAAGATACCAGACCGGATCAACGGCCGCCTTGCTGACGCTCACCTCGCAGCCTGGGTCTACATCTTCAGCCACTCCAGGCAGTCGGATGCTCTTGACGACGATCTTGCCGTCGATGGGGAAAACGCCGGAGGCCTGCGCCTTGTCGAGCTCGGGCATCTTGATGTGCGCCTTGGTGAGCGATGCGGTCGGCCTAATGTCGACGCCCGACTCGAATTCGGACTTGTACACCTGAGGCGCCAAGTGACCCCACGGATCCATGGCGACGATCTTGGACGGATCGAACCACGATGGGTTGGGCGGGATGTCAAAGGGAGGCTCGGTGTTGGTGTAGTCGGGACGATGGTTGGGGTTGAGCTGGCCCATGGCGATGGCAAGGGAGCGGTAGACCGAGTAGCTACCTCCATAAGCTCCGATGGCATTGCGGACGCGAATCGAGTTCGGATGACGGCTCGCCACCACAGGGCCACGCTTGTGAGGATCTTCGGACGCCCAGTTGAGCGGTAACGGCTTGATGCCGACTTGACCTGGGTAGGTGGTCAGGATGACTCTGGAAGAGTAGTAGCCGGCCGTGGAGCTGCTCGAAGCAGGCTGCGAGGGCGAAGCCGCGCCATTGGGTGGAAGTTTCTTGGCGCCAAGGTCGGGCGTACCGATGGGGCTTGGTCCGTTGGTTTGAGGGAGCCCTCCGAGCGGATGCGCAGGGGGGCCTAAAGGCTGCGGCGGAGGCGAAGTGCCGAAGGCAAAGTCGGCAGGCTGGGAAGGCGACAAGCTGTGAACACCCAGGGCAGTAAAGCCGGACGAGCTCTGACGACGAACCTGCGACGACGGCGAGGGCAAAGTCGCTGCGTTCTGCAGCGCATCGACCTGGTCAGCCGTGGCACACAGACAAAGGTGCAAGAAGGACGATCAGCTAGCTGTTTCGATTCATCTGCTCGGAGCTCAGCGACAACCCGACGGGAACCTACCTTGGCCTCAAGATGCGAGTTCTTGACCTTGAGCTCGGTGAGCTCGTCAAGAATGCGCGACAGGATCTGGTCGGTGGACGTGGTCATCTTTTCGACCAAGGAAGAGATGAGACGAGGCTGCACGGAGCGACAATGTCCCAGGTGCTTAAAGTCCCAAGCAGAGTACGCTGAAGGCAGTGGCCTGCTAGACAAAGCGGATGTTGCGGTAACGAGGCGATTCGGACGAAGATGAAGGACGAGACTGGCAGAGGCTAGAAGGAGCTTAAGTAGTAGCTGCAGTCGACGGACGTGGAGAAGAGGGAACGAGGCTGTGATAACGACGGCCGGTTCGGATGGTCGGGCACCTCCTCGACGCTAGGACCTTTTGAGAGCCGCTTCAAGGGGGCAACGTATACACACCGGCTGGCTTGGGCAGCTCGACCATCGGTCTGGAGTCCTCGCCCTGATCAGTACATGCGGGCAACTGAGCCAGGGTCGGAGCAGGAGCGGACTGCGCTGGAGAGGGGCGTGTGGGCACGGATCAGTTGAGTTAGTTGACTAACGGGCACACTCCGCATCAGATGCACTGCACCCTGAATCGGATGCACCGGCATGCGGCTCAGAGGCACTCGCGCACCATGCCAGGTCACGCCAGGTGGAGGAGATAAGGCTGGGGCTGCTGCCGCACGCGACTCACCTGCGTGTCTGCCACTAGGGCGGCCTGCCCGCAATTCCACTCGCCTCTGACGCGGCAGAGAGCAACACACTCTGAGCTCAGCTCCTCGGCGCATCCGAGCATCCGTCGCAGGTCATCCGCCCAAGCTGCATCTTGGGCCCTCGACGAGCTGCACCGAAAGCATCCGCACCACAGCGCCCCACGCTCTCTCATCCGCAATGAAGCGCTCCGGCCTTCTTGATATCGCCCGATGCCGATCTGAAGATAAAGGCCATCAACCAATCAAGAAGCATGCGGTCACCCCCCGCACAAGTTGGCCAGCCTCGCCGAACAGCTTTTGCCACGGACTTTCCGAGGTTCTTTCTTCCACGCTGCTGCCGAGTAGGATCATGGCAGGTCCTCCTAGATGTCTGTCCTTTTTAGCAATGTATGCGTTCCGGATAGCCCGCATGAGACTTGCACCACCGCTGCGTCAGCTCTCTCGACGGGGTCGATGCCCCACAGAGCGTGCGCTTCTGAGCCAAGGGTGTCGCAATGCCCACAGTCACACGATTCCGGCTCGTCATTGCCCCGCGTCTCAACCTTAAGCCATCATCAGGCGGCAAGCCACGCAGCATTCTGGGTTGGGAACGTTCTGATTCGATTCAAGTACGCACAGGGCCAGAATGCGTCGACGGCCAGAGGTCGGAGCGGGGTTATCCACATTTTTCAGTCCTGCGCTCGCAGGGCTTTGTCCAAGTGATTTTGATTCAAAGCACGGCAGCAGGTGATGACGACGTTGGTGGTGGTGAGGATGACCAGGGTTTGTGTTCTAGATTCAAGCGGGTGCAACGGCAAGACAGGCAACGCTCAGACGGCTGAACAGCACTACGGCGTCGGCCTTGCTCGGCAAGCCACAGGCTGATCAGGCCAAGCTGTTGCTTGTGCGTGCCGTTTAAGCTCGCCTCTTGAGGTTGGTGCTCAACCACTCGAGACCCTCGTAGAGACCGTCGCCGCTGGTGGCGCAGGTGGCCTGGATGAACCATTGTCGCTGTCTCAAGCTGTGCAGGCCGAGCTTGTCCGTGATCTCAGCAGCGTTCATCGCGTTGGGCAGATCCTGCTTGTTGGCGAAGACGAGCAGCAGGGCATCGCGCAGCTCGTCCTCGTTCAGCATGCGCTGGAGCTCCTCGCGGGCCTCCGACACACGCTCGCGGTCGTTCGAGTCGACGACGAAGATAATGCCGTGGGTGTTTTGGAAGTCTGCAAAATAGACAAACGTTTGGGGGTCAGCGACAACGCACGCTCGTAGGAGCAGTGAAGATGAGCAGATGAAACTTACAGTGCCTCCAGAGGGGTCGGATCTTGTCCTGTCCTCCAACGTCCCACACGGTGAACGAGATGTTCTTGTATTCGACGGTCTCGACGTTGAAGCCTGTGAGTGCGAAGCAGCCGGCGCAGTGCCATGCATGAATTGGCACGTGTCAGTCAAACCGGCCACAAGAGGAGCGATGCTGAAGCCGTCCGTCGCTGGCCGCTTCTCGGCTACTTACCGATGGTGGGGATGGTGGTCACGATCTCTCCGAGCTTAAGCTTGTAGAGAATGGTGGTCTTACCGGCGGCGTCGAGTCCGACCATAAGAATTCCTGTCGAGCGAGAAAGCAAGGCGGGATAGAGCAAACGCACAACGAGAAATCAAGGCGGTGAGCAGATGCGTCGGCAGCAAAGAGCACGCAGTTATCGGCGATGCAGCAATCGACCACTACAGGCCCCGATGCTTCTGGTGCGTTCCTGAAGATCGCAGCACGTCAACTCTTATCAGAGCCCCGACACCTGGTAGCTCGCGTTCCGAGGCGAGCCGTGCACAAAGAGTACGGCAGAGCGGCGGAAGATTGGGGGCGTGGGGTCGATTGCTGGTGCTGAAGCCGATGTGTCGAGAAGTTGATGTCTACTTACGCATCTCCTTCTTGCCGAAGAGGCCGGAGAGCAGCTTTGAAATGGACATGCCCATGTTGAAAAGGAAGTTTCTCTACGCCGAGAAGGGTGACTACTGCAGTACGAGGTCGCGCGGAGGTTGGAAGAAATCGAGATGAGTTGGCAAGGTCAGCAAAAGAGTTGGACCAGACGATCGTGGCCGCCGCTTGCAGAGTCGTTGGGTAGATGCGTGCGCAGGCGGTCCGCGAGGTGGAACGAGAGGTGATGATACCCACGAGGAACGAGGGTGGATCGATGAGTCGAAGGACGGGTGAGGACGAATCGACAGCGACGGCAAGGGATGATCGGGTCGATGAAGATGATGGTCGTGGGTGATGGCGACGAAGCGCAACTGGCACACCGCTCTCCCTGACCCGCGAAACTCAGAGAAGGCGAAGGCGCGAGCGTGCGGGCATGCGTGCGTGTCAGCGTGCCTGGAGGGGGGCAGCGAGACGAGCGTGCATCCTGCTGGCTGGCGCCCTCCGCCCCTCTGCTTTGCCCAACTCGACTCGACTCTGCCCGCCTCGGCCTGCAAATTCCACTTTCTGTGGCCAAAATCCGAAGCCTGGGACTGACTGCTGGTTGGCTTGCGTCGCGCAACATCGTGGCGATGCAAGTGCGCCGGCGTGGCCTTCGAAAATCCTCCCAGCTCCCCTGCAGTGCCCACGGCGCAGCAGAGCGGAGCTGCGCGTCGAGCGGCTCTCATATTCAAATAGTCCGAGCACTATCAATTTTGAAGTGCCGTTTTGTATTTGGGCTTGTAGCTGGTATTCCGAATTCGCATCGACGTGTAACTCGAGATCAACACCGAGCCTTCTCGAGGGGGCTGCCAAACCTCCGAGCGTGAACTGAGAGAAGGAGATGTAACAGGGTTCAGGTTGAACTGCCGATCTCACTTCGATCGTGTTCAGGGGTAACCCCGATCGGGCCATCTTGCCAGGTATCTGAAATTGCCCGCCCAACATTGGAAATGTGTGCTGCATTCCCGCGGCAGCCAGACGGCGCATGCCGTGGAAACTTCGCAGCTTTGCAGCCTCGCAACTTCGCAGTCGATTGAGTCTGCGGTCAAAGCAGGTACTGAAGGACCGGTCAACATAAGGCATGCTTAGCCGCTTGTCGCTCGTCGCTTCCATGGCCCGCCTGAAGATGCAGATCCTTTGTAGTGCACTCCGAAATTCGCGTCGGGATCTCTGCTCTTAGACGACGGGGACTCACGAATGGAGACACGTAGGTGAGGAAACCGGAGCGCTGTTCGTACAGAGGCGCAGATGCGTAGTCCTGACACTCTGGAGTCAGGCGGAGTCTGCGCCTCAGTCCCTTGGTGGCTGGGCAGCTGAAGCAATGCCTGTCCAGAGCGGAAGGCATGTGGACAAGGTTTCAGCCTACATGAAGATCAGACAAAGGCCGGGGTTGCAAGGAAATCAGAGGCTGGCGCGCGATGCCATTCCAGAGGCACTTTTCGGAATTGCGACTGCCTGCATGGCGTTGCACGCCGGCCCGCCCAACTCGACAGGTGAATTGTGATATGCTCCTCGCCTCATGCCGCCACCGTCCCCTCTTTCCCTCCCCGTCTTGCCTGCGTTATGACTGGCACCTGAAGGCTGCTCCGCTCGAATGCTTCTGTTTACTCGGCTCGCCGATAGTTGCTTCTGCCACCTCTCTGGGCGAAAACGATCAGACGAGCGGCTCGGCTAATTCCCTAGCTGCACGGACGACATGGCCAAGAGCTCGTTTGCTGCACAATGTCGATCCTTCCTTTCAGAGCCGGCCGCAGGATGTCTTATTTGCCGTCTTTGGCAAGCAGCGTCCCCGGCTAGCTGTGCTCGGGGCGCTGCTGGCCCGCGCCACATGACTGCCGTTCCGCGATCGACAATGGCTTGCCGTTCTCAAGCAGGAAGGGCAACGCTGTTGAGGCTGGTTCAAAACAAGCTTGCCACTCTGGGAATCGGAGCATCTCCTGCTCCTACCGACGCACGGCTAATAGCTCACGACGGAGAAAGAGTATATACTTGTTCGGTGTCCACAGAAGGCTTCCGTGAACCACCCTAGCCCCCGCTCACCGCCTTCTATCCAACCACCCTATCGTTTCTCATTCTGATCGAAACACATCGAACGCCTTCTCCGTCTGGCAAACCTATTCTCAGCCTTCGCTCGACAGCACCCGACCTTTCGGAGCGACAGTCTCTTTCACCTGAAGTGCAACAACGCTCACGATCAATCGGAGAACAACACCTCGCAGCAATCCCTTCGTACCTACATAAAGATGCCATCCTTTTCAGCCAATCGACAAGGCCGTCCGAGGCCGTCGAACATCTCTTTCGGACGTCGAAGGTCGGATGACAAGTCGATGCCATCTCCTTCTTTCAACAGCTCCATGTTTCTAGGTTCTTCCGATGATGTCTTTTGTGACTCGTCTAGGTCGGTGGATCGTCTTCGTCACCACTATCTCGCCATGCCTTCGACACCCTCAAGTCTCTGTCCGGGGAGGTCTCCTGGAGCCCGAACTGAACGTCTTCCAAGCCTTACCGACTTGTTCGATCCGGAGATCCTGTCGCCACCCTCGAGCAACTTCCTGAGCGTCGGCTCGTCGAGATCAAGTCAGGCGGGCGAGATGATGCATAGATCCGGCTCCATGTCTTCCACTTCCTCGGGACGCGGCCGCCAGTGGCGTGCATCTTTCCCAAGTGAAGGTCCGTCTGGCTCCATTGGACCGCCAGCAACACCGCTGTCTCCTTTCTTTGCCACAGCGAACAAAGGTCCCATGAGGTCCTCGCCAGGGTACTCGTCAAGTCCTCCGCACAACTCGGTCCTCAGCGGTCCGAGCGATGGCGAAAGGACACCTCGGGCAGCTTCAAGATCATCGTTTGACTTGGCAACAAAGACAAGCAGATACGCGAGAAGTCCGAGATGCCCAGGCGCTCCTTTGATTGGAGTCCAAGAGCGGGGCCATTTTGCATCCCGTCCTTGGCAGTCAGGAAGTGTTGCGTCCTCGCTGGGCTCATTTCAGGGGATCCAGCACTCAGTGTCCGACTCGAGACCTGATCGTAACCCGGATCCACATTCTGACGAGGATCGAGCTGCCATGTCCAGAATCCAAGCTTCTCTTCCAAAGGCGCCGGGCCTGGTGGGACTTGGAATCTTCATGGACGAAGCAAACGTGCAATCGCCCTTCCGCAAAATGTCGCAGGGTGTCCAGACCGGGCGAGCCATGGACGATTCGCCTCCAGCCCGAAGCCAGAATGGTCACAGCGACCACACGGGTCTGACACCGATGGTCAAAGCGTCCAAGGTGTCGGATACGTCATCCACACCTACGCGCTCGAAAGCGAAAAAGGCGACTGGATCTCCCGCAGCCTCTTCTGCAGCTCTGTCCAAGGCGTCGCCTACCGCGACAGCGCTGAAGAAGCAGAACGAGCCCTACAAGACGCCGCTGAACAAATCTCGCCCTATGTTCAGGCTGGATACTGGCTCTGGAAAGAAGTCGAGCAAGCCCAAGGGCCACAAGATGAGCCCCGATGCATCTCCATGGGGCGTGTTCGGTGGTAAGGACGGCTGGAAGCCTCTTGCGCCTCCCAATGTGTCGCGCGCCATCGCCGAGGCAAACAAGCTGTTGGCCGAGACTACGACCAATGATTCGGACGCGGCCAAGTCCTCGGTGCCACGCTCGTCGCCCACGTCCAAGAGACAGGCGACCTCCAATGCGGGGGCCGAGAGTCCCTCAAAGAAGCTGCGAGCCATCGACACTCAGTCTTCGCCGTTCAAGGAGAACCTGCCTCCGTCACACGCCTCCTTGTCTCCATCGAAGCGGGGTCCGCTTTCGTCTTCGTCTTCGTCGCACCGTACAACCGCACTTCCCTTGTCGACTATTCGCTAGCTTGCGTCGCGTCGCTCGTGATACTATGCTCAATCGCCGCTTTCCCGACTCTGTCTCGTGTAGCTCACAAAGAGAGATGCTGGAGGGAGGCTGTCTCGATGCACAAAGGCCGAGGTGAGTGGCAAGGTCGAACATCGACATCGGATCGGTCTCACGCTGCGATTCCGATTCGCCGATTTGATGCTGTCAAAATGCGGCAAAATGCAAGGGTCCAAGAAAATGCCACTTTGCATGGTCACATCACGGTCGGAGTGACGTCGCGGTGTTGTTCGCGGCGACGCGTCTTCTCCACTGTCACACGAGGCTGGGCTGCGAAATCACATGGCTGCGAAGGCGTGCCTGTCGTGGACGGCATGCAGCCTGCACCTTCTAAGGGGGCCCATGATCACCACGACAGGGGTCAGGGATCATCTGTCGCGGTGCTTGCAGTCAGCTGCTGCAGCAGTGACAAAGTTGCATTCGGGCGTCGGTGATCTTAGGATGTGAGGGAAAGTCACAGTGACGAGAACGCAGCGCGTCTAGGCGTGCTGTATGCGTGCGAGGAGCGGCTTGAGCTCATGCCCGTTTCACCTTTGTCACCCTGCAGTGTGCTTTCAAGTCGACCTTAGAAGGAGTGCAGCTCCAAGGCGGGCTTGCTAGTAGAAGCGCTGCGGGAGCGCTGCTGCGCCGACAACACAAGCCTCGCTGCTGCACGCACGAGGCAGGAGGCAGGCGCCGCCCAATGGCGCTTGGCAACAGGAGGCGCTGCCGAGCGTGTGGAGACGCGCTCTGGATTTTTTTTTTCGAAGTGGGCCGAGCAACAACGCGGTGAGCAGCCAGGTAGACAGCGTGACGGCGCCTGCAAAATACACGCCTGCCTGCCTGTCTGCCAGTGTGCCTCCTGGCCGCCTCGGGCTGCACTCGGAATCGCTGTTGGGTGTGGGCGCGTCAAGGTCGAGCGTTCCCAGCGTGTGTGTGGGTGTGTCGGCGTGGCTCTCAGTCAGCTGCTTCTTCTCCTTTCGAGGTTGACCATCCATCTCAGACCAGCTCGAAGACCTTCCTGCCTCGCCCCGCTCAGTGCACAACTTCTTCGGCAATCCACAGGTGCGGTAGCGGCAGACGCGGGATAGCAACGCGTTCAAGGCTCTCAAGGCCTCCCGGCATCCAGATCGCAGCTCTCCTCGCGCGCAAAGCAGCTCCGCCCGAGGCAATCTTCCGCACTGGTCCAACCCTTGACCCGCGCCAAAGCATTCAACCTAACCTCGCCAGATCGACCAAACAACCCGTCTCAGCCCGCTATATCTTGAGGCGCCGACACGATAGCATTCGAAGCCGCATCCCAACCCCCGTCTATGCGCCGCATTCATCTCCTCACCTATCCGCCTCCGTGATAGCATAGCATCCCCCCCTCGGCATCGTGTCTGCCTTCTTTTCGAGCTCCAGCGCATCAGGAATGGCTGCTCACAGCGCATGACCTCATTTTTCGACGCATACAGCAGTGGCATCGCGCCGTGGAGGTTTCTGACTGCCATCGTTTCAGCTTAGGAGTACGCTTTCGTCGGCCCCTTTCATCCTGTTCGAACTCGCAAAACCCGATATCGTCGGTCGACATCACGTATCTCCAGCACGGCGCGGCAACGCTCAGGTCTATGCGGTCGTGACGCAGGTCCCTCGACGTGTCCCCTTGCCATTTGACCCAATCTCGTCTGTGACAGCCCTCGAGCTGCACAACGGTATCGGACTCGGCATGAGTGCTACTCGCGATCAGCCTAGCTCGCGTATACCGCTCAGCGTCAAGAACACATCGACACAAAGCGCACTGCCCCGTGATGCCTCGTTACTTGGCAAGCCGGCGGCCCAACAACCGCTTCGCGGATCGATTGTGCCGGGCGCCAGCGGCCTTCCTCGTCCTCGCGCAGCCGCAACCGCATCCGCGTTACCCAACTTTATCGCTCGCTCCCATCTCGGCGTAGACCGATCGAACCAGGAGAACACTCTCCCACAATATGGCATCGCCACGCCAAAGAAGCGCGCCATCCCCATCGACGAGTCGCACGTCCGCAATGTCGTCTTGGACAGCCCAAGCAAACGCAGTCGGTCCTCCCGAACTGGAACCGACAGCAGCAGTGCCGAACAGAGCGTAAGCGGCGCCCTCGCCACCGACCTCAATGGGATTCGGGTTCAAGACGCGAGGAAAGCGTCCCAGTCTGCCCATGCACATGCGTCGATGGACCGCGTTCGCGCCTCGCAGCAGACTCTCGCGCTGGCGCATGCCACCTCGGTCAAGACCAACCGAAAGGTGCAGGAGCCCTCGCAAGAGGTCGTACAAGAGTCTCGCCGCAGACAGACCGAGAACGAAATCTGGCGTCAAAAGTACAAACGCGCTTTTCCCAACTTCATCTTCCACTTTGATTCGGTCGACGCCGCCTCAGCAAAAAGGTATGGCGAGTTCATCCTGGAGCTCGGCGGTCACGTCGACCAGTTCTTCTCGCGGCGCGTCACCCACGTCATCACCACGCGCCAAGTGCCTGAAGAGGGAGCGCCGGGGGAGCCAGCATCGCTCGAGGTAGCACCACGAGAGCCAGCGCCGAGAGAGCCGATCACGTCGGCGGGCGGCTGCAATGCGGAACGGCTGTCGGCGCAGAAGTTGTTCCGCCCCAGTTTTCTCGCTTCGCGTGCCGCCTCGACCAAGGCTGGTGGCAACTCAAGCCGGCGCCCCGTCCCACTATTCTCCGAACGCAATCCGTTGCAGGAACCACCCAGGGGCCAGTACGGCCCGCAAGACATGCTGGTCAAGGCTCAGTCTTTCGGTATGCGCATCTGGCAGCTGGAGAAGCTGCAGAATGTTGTGGTGCGCCTCCTGAACCTCTCGATGCGCGACCTTGAAGGCCCCAGAAAGAAGGACTTGTCCAAGATGCTCCAGATGGAAAAGGTGTACGGCACCACCGAGCGCGACCCTTCTGCAGCGCGATCGTCGTTCCACTATTTCGACAAACATTCGAAGTACATCCTGGTGGAGGATGCTACCATGGAGCACCGCCCGATCATCAGCCACGAGTATACCTACACCGACGACGAAAAGGCGGAAGAAGCTAAGCCTCCTTGGCCTGTCGTGTACGGTGAGACGCTGGGGCGATGTCCGTTTACCTTCTATGCGCCCAAACGCAACGCTGTCAAGCCAAGAGACGGAGAAGACGTCAGTCCTCTTCGCTTGGAAGTGCCGCAGAGCCTTCGTCGCGCCGTGTCGCTCAACAACATGGCTCGATCCAACCTGGGTCCTGCTGAGCGTCCCCAGGCTGCCCAGCTCGGCGCGATCGAGATGAAGCGTCAGCAAAACCCGCTGGCATCGGGCAACAGCGTCTCGATCACCTCGAACATTGCCTCGACCACATCCAACATCTTTACGGATCAGCAGACGGGCGCGACGGTGGGGCTGCCGCAGAACCGACGTGTGGCGGAGCTGAATCGGCGCGTGCACATGTCGAACGTATACAGCCGCCCGTTGCACTTGCTCAACGCGAGTCCTGCGAGCGTGATGGCGGGCAGCACGACGGCGAGCGGGCTTGGTCTGCACCGCGAGGGAGGCAGCGGGGCGATCGGAAGTCCTGCTGCGCAGCGAGGTGCCGAGTCGGGCGCTACAGTGCGTCGCATGCTGGGCCTGGAGGACCAGCGAGCGCCGGGCATGGCGTTGCAGCGTAGCGCAAGCACAAGTGCCGTCGATCGACCGCCATCCGCCAAGAAGCCAGGCTACTGCGAAAATTGCCGCGTCAAGTACGAGGATTTCACCGAGCACATCTACGACCGCAAACACCGCAAGTTTGCCACCAACGAGGTGCATTTTGTGGACATTGACGCGCTCATCATGCGCGTCCAGAGGCCCATCCGGCCGTCGTCGGAGGACGAGCTGTCGTCGGGCTTCCTGGAGTTTGAGGCCATCCCGTCGTCGCAGCCCGAAGAGAATGTCGCCTACTCGGATTCGGACGAGGAGCTCTCTGCTGGCTCGCCCGAGGCCGAAGATGACGAGGCTGGCGAGGGAGAAGAGATGCCCGCCAGCATGCGCACACACGTGCATGGAGCGTATGCTTAAGCCACACTGCCGAACGCCTTTCGGGTCGGCCAATCAATGCAACCAACCGCATCCAACCTTCGCGGGCTCATCGGCTCAGCACCGCAACCCCAAAGTAACACCGTGTTTTCAGCCACCCAACCCCCGCGTCCCGCACCCCATCATGTTGTCCGTTTTCCTCTGCATTGTCCCTTACCATTTTTTCGCAATCAAACTCGAGCAAGTCCATCCATGTTTCGTCGAAGGGCCAGGCGTGGCGGAAGGGAGCATGTATCTGGGGTATGATTGCAGTGTGTGCCAAATGGAAACTGAGGTGACGAATAGAAAAGGAGAGCGAGGCTAGGCAAAGGAGACGGGACGGACGACGCCGTCTTCGCCGATGATGCCGCAGATGGGCGAGCCGTTGATGCTGGTCCACTGGATCACCTCGCCCGGCCGAGCCATGCGCGGCTTGGGAGTCTGTAGCGCTTGTTCGGGCAGCTCTGGCTGGAAGGTAGCCAGGCTCGGCGCAGGTTTGGACGACGTCGAGGGCGGAGGAGAAGAGGGGGCCGCTGCCGATGCGCGTGTGGAGCGAGAACTGGGCTTGGTGGATCGTGTTGCTTTTTGCCGAGCGGCAGCCGAGCTGGCCTTGGCGGCGCTGGCCTTGGAGGCGGCAGCTCGCGAGGCTGTTGATGATGCCGTGGCATTGACGGTGCGAGCAGCCTTCGAATTGCGGTCTCGGCTCTTAGCGGTGGCCTCGTCGTCCTTATTGGTACGCTTGGATTTGATCGGTGAGCGCTCCTCTCTCATCTGATCCCACTCCTTCTGAGTATCCTGAAGATGCTGCACAGGGGCACGCCCCATGAATGCGTGGATGTCGGCGCCGTACTCGTCGATGAATGTGGCCAGCGACAGTTCGCGCACGGCACGCGGGATGCGCTCGATAGCCAGACGCATGCGCGTCATGGACGATTGCAGCGACATCTCGAGCGAGGCTCGGAGGCGCGACATGCGAGCCTGGCACTCCAGATCATAGTTTTGCAAGCACGCCTGCACCTGATCCTCTGGCAGACGTTTTTTTGTGGGCGAAGACGGGACTGGTGTTGTGCAGCGCGGATCTGTGGACTGCTTCGCTGTATCGATGTCTTGCACCGCCTTCTTTTTCCCACGTTTCGACTTGGTGGTCTTTGTGGCTGGCGGCTGAGCGAGATCCTTGACTGGACTTGGCTCGGCGGTGTCGTTGGCGTTGCGCTCTCCTAGAACCTTCTTGGATGCAGCAGCTGATCTGGGCGCTTTTGTGTTGGCAGCTCCAGGATCATCAGATGCATGCGCATTCTCGTCAAAGACAACATCAGAAGATGCGGCTTTGGACGATGCTTTTGTGCTGCGTGTCGAGCGAGTTGAGCGTGTCGCCTTCTTGGTCGGCATCCTGACGGGAGCTGTGTTGGTTGGATGCCAAGATGCACCGAAAGGGGACGCGAATGTATGTCGCGCCGAGTCCAAGCGCAGAATGGATCCTCGAAGAGACGGACGGACGGACGATGAAGTGGTGCTGTAGAGTCGACGATTTGGCGGTGGATGGGAAGTCGAGGCGGTCGAGATAGATGGATGGTCGAGTGATGTGATTGCACGACGAGTGAAGCGTTGGCCACGCCGAGCAATGTCAGATCCCAACCGCCAACCGCCAAATGCACAAAACTCGCAACGCTCGGCGTGTTTCCTGAAGCCAACACCGCGACGCGGCGCAGCAATTCACGTGATTTGAGCCTGCAACGGTCGGCCCAACTCGAGTCGAAATGTGGAGGCTTTGCAGTGCCAAAATCAAAAATAAATCAATGCGGGCCCTGCAGAGCAGCTTTGTCATGCTCGCTTCCGCGCACCCTCATCGACTTGCTTGACTCCGGATTGCAAACGGGGAGACGCCATTGCGTGGGCTGATCAACCTTGCACAGGCAAGAAGGATACTTTGACGGGCTTCAACGGCCTTGCTGTGCGAGAGACATCTAGCTTCCATCACGCGAACGGGTCCTGCTGAGCCAGATGCGCAGCCGGGCGAGTCCTAAAAATAATACCGTAGAGAGCCAGAGTGGCGCTGTCAAGTTGGTCTGCGAGTGGAATTTCTTCCGGAAATTTGCGCTGTTTCGCCTCGAGGCACAGCCTGCCAGAGCCAGAGCTGAGGGAAACATGACGACGTAACTTGCGTGCGGCGGTTGAGGCGGAGCTCGCTCTTGGCACGTGCATCTCTATTCGCCAGCTGCAGCGGCAGTATCCTAGGCTCCAACTATTGACTCCATCTACTCATCCATCATTTCCACTGCACTTGTCAACTCAACACATTCACGGTTCGACACTGTCTTGACGCACATCAGTCGTCTTCACGCAAGAACACGCCGACGATCTTTGACGTGGCTCGCGACCCTCGTATCCCGTGATCATGCGGCTCATAGCAGTGCCCCTGGCACGCGCGAGGCCATCCTCGCATCCCATCTCGACGTTTGTCGCCCAGACAGCCTCTAGAGCAGCCGAGAAGGCAGCAGCAGCAGCCGCAGCAAAGCAGCAGAACGACGCATCCAGACCACCACTCAGCACACGCCTCCTCAACAAAGCGTCAGCCTTCTGGATCGACCTCGGTCGCACAGACCAGACGAGCACCTTTGACTGGAAGCGCAGAACTTACGTCCTCGGCGAGCGCCTCATGGACCGAATCGAGTACCAGGAATGGGCCCTCAAAGGGATCGACCCTGCTATGGGGCCCCTTCGCCACGAGTCAAAGGCAAAGCAAGCCGACGGGGCTGCAACGGACACCGGCATCCCCAAGCTCGATCACATTCCATTGCTGTACCCACCCTCGCTGCTCGAACCACAGAGGCTTCTCAAGAGCCTCAAGAACTTGACAGATCACCGCACGCCGCATCACTACCGTCGCTTCTGGTACTGTGTCGTGGGAATGCCCATCACCATCCCATTCGCGCTCGTTCGTAAGTAGGATGCCTCCACCAGTTGCGAGCTTTCATCTTTGACGAAACGCTGACTCACTTGCTCCCGTTTCCTTGATTTCAGCGGTGGTTCCAAACCTGCCGTTCTTCTATCTGGTGTACAGGGCTTTTAGTCACTGGAAAGGTAGGTCTGCAACGGCTCATATCATCTCAATCGCCTTGCACGCTGGTTGACACTCACCTGCTCTCGTATCGATGCAACCTTGTTTACAGCGTACAAGTCGTCTCAGTATCTCTCTACGCTGATCAGCCAGGACCGCGTGCAGCCCACAGAAAGCAAGGAGCTCGACGAGATCTTTGCTCAGGCATCCCCGCCTCCACCGACGGAGTCGTCAGAGGCCTCTGACAAGCCACAGGGTGCCGTGGTGCCCAAGATTCAAGACGACCGCATGCTCTTCCTGCCGCACCACATCCCCATGCTTATGGAGCGCATGGAATTCCCTGAATGGGTGAGGGCGGACTTGCGTCGTGCGCGTCTGCAGGTGGAAAAGAGTGCGGCAGAGAACAAGCTCGAAGAGCTGGAAAGCAACGCCGAACACGAACACCCCGAGAACAAAAAGTGACGACATCCCCACTCCACCACTCGATCTCTGCTACTTGCTCACGATAGAATAGGATTCTAATGACATTGGATACCACTCGGAATCAGCAGTATCAGTAGAAGTATCGTTGAGATTTGCCCGCTATGCGGCTGGTCAAAACTGCAAGGAAGGGAGCTCGAAGAGACCCGAGGAGCTGGAACGCTTGATCTCGATGGGGCCGGAGAAGTCCGACTCCGGGTTAATGCTCTAGTGATGTGAGCGCGACAGAGCAAGGGATCAGAATGTGCACAGCGATGGAGGACAATGTCAGAGAAGCTTACGCCGTAGATGTGGCCGAAGAGAGTGCCGATCGCTGGGTCGAATTGGAGCTTGATGGGCGTTTCACGTGGCTTGTCCACGATAGCTCGGTCGAAAGTGTAGAGGTAGAGAGTGTCGCCGCAGCCAGTCGCAGGGCTGAAGAAGCGTTCCAGCGTACCAGCGAGCTGATCTGCCGACGAGAGGTGGATAAAGCCGTCCTTGGTCTAATTTACAGCGAGCGTCGTGTCAGCTCAGCGGCGCATTCCGACCAACCAGACTGCATGAACTTACATCGAGAGCGGTCCCGGCCCAGTTGGTGGCAGGAAGCGCGTCCTTCTCCTGCGGAGTCAGGATCTTGTAGAGGACGGTGCAAGTGGTAGGATCCCTCATTCTGTCTGGAGCGCGAAGTGGCTTGGTGGAGAGAGCTCGAGTGTGCGGAGCGGCTCAGTTGGCGCGGCTCCGTTGGCGTCAGCTTGCGGCCTTCTTCTCCGCACCGCACCGACGCACAATCCTCTCGAGCAACCTCGTCCGACTTCCGATTTTACGCCGGGCGGAAGCTTGTGTCATTCAGGTCTTCGCCTCCACTCTTCGGATGCCGATTTCACCAGGCGCTCTCGACAGCGGATTCGAAAGCTCTATCCTTTCCACAAACACCTCATCGCCAGCGAAACCTCTTGGGCTCGTTGCAACGTGAACAACTCGCAGCCATGGCAGCTCGCGCGAACGGCGCCCTCGATGCCATCGACGCCCACAACCGCACCGTGGCAGCCATGCGAAGCTCGTCAGGACAAATGTCGAGTCTCCCGGCGTCCGACGTAGAGGACACTGTCGAGGCACTCGTCGACGACTTTCTCCTTCCGTCAAAATCGCTTTCGGCCACAGAGCTGACGCGCGCTCAGGTGCACTGGTCTCGCAAACCCAAGCTCGACCACATGCTCTGGGCCGAACCAAGCACGTCACTCCACTCGCTCGAATTCGTGCGTGCTGGTCTGGACGGCCGTATTGTGTCGTACCGCGAAGTATCGCACACCTCTGCGCCTCTTCTCGACTCCAAATCCTCTGCCTCCATGGCCAGGAAGCCCGCGGCGTCTAGCAACTTCGTGCGCGGCAAGTCGGCCTACGTCCCCTTCGCCCCGGGTGGACTCGAGAACGAGGTAATGAAGACCGATGACACCGATCCGGATGGAGAAGGTCTTTCGGAAGCTATGCGCTCGCAGATTGCCGACATGGAAGAGACGTTGAGGTCGGGTAGAGGCCTTCGCTCGAAAGCCCCGGGCCTCAGTCGAACCTTTATCGACCCGACTATGGAGACGCCTCAAGACGACGATGATCTGGACGCGGGCGCCTCTGCCTCTGCCAAGGTGCAGGATGCGTCGCAAGCCCTGGACGTCGGTCTCGGTCTGGCCCCCATCCCGGTCTATCGCCCCATCGAGCAGCAACGGCCGGGTGCCTCCTCGCGCCGTGCCCAGGTCGACGGAGACGCGGTTGGTGCATCGTCTGGCAACGCACAAGACGCCGAGCTTGATGAGCTCCTGCCAGTTGAGCGTCCTCAGCCACTAGCGCACGTCAGGCGCAGCGCCAAGATCGAGGCCAAGCGCGATTGGGCGCACGTCGTCGACGTCAACCAGCAGCTGACCAACTTCCACGAACTCGTCCCGCAAATGGCACATGCGTTCCCCTTCGAGCTCGACACGTTCCAGAAGGAGGCCGTATACCACCTCGAGCAGGGCGATTCGGTATTTGTCGCCGCCCACACCAGTGCGGGTAAGACTGTGGTCGCCGAATATGCCATCGCGCTCGCGCAGAAACACATGACGCGCTGCATCTACACCTCACCCATCAAAGCTCTCTCGAACCAAAAGTACCGCGACTTTAAGCAGACATTCGGTGCCGCCAACGTTGGTATCCTGACCGGTGATGTGCAGATCAATCCGGAAGCGCCGTGCCTCATCATGACCACCGAGATTCTGAGGAGCATGCTCTACCGTGGTGCCGACCTCATCCGCGATGTCGAATTCGTCATCTTTGACGAGGTGCACTACGTCAACGACCAGGAACGCGGCGTCGTCTGGGAGGAGGTCATCATCCTCTGCCCGCAGCACATCAACCTCATCCTGCTGTCGGCTACCGTTCCCAACACCAAGGAGTTCGCCGACTGGGTGGGACGTACCAAGAAGAAGGACATCTACGTCATCAGCACGCCCAAGCGACCTGTACCTCTCGAGCACTTTCTGTACGCGGGCAAAGAGATGTTCAAGGTGGTTGATGCGCGTGCGCAGTTCCTGGGCACGGGCATCAAGGACGCCGGCGAGGCGCTCAAGCGCAAGCAGGAGAAGGACCGCGAGGCCATCGCAGCCGCCGGAGGCGGAGCGGCACGCGGCGGTCGAGGAGGAGGTGCAGCCGGCTCCAACTCCAGAGGAAACCGCGGTGGCATGACGCCCGCACGCGGTGCAGCCGGCCGGGGTCGGGGCGGCGCAGGTGGTGGTCGAGGCGGCTTTCCAAGTACCACTACGGTACGCACAGGCCTGGACAAGAACCTCTGGATTCACCTGGTGGGCCAACTACGCAAGAAAGACCTGCTGCCCTGCGTCGTCTTTGTCTTTTCCAAGAAACGCTGCGAGGAGTATGCGACGAGCATGCCCAACACGGATCTGAACACGGCCAAGGACCGATCGGAGGTGCATATCGTCATCGAAAAGTCGCTCACGCGGCTCAAGGGGAGCGACAAGGAGCTGCCGCAGATCAAGCGCATGCGCGACCTGCTCGGGCGCGGCATTGGCGTGCACCACGGCGGCTTGCTCCCCATCGTCAAGGAGATCGTCGAGTTGCTCTTCCAGCGCGGCCTAGTCAAGGTGCTGTTTGCAACCGAGACGTTTGCCATGGGCGTCAACATGCCCGCGCGCTCGGTGGTGTTTTCCAGCATCCGCAAACACGACGGACACGGCTTCCGCGAGCTCCTGCCTGGCGAGTATACGCAGATGTCCGGCCGTGCCGGTCGTCGTGGTCTCGACCCCACGGGAGTGGTCATCATCAACGCGGCGGACCAGCTGCCCGAGACGGCGGTGCTGCACAAGATGCTGCTGGGCCAGCCCACCAAGCTACAGTCGCAGTTCCGGCTGACGTACAACATGATCCTCAACCTGCTGCGCGTCGAGGCACTCAAGGTCGAGGAGATGATCAAGCGCAGTTTCTCGGAGAACGCTGCACAGAAGATGCTGCCGGATCAGCAGCGCAAGGCTCAGGAGCTCGAGCGCCAGCTTTCCAGACTTCCGCATCCGCAGCCCGACGAGCTGGACGCACAGCTCGCAACGTACTACGACCTGTGCGCGGCGGTGGTGGCGTCCAACCAGTCGCTC
>AWNI01000008.1:937342-959375 GCA_000517465.1 Moesziomyces aphidis | reverse complement strand
CCCCCCCCCCAAATCCAGCTTGGCCTGCACTCGCTCGGATCTTGGCCTTGGCCTACGCTTGTATCGGTGGGGCGTGCATCGGGCATCGGGCATCCAGCGACCGTGCATCTAAATTGCGTCCAAGGTCCGGCTGCGAGATCGGGCTCATCACCAAGGCTACGATCCGCCATCGCATCCTTGTCTCACTCTGTATTTTGCACCAAGTCATCCGAGCGCATCTGCGCCTGCAATGTGAGGAGAGGATGCATTGCATACTGGCGACGAAAGAAGGAGCAGGGGGGAAAAGGTGAAAGATGTGGCTGATCATAATTGTGCCCGCATCTATGGGCTGGCATCCGCGAGTGGGAAGCGCAGAGACGGGGCACACTCAAATCGTCAGCCTCCGCCCAGAGACGAATGTGTTCTGAGAGCCGTCGGTTTCCGACCTCGGACGCGCACATGGCGAGCCGAGGCGTGAAGGGACTGGAAGGCGCATCAGACGTCCCCTCCGTCACCTTCAGACTCTGGTAGATGGAAGAGAAGAAGGATCGACAGCGACGGCCATGCCAAATCCAAAGGGCAGCCAGCGGGCGCTCAACTTTTTTCTTTTTCTTTTCCGTCGTCCGCTCTGCGCTCGTTGAAGCGCATCGCCAGATCCGAACTGATTTCGAGGCTCGTAATCGGCGATGGCTCTGGCTTGCCGCTGCCGCGTGGCTCTCGGTGGCCCAACCGGCCCGCTAAATCAGCAGAAGCGGCGGGTGCTGGCGCTGTGTGCTGGCCCGCGGCGCACCGTCCAAGGGCCACCAAATGAAAGTCCGAGAACAACACCTGCTGCACGTCACAAGTTGGCACCCAACCGTTGGAACAAGCGACTGCCGCTTGCAATCCTTGCAATCCCCAACCAATCCCGTCCGGCTCCACGACCACCTCCTCTCACCAACGCAAACAAAGCACGGCGCCTTTCTACCACCATCATCACCTCATCGATGGCCACTCGCATCTCACAATGATCCAGGCACGATAGACGTGGCTCTCAGCATCTTTCTCTTCCTGCGCACTCTGCCTCGACGACCTAGCACTGCGCTCGCTCCGTCATGACAGCCGACGCAGAGGCGGCGTCGAGCAACTCGGCCGCAGGTGCAGCGGCCGAGCACCCCGGCCAACAGAGCAATCCTCACAACGCCCCAGATCTCGACCTCAGCGTCGTACAGGACCCCATCCTCGACCTGTGCCCATCTCTCGACATTCTCAAACAGATCGCACGCTCCACCGCTCTCGATGTCCAGGTCAAGAAGGACAAGCTCACCAGGGCTCTCCTCCGAGCCGCCAGCAACGGCGACACCGACATGCTCTCCTGGCTCCTCGACTCCAGGGCCGAAGCTCGTCAGCTCATCTCGCTCCCATCATCCCACAGAGACTCGCACGGCAGATCCGTCGTCGCCTTCGATCAAATGCGCGACGACGAAGGCTCCGGTCCCGTCGTCCTCGCCACCTGCGCAGGTCACATCGATGCCGTCACCATGCTCGCGCTCAACGGCGCTCCCATCGACGAGCGCGACGCATGCGGCTGGACCCCTCTCATGTGGGCCATCAACAGCTCCAACCTCCAGCTCGCCAGCTTCCTCCTCAGCCGTGGCGCCGACGTCGATGCAAAGAGCTCCAAGGGCACCACCTGCGAAGATTTCATCCTCTCCGCTGCTCCTCAAGCCGCCACTTCCCAATCACCTGCTACCCAACTGCGCTTCTCCACCTCGGCTTCCAACGAGCGCGAGGCCATCGCAGACCTCGTCTACGAGCATCAGCGATACCTCTCCGTGCAGCAGTCCGCCGCACAACGCCTCAACTCCCTCTACCTCGACTCGTCGCCCGACCGCAATCCTTCGGCGCCGTCCAGCGCCGCCGACTCGGATCGCCAAGACAACAACACCAGCCCCACCCGTGCGCCCAGACCCTCGGCCTCGTCATCGAGCCCTTTCAAGCCGGGCCATTCCCGTACAGCTTCTCAACTCACACAGCGCAGGCTCGTCGGTCGATACGAACGTGCCCACCTCGCAGAGCAGAAGAACAAACAGAAGGAGCTCACCGACACGCGCAAGAGCGCCATGGCCGACATTGCAACCCTGCTCGAACTCGACCTCGACAGCCTCATGGGCGAGCCCACCTCGGTCGACTCCAATCCGGGCAACGCCACTTTTGCACGTCGCAGGAGGGGCGCTGCCGCCAAACCCGCCCATGCCGGCCTTGCCTCCGGCTGCGGCGCCGCCGAGGTCGGCGCCGATCTGCTCTCGGTCGAATTCGACTGGAAGAAGGTGTGCAGCGACCAGATGCTCGTCTTTGGTACCGCCGACCTCGAACCTCTGCTCGCCATGCTCATCACCCACATGAAGCCCGTCCGAGCTCCCTGGACCTCGCGCGCAGCCCCCGCCAACGTCATCTTCCTTTGCGCCAGGTACGCCTGCTCGTTGCACGACGAGGATCTGCTCGAGGAACTCTTCCTCGGCGCCATCGACCGCATCGAAGGCACCATCTATGCAAAGCCCACCGACATGACCTGCCTTGCCTTCTGGCTCTACAACTGCTGCCTCCTCCACTACTACGTCGGCAAGGACCGCACGCTGCGCAACTCCAGCTCCGTCACAGAGTACCGCAGCCTCTTGGCCGACCTGCTCAACGAGATCTTTGTCTTTATCATCCGCGACGCAGAGAGGCGCATCGACAAGGTGCTCGACGCCGCCATGCTCGATCACGAGCCCATCCCCGGCTTCGAAGAGGTCCGTTTCGAGGGCGAGTGGAAGTTCATCAAGACATTGACGGGCAGCGTCAAGGGGATCGGGCAGCAGGGCTCCCTGTCGCAGGGCATGACGTCGAGCCCCAGCTCACGCACGCCCATCAGCCAGATCTTTGGAGGCGGCCGTAAGGACGACACGCAGGGCTCGAGCCATCCCAAGAGCGGATCGGCAGAGGCGCCGACGCTATCCTCCTCTCCTTCCATCGGCAATGGTCGGCCATCGAGTGCCTTCGGCTCCAACACCGTTGGACCTTCCACGTTCCGTTCGAATGGCCTCGACGCTTCGCCACGCAAGGGTCTCGGCGAGCCCTTCCGCGCGATCCGCGAAGTGTCGTACAACGCAAGTGCCAACGATCTGCTCACGACACCGACGCCACGAACCATCACTTCGCTGCTCACATCGACGCTGCAGGTGCTGCAGTTCTACGAGATCAATCCGGCCATCATCGTGCAGGCGCTCTCGCAGATCTTCTTCTGGGTGGGCTGCGAGCTCTTTAACCGCGTTCTGACGCGCAAGCGCTACCTCTGCCGCTCTCGCGCGATTCAGATCCGCATGAACGTCAGTGCTCTCGAGGACTGGGCGCGCAGCAATGCGCTGCCGCTTAGCATTGTGCATGCGCATCTGTCGCCGCTCTCCCAGCTCATCTCGTGGCTGCAGTGCCAGAGCTCGCTGCAGGAGTTTGATGGGCTGATCGCCACCATGCAGGGGCTCAAGGCTCTTACGCCCATCCAGATGCGAAGGGTGGTCAAGGAGTATCGATACGAAGTGGGCGAGACGAGGATGAGCGAAGAGTGCGTGCAGTACTTGGACCAGCTCATCATCGATTGGAAGCGGAGACAGGAGGACCAGTTGCGCCAGGCGCGCGAGGAGGCACGAGATGTGCAGCGCAGGAAGAAGAGGGCCAAGAAGCACGAGTCGCACCACCAGCGCTCGGGAACCGCAAGGCAGGAAGACTATACGCCCGAAACGAGTGGTTCGTCCCGCTCGCGGTCGCTGGGGGAAGAGAACGACGTCAGTGATGGGGAGGATGAGGCGGACGACGATATGCAGCTGTCGAGCGAGGCCGAGGGGCAGGTTGGCGATGCGAGTGTCAATAGCACCGGCACGGCCAAGGTGGCTCGAGACGAGGTCGAAGCGCTCACGGTGGCCGAAGCGGTTGCGCGATCGGCACAGGAGATGATCGATGGCCTCTTCACGCCCGGCAAGAGCATGTCGGACTACGTACCGCCGTGGACGGCCGCTGGACCGCCCATGGGCTTGCACGACGATGTGGGTGGTGGCAGCGTACCTCCGTCTCCGGCCAAGGGAGAGGGACTGCTGAATAGCCGCGAGATGTTGCCGTTTGCACTGCCGTCTCGGCGAGGTGCGCTGATCGTGACGCCTGGTGACGCATTCGGCTTTGGACGCGGACACTTTACGGGCACAGGTACGCCGTCGGTGCGCAGCGTAAACGGCGACGTATCGAGCGGGAACAGTTCGGCTGCATCGTCGCGCCGCTCGTCCATCTCTGCACCGGTTGCGGGCGAAGACGTGGAGATGGACAGTGACACTTCATCGCGCACGGATGCGAGCGGCGTCAGTCGTACCAGCAGCCTCTTCCCGCAGGGCAAGGGTTTTGCTGCCGGTGGGTATTGGTCACCTGTGCCCTTGTTGCCGGACGGAATGCTGGATCGGATCGATGCAATGCTCACTGCAGCTGCAGCACTCGCTCCTGCGGCAGACAAGGAGACGAATATTCTGTTGGCCCAACATGCCTCCGATGAACATCTCCCCGTTGGAGCAGACGTCGGGCTGCCAAGAGCGAGCAGGATCGTCATTCCCCCCAGAGACGGGTCTATGTCACAGCCACAGGTGGACGAGTTTGGAAGGTTGACCGTGGGGATGGAGGAAGAGGACGTCAAGACCCCAGGCCCGCAGAGGAGGGATACACTCAAGGCGTCGATGTTTGGGTAATGCTATCATTGCGCCGAATGGTGTCGAGTGCTGCTGCGTGGTGCAGAGAGCTGAGCCAGCATTATCTGGGCCGTTGTTGTGGGAATTGCAGCACGCCGACGTGGACGAGGCCGACGTGGGACCCTCGTTCATGGCCAACGTGGTAGTCCCACATGGCAGTCACTCTTGCAGCGCGGTGGCCTGCAGACTGTGATCAAGCTTGCTGGAACACCAACGGTTAGTTTTTGCTTGGCCTCACGATGGAGTTGACCAACACTCTGCACACACGGTCGAGGTCTAGTTTGAGGCTGCCATGCTCCGATCAGTGATTGCCGCCATGAGTGCACATTTACAACCACCGTCTTTCGTTTGCCAGCCGGGGAATGGACTGTTGCATCGTTAGCAGTCCTGGTCGGCGGGGAGCGATCCTAGGCCGAACCTCTGCATGAGCTGCTGGACGGGCCCGGTGGCAGCCGCACCCGACTGGGCCTGGAACGAGCGCAGGAACGAGGCGAGCTGTTCCGCCTCCACCGCGTCTCCACGGCCAAGGAGCGACTCCAAGGATGCTGGCAGGTCGCCTTCGGACGTCAGCAGGTGCGAAAGTAGTTCTGCGTCCACATCGTCCGGCTTGGAGGCACCCTCCTGAGTCTGTGGAGTGGTGCGGCTGGCAGAGGTGGTTTTGAGACTGTTGAGTCGACGATCCATGGCTGCCATAACATCTTCAAACTTAGACATCTCCACGTCTTGTACTTGCTCCTGCATTTCCACCTCGTCGACTCTTGCCGCCTTTGCCGCCTTGGCCGGCTTTGGCGTCTGTGGCGCTGATGTCTTGGCTGCGCTCGATTGGAACGGTACGAATTTGCCCCTCTGCTTGCGGTCGCTGAGGATCTCTTCGTACTGCTCCTTTGAGAGGCCAAGGCTGATGCGCGCGAATTCGAGCATGTTGGCTACCTCTGTCTCCTCGTCCCACGCCTCAGGTCCATCCTGCACATCCGACTCGGGCAGGTCGGGCACGTCGGGATCCAAGTCGTACTCCTGCGCACGCTGGCGTCGCACCTCGGGCTCGACTTCCTCTTCGATCTCCCCGTCCGACTCGTCCGCTCCGTCGATGTGCTCGTGACCCTGGCTAGAGAGCAGTGCCGAGGTGTCGCGCATGTACTGCGACGCCAACCTGCGTCGAAGCTCTCCCTCGGCCGCACTGAGGTGGTTGCCAACGACCACTGTTGCTTCCCCCGCGACCGGCGGGGGCGCGCGAGAGGCGGAAAGCGCATCGATCGAGTCGACGAATCCTGCATTGCCCTTTGCAGTCGAGGAGCAGGTGGGACGCAACCACTCGGTATCAGACATGCGCGGAAGCAGACGCTCGAGCATCTTTCGTTTTTCTTCCTCGCCATCGCGCTCGAGACGCTGCGAGACTTGGACGCGAATGCGCCGCTCCTGCTCCTCTTCGTCTTCGTCCTCGAACAAGAGCTCGTCGTCGTCGAGCATGGCCTCGGCTTCGTCTTCGAACACCGCACCGCGCACGTCGGACTTGGTCTCGAGGAACGCAGCCATCTTGGTGTTGAAGGCACCCAGCCGTTGAAAGGCGTCGTCTTCATCAACAGCCCGTGGCGCTTCCTGGTTCGGGCCAGATTTAGCAGCAAGGATCGACTCGACCTCGCCGGGTGAGAGATGTAGCCATGCATCGTCGTCCTCGTGCCGCCGCAGCTCATCTAGCGCCGCTTCGGGGGGATACGACTGGATGGCCGGCACGGATGAGGTCGAAAGTATAAGGTCGACTGTTTCGCAGAGCGGAGTCTGTTCGGGATTGACGTTGGTAGTCGAGGTCTGGACGTACTGCACGAGTGCCTGTGCCTCGAGCTGCTTCCACTTGGCACTGCCCTGCAGTTCGCCCTGAAAGAAGCCGATCCTTTCGAGGCTGGCAAGCAGCTTTTGACGCTCTGCCTCCGAAATGGCCACCTGTGGATCTATAGAACGGCCGCCGGAGCGAGTTCGGCGGGTAGAGGATTCGGCAAACGCCATTTCGAGACCGCACCAGATCTTGGCGCCCAGATCATGCCAACGGCCGTGTGCGATTTCGGCCTGCACTTGCTGCTCGTCCTGAATCTTTGGCCCGCTCTGGGCAGAGCTGCGAGAGTGGACATGCATACGAAAGCGCTCGACAGCGGCTTGCCATTGCGGCCCAAGCTGGCGCGGAGGGAAGAAGCGGTCGTGCAGCAGCTGTGCGTACAGATGGCGAGTCATGCGGACGCGCGTCAACACAATGTCATTCGGGCTTGATTGATCCTGCTGAGAGGCTGTTGCGGTGCTGCTAGAGGATGTGGGTTGGGTGGGCGGTGGGAAGCGGACGAGACGAGATGCCGAGCGAGAGCTGAGCGGGTCGCGCGACTGGATGGCGGCAACGCAGCTGGCTATAAGCTGTGGCTCCGCCTCGAGCGCCTGTGCGACTTGGCGCGGTAGAAATGCGAGTGTACGGTGGTGGTGACTCGATGCTGTTGATGGATACTCGTACGCACGCGCCAAGGCTGCCGCTTCGACATCGTCGGGCGCGGTCGTGAGCACGGACGGGTCGCGCACCAATTCGATCGCCCGCGGAATCGGGATGGCTTCGTCAGAGATTTGCGCAAGGTGTGGCGCCACGAGATGCAGATGTCCGTCATGTATCCATACGCGGTTGACGACGCCTTCGGGCGTGACCCAGTCTGGCAGATGGTCGGCCGCTTCGATGAGGAGGAACTGACCGTCCTCGTCCTCGATGCTGATGCAAAGCGCGTGCTCGGCGAGCTCGCTCGAGGCGCGCAGCAGCAGATGCGTGGCGAACCATTCGTCCTCCATGCATTCGCCATCGGTACGCAGATGGAAGAGGATGTGCGCTGGCTGTGCGGGCTGCTTGGACGTAGAGGCTCGAGACGAGGCCGGCGGGTTGACGATCGAGATGGCTGGCGGCTCGCGGTGCCAGATGTACTGATCGATGCCGAGGTCGGGCGAGGAGCGCGAGTGTTCGTGAATGATCTGTCGCAGGCGAGCTGCAACGAGTGAAAGCTGAGCGAATTGATCGATGGAGGACGACGACGACGATGTCGGTTCGGCAGGTGGAGCTACGTAGATGCGTGCCACGATTGCCTGTTGCTTTTCTGCGCTGGCAGCTGCGGCCAACAGCCCTGTAACATCGGAGAATGGCAGCGCTCCATCTGGAGGAGCATTGCTTCCCTCCATGGCTGTGGCTGCAAGAAGCGAGCGGGAGATGGTGATGGTGATGGACAAAGAAGGCTGAGTCGAAGAAAGCCTGTCCAACTCGACTCCATCTGTCACGGCGTTCTTCCAACTTTTTCGCCTCCACATTTCGGCCTCCTTTTTTCATCTCTTTTTTTGGCCGCATTTTGTGGTGATTTTTGGTAATTTGCAGCGGAGAGTGGAAGAGTGGATTTGCGCCTTGGATGCCTCTGTGTCAGTCTGCGATGGCCGGCTTCCGCATTCTGTGTTGAAGCGCGTTTTGGCCTTTCCTTCGCTTCCACTCGACTCGACGCACACGCTTCGTCACTCAACACTTGCACACCACCTCATCCATCCTCGACCCCGTATCCATTGCCGCACATCAAGGATCCAACCCCGCATACATCGCAGCCTCCGCACGACAGACTACACCGAATCCAGGACGCCATCCGCGCCTGTGCGCGCTATGCCGTCCAAAAGAAGGCGCCCGGCGCTAGACTCTCCCGCACAGAACCACGCCTCATCATCCTCGTCATCGTCCTCCGCACAGGTGAATGGCTTTGTACTAGCAACTCCGATGGATCACAGGGTATTGGTGCAAACTGAGCAACAATCGCCCTCGTTCTTTCAACGGGTCGCTCACTACGCCCGCCTCTTTACACCTTCTCGCAAGCGCCCGCGCATCGACTCAGCCTCTAGCTCCTTACTAGACGCTTCGCCTTCCGCCAGAATACCAGCCTCCAACGACACCTCGGAAGCCTCGGCCAGCGGCTTTGTCGAACTCACGCCTTCCCGGTCCACCCAGTCCTCGGCTCTTGCTTCCGCATCGCCCGCCGACAAACTCGCCGCGCACTTGATCTTCCCTCAGGAAGGCGCCATTCGCGATCCCCTCGGCCGCGCATCGGTCGGCTCGCCCCTCGGTACCCGCTCGGTCTCCATCACCGACACCCGCAGCTCGTCTGAGGAGGCCGCAGAGATGCAGATCGAAGCTCCCTCTTCCCCTTCGAGTCCGAGCCCTCCCACAAACGCCGACCTATCACCATTGCTCATCGAGTCCCGCAACAATGACGGAGAACAACACGCTGATGACCAGGATGCAGCTCAGTCGAGTTCAGCCGCACTACCATCATCTCCGCTGGGTCCGCTCCCACCAACTCCCAGCACCGACACATCGTCCCGGCTGGCTCTGCAACCAGTCGACTACAAAAACACTTCTCAACAGCCAGCTCTGCAGCCTGACAGTCCCAAGCCAAGCTCTGAAGCAGACCCGAGTCCATCAGCGACCGCCGAGACTGACGACATGGCCGCCTCGGACGCGCATTTACACTCGTCCTCATCCGTGCACGACGATTTCAAGAGTAGCTCTGCCGACGCAGCTCTCCCCACAGATGCCGACGTCGACCACATCCAGGCCATCTCGACTGCCAAAGTCGGCGACAACATCGAGGGCCTCCTCACCTGGTCGGCACCGCTTACCACCCAGGACGTCGAGCCGCCCTCAGCTTCGCCCTCCGAGTCGGCTGACTCTGCGTCATCGACAGCCGAGTCGGAGACGCGGCAAGATCCGCGCCCGGTGGCTGCCAACAACGTCGTCGACATGACCTGCCTCTCCGATGACTCGTCCTCGAGCGACGACGACGACCCGGACAAGGAGAACGACATCTCGCTCGTCCAACCCTCGCCCCAACTCACCTCGGCCGCCACGCTAACGTCGTTCGACAACTTTACTCCTTCGCAGCCAGCGTTCCGCGCGCCGCAATCGAGGCACTCTTTCGGCGGGCCTCTGACGCAAGCGGCTCTGCGAGAGCAACGCAGTGCGGCGCATCACTCATCCCAATTTGCGACGACTTTCGGCGCCGCTCAAGATGGATCCGCAGACGGATCGGCAACCGAGCAGATTCGAAGCATCGGTCTGCAGAGCATCGGTCGGCAGACCTCCTTCGTCCAGCCTGCCCGCCACCGCCTGCCGCAGGCATCCACGCCTCGTCAGGACATCTCATCGCCCGGGCTTCATCGCTCCATGTCCATCGACAGCACCGCCTCGTCTCTTGCCTCCGACGCCACAGCGCACCGCAAGAGAAGGAGCTCCGGCATCGGCTTCGCCAAACGCACCCACATCTTCCAGAAGCAGCACGCGCAGGTCGTCAGCGCCTACAATCTCGAAGCCATCAAGGCGTCGCTCAAAAAGATCAACTTGATGCGCACGTCTCAGCGCAAGACGCTGCTCACGCCTGAACAGTTTGTCGGCCTAGCCGCCAAGAGGAGGCAGGTGCAGAAGTTCATCGATGGCGAGAACAGGCACCCGACGTCGCGCGATGACTCGATAGAGATCCTGATGCGCAAGTTCATGCGCCAGAAGCAGATCGATGCGCAATCCGCCGTGCTTCCCGTCTCCCGCCCCAGGCTGGTCCAGATGGAGAGGCTGGCGCGCGAACGACGCGCCCAGGCCAAGAAGCTGCGCGGCGTTCTTGGCAGACAGGCGCTGCCTGCCCAGCTGACCGAAGAGCAGGACAAGATGGCCAGCGCCGCACTCTCCAAGCGCGGCCAGATTGCGGCGATTCCCGGTGCCCAGGTGGAGGACCGCGATGTGGAGAAGCTGCGTCCCCGCCAGTGGCTCAACGACGAAGTGATCAACTTTTACGGCAACCTCATCCTGCAGCGCGCCAACGATGCCGACAAGCGACGCACCGAGGCGATCAAGGCAGCGGGGTCCGATGCGAGTCCCGTTGCTGAAAAGCCATTGGTGGGCAAGTCAGCTCGGGCTGGCGGCAAACCGCAGCCAAAGCGGCCGTACGACGCAGCGCTCGATGCATTCTGGCGAGTGCACTTCTTCTCGTCGTTCTTCTGGGAGAACCTCAAGAACCGCGGCTTTGACGGTGTCAAGCGCTGGACGCGTCGCATCGACATCTTCACCAAGGACCTCGTGCTCTTCCCCATCAACCTCGGCAACTCGCACTGGGTGTGTGGCGCGATCAATCTGCGTCGTCGGCGCTTCGAGTACTACGACTCGCTCGGTACGCGCAATCCGCGCGCCTTTGAGCTCATGCGAACGTACCTGGCCGAAGAAGCCAAGGACAAGAAGAAGAAGCACATCGACCTGCGGGGCTGGCGCGATGTGTTTAGCGACGAGTCTCCGCAGCAGGAGAACGGATACGACTGCGGCGTGTTTGCCGCCCAGACGCTCGAACAGATCAGCCGTCGCGACCCACATACCCCTATCCCGCTGGATCCGCCGACGATTCCGTGGATGTCGGACGATATCGAGACGGACGCAGGCAGGATGAAGATCACCAGCGCCGACGACGCGGAAGACGACGACGACGATGTGGACGAGTACGAGTGGAATTTCGGCCAGGAGAACATGCCGTACCTTCGCCGACGAATGGTGTACGAAATCGCCTCGCAGCGCTTGCTCGATTGAGAGCGCGGTGCGCAAAGCTGCACGTAGCGTCGTGAACAGAAGCTCTAATCAGAACCATGTACTTGTAGTCTCGTGTGCGTCGTGAACCAACTCGTCTGAGGTGGCACCCTGAGGTGGCACCCTGAGCCTAGCCTGATGATCCGGGCGGCCAGAGGTGTGGAGTTCAGGGTCCAGTCTGAAGATCCAAGAGCCGAGTTCCGCGGCATGCCAGGAAAAAGATGGCCAGTGTGGAGGAAGAAGACCTTCATCTCTGCTTTCATCTCCTAAGGGGGCAGCTGGACAGCTTCGTAGCAACACCAGACGTGGCGTGGGCCTGCAATGGGGGCTGTGGAGGACGAGGTGGTGATCCGCTTCGAAACTGCGCCTAGCTACCGCGAGTTCTTCGAACGGTGTCTGGTGGCCAACCGGCCATGCATCCTACCGCGCTCCCTGATCAGCCACTGGCCAGTCGAGCAGTCGCGCGCCTGGGCCTCACCTCACGACGGCTCCATCAACTGGTCCGCACTGAAGCTACGCTACGGCTCGCAGACTGCACCGGTGGTCGTAATTCGGACGAATGCACACGGTGACGAGAAGGAAGACAGGCAGGAGATGACGATCAGTGATGCGATCGACCTCATCCTCGCCCACCGCACCGACCCTTGCAACATCAAGGCGATCTACATTAAGGACTGGCATCTGATCAAACAGCTGCACTCGGACGCTTCTGGAGCGCGGGACCCTTATGTGGTGCCGGAGATCTTTGAGGACGACTGGATGAACAATGTTGGTGCGGGGGGTGATGATTTCCGCTTCGTCTACGCCGGTACTGCAGGATCACAGACTCTGCTGCACCGCGATGTATACACTTCGTACTCGTGGTCTACGAATGTGGTGGGTCGTAAGCGGTGGCACCTATTCCCTCCGCGTGTGGTTGCGCATCTGCGTCGCTTCCCTGCCGTCGAAACCTCACCCATGGTACCCGACATCCAAACTTTGCAAAACATCATCGATGCAGCGACCAAGGGGAAGGAGTATAGCGAATTGCACAAGGCTTGGAAGGCAGTTCAGGTGGTGGATCAGCAAGAGGGCGAGACGATCTTCGTGCCGAGCAACTGGTGGCATGAGGTGCACAACGTGGGCGAGTGCATCTCGATCAACCGCAACTGGTGCAACGCCGTCAATGTACCCTCGCTGTACAGGTCGATTGAAGCCGAGCTCGAACATGTCGAGCGGTCGCTCTGCGACGTGCACGAGATGCTCCAATCCAACAACACGCAAGGAGAAGAGTGGAGAAAAGAGTTCTATACGCTCGTTCAGGACGTTGCAGTTCAGGACGCAGGTTGGGCCTGGGACGGGTTTTGGAAGATGGTCCTCAGAAATCTGCGAAACCCGCCCACAGGCAGCAGGTGCAGGCCGGATGCAAAGTGGGTGCGAACGCGCATCCTGCCCCTCGCTCAGCAGTTCGAGACCCGGCAAGACGCACACTGGCTCGACGCAAGCATCCTCGACACTGCACGTCGATGCCGACAATTGTTGGAGGGCCATATGGAATAAATACAAGTGGCACGATCACGACGAGCACGAAGGCAGATTGCCCGTCAACGGTCGACCGAGCGAGCACAGACGCTGTTCACACAAACAAAAGCGTCAGCGGTCTATCATCCACGTCGCATTGCGAATGGGCACAACTTACGGCTTCTTCAGCGACCTGGTCGGGCGACTTGCCGTCGCGGGGCACACCCCAGTCTTCAAATGGATGGGTGGCCATTTCGAGCACCAGGGCGAGTGCGTCGGTGTCGTTGTGCTTCTCGAGACGGTCCGCAACTTCGTTGGTCACCCAGTTCCGCAGCACGAATCGCGGGTTGCTCGACTTGATCTCGCGCGCCACCTCGTCGCCATCGCGTGCCTCGGCGAGCAGACGCCGCGCGTACGAGAGCAGCCAGGCGCGCGCCTGCTTCTCCTTTGGCTCGCGCGCGTATTCGGGCAGCACCGTGGCATCGTACCACCCCTCCACCCCCGCATCCCTATCCCCGGCAAAGAACGCCTCGACGACCTTGTTGAGGCCCTCGTTGTCGTCGATGCTCGCACCGCGCGCTTTGAGCAGCGCCGGAAAGCGCACGAGCGAGCGCAGCGTCGAGGAGAAATCCAAGTCGCCCAGCACATCCGACAGCGGGTCGATCAGCGCCGTCTTATCGTCGGCTTGTACGGTCGCCAGACCAAGACGCGCGCAGTAGGCCTGTTTCCAGTGCTCCAGCAGCGTACTGGTGAACAGCGCCTCGAGCGAACCGGAGAAGTCGTCGGAGCACAGCTCGCGCCACTCGTCGATCTGGGCGTCGGTGGCACGCAGAAGCTCACCGGGCGCCGGTGCACGGTCGTGCTCGATCTCAAATCCGACCAGCGGCGCCACGGCATTGAGCAGCTCGCGCAGCGCAAACACACCCATGGTCGGTTGGAGGCGGTAGGCGTAGCGACCCTCGCCGTCCGAATGGTTGCAGATCTGCCCCTCGTCGTACAGATCCATAAAGGCGTACGGGCCGTAGTCGATCGTGTGACCGGTGAGTGCGATGTTGTCGGTGTTGAGGACGCCGTGCATAAAGCCATAGACCTGCCAGAGCGCAAACGTGCGCGCATTGCGCGTCGCCACCTCTTGCACCATCCGCCGCGCCCACATCGGCCGCTTTTCCGCTTGTTGCTCGGAGACGGCACCGCCTTTGACGACGTCGGTGAAGCCAAAGATGTCGCGCGAAACGTACTCGCCCAGGATGCGCGACGACTCCCATTCGCCGCGCGAGCTGTGGATCTGGAACGAGCCGATGCGCAGCCAGGACGGACACATGCGCGTCGTGATGGCTGCCACATTCAGACGCTCGCGCACCACCTTGAGCTCCGGCAGCGCCACGACGGCCAGCGCACGGCTGGTGGGCACGCCGAGCGCCGCCATGGCCTCGCTGCCTAGGAACTCGCGCACGCTGCTCGTCAGCGTCGCCAGACCGTCGGCGAAGCGCGAGTACGGCGTGCGTCCGGCGCCCTTGAGCTGGATCTCCCACCGCTCGCCCGTGGCCGGGTTCTTGGTCTCCATGAGCGTAAATGCACGCCCGTCGCCAAGCTGACCCGCCCATACGCCGAACTGGTGCCCCGCGTAGCACAGCGACCACGGCGCATACTCGCCGGCGGCGCCCGAGGCGCGCTTTTGCTCGAGCTCGTCGAGCCGACGCAGCGTACGTGCCTCGGTGCTCTCGTCGGAGACCTCGCCCTTGATGATCTTTTCGCGCAGGCGCATGTACCTGGTGCCGTAGCCAGCGCGCTCGTCTGACTCGAGCGTGCTTGCGTCGTCAAGGATGCGCGCACCGATCAGACGGCCAGCGACAAAGTCGCTGAGCGTCTTGCGCGCGGCCACTTGGGGAGAGACGTCGGCGGTGGTGGCGGCATCGGCCATGGGCCCGGAACTGTACGAGCTTGGGCCGGCGGACTTGTTGTTCTTCTTGATCCATTCGAGCGCATCACCCACATCGAGGTGCGGTAGGCAGTCGCGCAGCGCCGCAGGCGACACACCGAGCAGCCGCGCCGAAGGGAAGTGCTGGTGCTTGCGGCGCGGAGGCACGTGGCCCTGCAGCCCCTCACCATCGGCGACCGCCTCGCATGGCTGCACTTCGTACCGCTGCAACATTTGCTCGACCTCTTGCATCCTGCGCTTGTGTGCCTGCTCGATCCTTTCTTTCTTTTGCTGCTCGGTGAGCTGTGCGTCGTCGCCATCGTCGCGCTCGAGCTCCTGCTGGTGGCGCTCGCCCAGCGCCAGCTCGCCTTCCTGCTCGGGCGGGAACTCGTACGGAAAGGAGAGGGGCAGCGTCGACAGGAAGCTGAAGTGCGCGCCCTGGCCGACGGGACGCGCGCGACGCACGAGCGAGGGCGACGAACCGGACACCGAGACGATCGAGCGCGGTTCCGGCGTGACGGGATCGGCGAGCAGGTTGACGGTGAGCCGCTCCGAAGCGGGCACGAGCGGCAGGTTGAGCACGTCGTACGTCCTGATCTTCATGTTGGCCGCTATAGCAGTCGAGCTAAAGGAATGCGAAGGCGTGCAGGGGAAGCGAGTACGGGCGCAGGTGTTTTGCAGATGTTGAAACGAAGAGGTGGAGCGAACGACTGCAAGTCGATGCGTCAATGACATGGAATACACGATGCCGGCTTGTCGGAGCTGCGGTGTTGCGGATTCCTGAAAAAAGCGCAGCAGCGATGGCGGACGGGATGGCGGATGCCGGGAGGGAAGGAGGCCGGCCGTCTTGCCGGTGCAGCAACTTCCGATGCATCACCGCACAGTCATGCTGAGCTTCAAGTGGAGGTTGGCGGTGGGCCAAAAGACGTGCGACAGAGGCGAGGCAATATTATAGCAGTGTTAGACTTCCGCTGCAACAGATTCAAAATTCTTTTGCGGGTGCCTGGCGCGCCTCATTTTCCCCGCATCGCTGAAAGCGGACGCGTCGGAGAAAGCTGTGTGTGGCAGCAGCGCAGGGCAGCAGTCCCTTTCTTTCTCTCTGTCCCTGTGGGCGGCGATTCGTTGGCAGCTCTTCCGAATGCAGGAAAGCAGGAAGAAAAGGGCAGCCGAGCTCTATCCGGCGCCGTTTTTTTTGTGGCTTGACGCTGCTGGTGCTGGTGTTGGTCTCGGTCGGGCCGCGCGACCCTGGATGGAGGGCGGATCGCTGCCACGTTTGCACGGCCCCACATCCATCCTCCAGACTTTGCACTTTGCACCTTGCACCTTGATCACCATCACCACCTCGATAGGCGCCATCGCAGCGTCGAGCTCGATCGCTTCGCAGCAGCCAGCGCTCGCGCCATGAGGAGCTCCGTCTGGCCAGGGCTGTACATTGCAGCTGGCATTCTGCTTCGCGTCGGCCTCTTGCTTTGGGGTCAGCATCAGGATGCCAACCACGCCGTTCCCTACACCGATGTCGACTACTACGTCTTCTCCGACGCTGCCAAGATGGTCGTCGACGGCTGCCCGCTCTCGGCCATCGTCGAGCATCTCGACTACGATTCGGACATCGATCTGTCGGGCCGCAAGGATGTCCAGTGTGCCAACGGCATCGTGCCCGAATCGGCGCGCTTCTTGCTGCTCAACGACCCCAACAGCCATGCGCCTACCGACGGTCTGCGTCCGGACGAGTCGGATGCAATGTACTACTGGGCCAAACGCTCGTACCGCTTTGCAAAGCCGACATTCGATCTGTTCGCCTCGCTCGGAGATCCGTATGCGCGCCCCACGTACAGGTACACGCCCTTCCTCGCGGTGCTGCTCGCGCCCATCCATCTGTTCGGGTGGGCAGACTTTGGCAAGTACGTCTTTGCCGCGAGCGACCTGCTGTGTGCAGTGTTCATGTGGCTCATCCTCGATGGACGCCGCCCGCAAGCTTCGTCCGCCGGAGTGTTTGTGCATCTCCCCGGCCTCCTATGGATTCTCAATCCCATGGTCGCCCAGATCTCGACGCGCGGATCGTCCGAGTCGCTCGTTGGCCTCTTTGTCCTCTCCTTCCTCTACTTCTTCCTCAAGGCTAACCCAGAAGCGCCGCTCGGTCTCAGTGCAAAGTACCTGCCCGAGTTTGGTCCTGCCTCGGCTTCGACTGATGTCGACAACAAGGCGGGAGAGGCGAAGGATGTGGTGGCAGCTGCTACTTACGAGGCACTGCCGCCCGAAAGCGCTTCGAGTCTGCTCGACTGGTCGCTCGAGGCGTACATCGCACCTACGCTGTTGGGCTTGGCGACCCACCTGAAGCTCTTCCCTGTCATCTACGCGGTACCCGTGCTTGCGCACCTGTACAGATCGACGGTCTCCGCGTATGCACCCGAGCGTCGCGCGTCGCTCAGCCTCTGGACACGACACGCGGCGGGCATCCAGTTTGGCTTTGTTGCGTTCTACGCCTTCATGGGGGCCAACATGGCGGCGTGGGCCGTATGGGGGACGCCATTCATCGAGCATACCTTCCTCTACCACCTGCGCCGCGCCGACCACCGCCACAACTTCAGCCCCTACTTTCTCGGCACCTATCTGTCGCTCTTTGCGTCCTCGACACACGGCGGCTCGGTGCTGGAGCGCGTGCTTGCATCGCCGCTGCTGTCCTTCCTGCCGCAATTGGGCGTTGTGGTTGCGCTCGGCTACCACCTCGGCAAGCGCGACGTGGTGGCAGCCATGACGGCACAGACGATCGCATTCGTCGCGTTCAACAAGGTGTGCACCAGCCAGTACTTCCTCTGGTTCCTCTGGCTCCTACCGCTCGTATGGCCCAGCCTCAAGGTCGGAAGGATCGAGACGGGCGTAGCGGTGGCAACGTGGGTGGGCGGACAGGCGCTGTGGCTGTCGCAGGCGTACCAGCTCGAGTTCCAGGCGAAACAGGTGTTTGTACGGGTGTGGGCGAGCGGGCTCGTGCTGTTGGCCATCCATGCCGGTCTGCTCGTCTGGTTCCTCTCCTCGTGGGCCAGGTTCAGAGCCGAAATCCAGAAGCACGGTCTCAAGCTTCGTGACGGCAAGCTGGTCAAGACGCTCAAATCGCAATAGACAGCTCCAGGTTCCCGCTTCCCATTGTGTGTGTGGTTGGCTCTCGATCCCACAAACGGTCAAGTTGTGGCCAGGGTCGCGGCAATGCACCTCGCATGCGAGTCGCCCTCGAGCAGTGTCCCTTCATGTTGAATCTCGCGGGCCGATTGAGCCGGCGGTCGAGTGGATCGCAATGCAGCAGCGGCTCGTCTGGACCCGGTCCCCGACCACCCGAGCCCTTTCGCTTGCTCCTAGGCGCTCTTTGACTAGCGTCGTTGCCAGAGCGTGCGGCGGGCTTCACTTTGGTAGATTGCCGAAAAGCACCGACTGGCCGCTCTAACAAGGCCGAGTTTTTGACCGAGGTGCATTTGTGGTCTGATTTTCGACCACGCGTTTGGAAGAGCGTGGCTGGCGCGCTTGGCGAGCAGCGGCAGATCTCGGCGCGAACGTCAGCACGCGCGTAGCTCGTTTGCGTCCACGCTGACAAGCCCAGCAGAAAAAAAAAAGACCCCCCCTCCAAGAATCCATGCAGCGTCGGAGGGGCAAATCGGAGTCGCCGCGAAGGAGCGCTGCACGGTGGCACTTTGCCAGTGTGGGATCGACGCGACATGAAGGAGCCACACGGGTGCGGGAAAGCCTTGTTTCTCGAAGGTTTGAATCAGCGTGTCAACGCGTCGGTCGGCCCCCACGCACCCACGCAGCCACGCAGCCACACACCCACGCACGACGGGTGAGAGAAAAATAATGACGCTGCATAGGTTGCTGAGATTGCTCTTGGCTCACGGCAGCAGGGCACGGACGAATTGCAGCGCGCATTGTGAGCACTCGGACCATGTCGATCCTCTTGCGCAACCGCTGTGGATTGCAATCGAGCGCATGCGCAGAGCTCTGCTGCACGTCCCTCTGCACAAGTTGGTTTTCATTCATTTTGACCGACATTTTGCACCCGGCCGTCTTGATCCGCTCGTCTTTGTTGCCATTGTTGCCGCGGTGGTCGAGATCCGACGCATCGAGTCAAGCAGAGACGCCATGGTTGCGCACTCAGATAACGATACTGAGGTCTTGGCATTAAGCCTGAGTATGAGGCCGAAGCTAACTCTATCCTCTCCACCCCCATCTGAAGCTCACAGACACTCTCTTTCGCTGCGGAGGCGCGGGGGCGGGGTTGTGGGAATGCGAGAGGCGCGCACTGGCGCCCAAGTGCCGAAGGGACTGCCCCGGCACGGCCGCAACTCCCAGCTGCGAGCTTCGGAAGCTCTGTTCCGTTGGCGAGAGTCGCAGCGCTCGCAACTCGTCCGGCTTGACTCCGTGCAGCTCAAGCAGCCACTCATGCTCCCCCCAACTCAGAGGGTTCGGCTCGGCTATTCCAGCACAAAACCCTTCGCAGTGGACATGGCAGCCGCCGCCGCCGCATCACCAAATCAGAGCCAAGTCATTTTTTTTTTGCTCGTCTCGCGCCGAAGCATTTTTTCACTCAACAGCCATCCGAAGCCAATTTAATCCTCCGCAGCCTTCAAGTCAAATCAGCTAAGCGAGCGATGAGCAGCGACGAGCAGCGACGAGCAGCAGCAGCAGCAGCCAGCGAGATGCCACTCCGAAGCCACACACGCTGCTGAGCTTCACCGACCTTGTTGGCTCGCCGCGCAAACGAACGTCGCCTTTGGTTCGCCTCCGCGGCAGTCGAGTTTGAGATTGCTCTTCTCCTTCCTCTCCAAACCCCCATCCATCCTCCCTCCTTCCATCCTCCCCGCATCCTCATCCCCACTTGCGATCGCTCGGTTGCTCGGTTGCTTCGCGCCCCTATACGCTCCGCCGGGTCTTGATCGCATATAGATCGCCCTCGTAGTCGGTTGGCTCCACCGATCCCATTTCACCACCTGCTACGGTCTTCATCGCCGTCCTCGACTCGGCCACGATCCAAGCGCTGCTTTGCTTCAGCTGCTCTGCATAGACAAGCCTCTGCTTGCTCATACCACCCCATCTCAGGTCCGCATTCACTCCCAAAAATGGCCTCCTTCCTCAACGCTGGCCAGCAGGACCTCAACTTTTCGCAGTCGGCCCCCTCGGCGCCGCTGCCGCGCTCCGACTCGGTGATCGGCAAGCTGCTCTCGCTCGTCGACCTCACGCGCGTGCCCTCGTTCCAGGAGGCCGACCGCACCACCGTCGTCTTCTCCATCCTCGCCGTCGTCGCAACGCTCCTCCTCGCAGAGCAGTACAACTACCAGAAGAAGAAGGCCTGGCTCCCCGGCCCCAAGTGGACCATCCCCATCATCGGCAAGTTTGCCGACTCGCTCAACCCCTCGCTGGAAAAGTACCAGCAGGGATGGAACTCGGGCCCGCTCAGCGTCGCCAGCGTATTCAACATGTAAGTTTGGCTTCCGTCCACCGTCGGCAACTCCTTCGATCGGGATGTCTGACCTTGTCGCGATTTCGCATTGGCTTCCACAGCTTCATTGTCATTGCGTCGTCGAACGAGTACGCCCGCAAGATTCTCAACAGCCCCACCTATGCCGAGCCCTGCCTCGTGGCTTCCGCCAAGAAGGTGCTCTGCCCGGACAACTGGTAAGTCATGAAACGGCTCTCACCCCACACGTGCGCGCTTCTCCGCGCCTGCGTGCAAATCCCACTTTCAGATGAGGCTCTTTCATCTCGTCGCAGCAGCGCAGCCGCGCTTCATTTCGGCGACTCACCCAGGATGAAATGCTGACTCCACCTCTTGCTTCCGGATCGGAAATCCAACAGGGTCTTCCTGAGCGGCAAGACGCACGTCGACTACCGCAAGGGCCTCAACACGCTCTTCACGCGCAAGGCGCTGGGCATCTACCTCGGCATTCAGGAGACCATCTACAAGCGCTACTTTGACGAGTGGCTCGCCGACCCTACGCCCGAGGCGCAGCCGTACATGATGAAGTTCCGCGACCTGAACATGGAGACGTCGCTGCGCGTGTTCTGCGGCAACTACGTCTCGGACGAGGGCGCCAAGGAGATTTCGGACAACTACTGGCTGATTACGGTTGCGCTGGAGCTGGTCAACTTCCCCTTTGCCTTCCCGGGTACCAAGGTGTACAATGCGATCAAGGCGCGCAAGACGGCGATGAAGTGGTTCGAGCTCACGGCGCGCGAGTCGAAGAAGCGCATGGCCGAGGGTGGCGAGGTGACGTGCCTGACGGATGCGTGGATCAAGGCGATGCTCGATGCGCGTCTGCAGAAGGAGAATGCGGATCTGGAGGCCGAGACGCGCCGGGTGCTGGTGCGCGACTTTTCGGACCGCGAGATCGGCATGGTTCTGCTGAGCTTCCTGTTTGCCTCGCAGGATGCCATGTCGAGCGGACTGACGTATCTGCTGCAGCACGTGGCGGACCGACCCGAGATCCTGCGCAAGGTGCGCGAGGAGCAGTACCGCATCCGTGGCGACGACATCAATGCGCCCCTGACGTACGAGGCGATCGAGCAGATGGACTACACCAAGGCGGTGGTCAAGGAGAGCCTGCGCATGAAGCCTCCCGTCATCATGGTGCCTTACCTCAACCACAAGGAGTTCCCCATCGACAAGAACTACACGGTGCCCAAGGGCAGCATGGTCATCCCCAGCTTCTGGAACTCGCTGCACGATGCCAACGTGTACCCTCAGCCGGACGAGTTCAAGCCCGAGCGTTGGCTCGACGCCGAGGATCCGGCGCAGAAGAACCCCAAGAACTACCTCGTGTTTGGCAGCGGCCCGCACAACTGCATCGGTCAGCAGTACGCCAACATGCACCTTACGGCGGTGCTCGGCACGGCAAGCGTGCTGATGAACTGGCAGCACGAGGTGACGCCGCTGAGCGAAGAGGTCGAGGTGATCGCCACCATCTTTCCCAAGGATGGCGCCAAGATGAAGTTCGAGCGCCGTGCGGCTCCTGCCCCGGGCACCGCGCCCGAGGTGGCGGCGCGTGCGTAAGGTGGCCTGCCGTGGCGAGGGCGGGTGAAAGACGTCCGACCGGCTGGAGTTGACGCCTCGACCCAGTCGCGGGACAGCGATGCGATGCACCACCCTGCGGTCAGTCCGTTTGTGGTTTGCGTGTCGTTGGTGATTGCGATGTCGTACGATGTTGACTACAATCCAAGCTGTAGATTCATATGCAATCTCGGTGTGTTTGCGTGGATAGCGAGCGAGCGAGCGAGCGCGCGCGCGAGAGAGAGAGAGAGAGA
>AWNI01000008.1:924954-935661 GCA_000517465.1 Moesziomyces aphidis | reverse complement strand
CTCCTCCTCCTCCTCCTCCACCACCACCACACACCAGGGTCGTCTGCGCGCCACCCGTTGCCTCGTCCCTTCATCGTCCCGCCAACCAGCGCATCAGACCTGCCCCAACTTTGGAAGTTCTCGAGCGCCACGATCAGTCAGCAACCCGTGACGGCCTCGTGACTGCCTCGTCACCGCCTCGCTCTTCCCAACAATCCAGTCGCACAGGCATAGGCACACGCAGCAACACGTCACGGCACCGCACGGCACCGCACGGCACAGTCAGTCGAAGCCAAGATCGAACTCTGCCTGCAGATCAGCAGCGAAACGCGCGCATACACTCATCCGCTGTTGTGCGCGCGCATCTCGGTGGCAAGGCTCTTCTGTTGCAACCTTTCCGTCCAAACCCTAGCCCGACCCCACACAGAGACACGCTTGCTACGTGTCAGCGGAGCCCCGCTCTACCGCTCCACCGCGCAGTCCCAATCTCGGTCCGGCCCAGCTCCTCGACGCTCGAATTGCTCGCTGCTTGGGCTGCCCTTCCATCCCTCCCACCATCGTCTCAGCCATCTTCGCTTTCGCAACCTTTGAAGACTCACAATGCCCGTAATTCGCGACCCTGGCGATCCCAACTATGACGACCTCGAACGCCTGCCATTAAGCCTGAGCATGGATCTCGATTTTCGCAACAAGCCCTCACAGCCCTTTCGCTGGGTTGATGACGACAGGCATTCCGACGATGGCATGCTCACCACGGACAACTCCGGTCCTGCAACGCCTGCCGCCGCCACCACGCGCAGCACCACACCTCACATCGTCGCTTACTGCGGCACAGAACCAAAGAACGTCGCCATCACCTCGGGCGTGCGCGCATGGACAAAACACCAGGCGTACGGCGCTAGCGATGCGCTCATCAAGTACGCCACCGCCTCCCCCCTTCTGCCGCAGCAGATCGCAGAGATGGTGTCCAACCTCAGCGTCATCGCGCGCGTCTCCCTCAAAGCCGCAGCCTTTTTTATCGAGATCATCCTCGAGGCTGCACGTGATGCCACTGGTCTCACGCTCGGCATCACTCGCCGTGCGCTCATCGGCGCCATCGGAACCGCAAGAGCCGTACATTCCATCACTTCCGGAGAGGCCTGGGACGCAAAAGCTACGGGTCGCTCCCTCACTGCGCCCCATCCGAGCTTTCTCAGCATTCTCGACAAGTACACCGCCGTTGGCATCTACCTTGTCCACCATACTTTCACCCTCGCCGAGCTCTTCACCATGGGCGGTTTCTCGCTCGTGCAGACCGGCTTGACAGCAGGTATCGCAGCCGCAGACGAATCGGTCCGCACACTCGACGGCATCTTCGGATCCAACGAGACCTCCCGCGCCCTCGCCTCCTTTGTCACCCTCGTCCGCGGCGAGGTCAACGACGACCCGCGCTTCGCCAACGACAGCTACGTCTCCATCCTCGCCAAGCTCACAAAGGCCGTCACTGCCTTCGCCGTGCTCCAGAACTCGACGTACAAGCGCAGCGCAAAGAGCATGAAGATGCGCGTCGTCTACGACTGCACCATTCTCGGCGAGGTCGAGGCCAAGAGCTGGAGGTCGCTCATGGTCGGATCGGGTAACTTCAAACGCGCTCAGCCAGCCGCCTTGCTGCCATCGCCAGCAGCAGATGACTTTGAGTCACTCTCGCTACAATCACCACCGCGAAGGTCCGCTTCGCTTTTAACGCCGAACCACCACTTGGCGCCGTCGACAAGCTCAACAAATCTTCCGACATCTCGCTCAAGAGGGTATCTGGGAGACGGTCTGTGCCTCACCGATGTCGGTCCTGCCGTGCCTCATCGCAGTTGGGGTTCGGGCTGGTCACAGTCCCCGCAAGACCAGGCGGACAACATGCAGGACGATGCCTCACTCATCGAAGACCTCAACTTTCTCGTCGGAACCGACGGCGCCGAAGAGTCGCCCGAGTCCAGCATCACCGACGATCAGCTTCCCGACGACCTCCGCTCCAAATTGCAAGCGTACTCGGATGACCAGCTCCGCAACGGCGTCGTGTTGCGCGACGGTCAGCGCGACATGCCCAAGCAGCTTCTGCGCCGCATCCGCAAGACCGACAGCGTCACGGGCAATCGCGAGACCGTCTACGAGATCACCACCGAGATGATCGAGACCGTAGAGACCATTACCACCGTCGAGCATATGGGGTCCGACCCACCGTCAGCGTATGGCTCCACTGGCGCACCGTTAGACTCGTCCGCTGCTCGTGTGCACGACCAAGCTCTCTCGTCGCATCCCGCGGGAACCCTGCGCCGCGACGTGACCAGCAGCAAGAGCGGCATTGAGACCCACTCGACCTTTGACGGTGGCCACGAGACCAAGCTCGAGGAGGATGAGGAGTGGTGCGAGATCCGCACCACCGATTCGCGCACTCCGCACGCCCCGACGCAACTCGTACATGCCAACACACACAATGCACGCACGGATGACGAGGCTGGCGCGATGTCGCTCGCCATTCCGGAGGCACCCAACGGTGCAGCGGCGAACGCAGCGCTTATCCACGGCAAGCCCCGGAGCGATACATCCAAGATGCCCGTGGTGCTCAAAACCATGACAAAAAAGCTCATCCAGAAGCGCAAGACGCTGCGCCGCATCGAGCTCGGCGACACGCGTGGCGACGCGGATGCTAGCCCCGATGCCGCTTTCCCGGTCGGGTCAGAGACGGCAGACCTTGTTTCGCCTACGCCGGTGAGCCCGGTGCTGTCGTCGGTGACCGCGACCGTGCCGCGGCCGGCTAAGGACAAGAGTAGCCGAGGAGCGCGACGCGATGCGCATGCAGACCTGGCGAGTGCAAAGGGGGCGGACCTGGGGCGCGGCTTGAACAAGGTGTTGAAGCGCGCAAAGCATCAGCTCATGGGCGCACAGCCCGGCGAGGCACGATCGTCGTCACGGCATCTCGAGCCCCCCGCGAGCGTCGCCCTGGGTCCACCTCCGCAGACTCACACGTCCAGTCGGTCGCACACTGTGCCAGTGGCGGAAGCAACTCCCTTGTCGTCGCCGAGCAAAAGCAAGCGCGCCCTGCCGTCGGTGCCACCATCATCATCCCACGCCAAGGTGCGCAAGGGCAACGATATCGACGCCAAGTCCGACATCGGCATGGCGCGAGGTGCGGGCAAGGAGCTGCCTACGATTCCGCATCGCGGCGCCTCGCAGCGCTCCCTCTTCACGCCGGAGCCGGTGCGGGCGTCGATGCCTTCGACACCACAAGGGTCGTTACGGGAGCCGAACCGGCGTCGCAGCCGTGCTCCGTCCGTGACATCGATCCGGTCGTTCGCGTCGCGCTCGCACGTGTCGAGCGTGGCTGCAGCCGGCAACTCCGGCGAAGACGGCGTGGACGGCGCGGCGTTCCCCCAGGCGCATCTGGTGGAGAACCTGCGTCGCTTCATGCGCTACTCGTCCGCAGCGTACGGCCAGAACTTTATGCGCATCCTCGGGATCGGTAGTCTGGACTACTTTTTTCCGGACACGAGCAAGCACCACGCCAACGTGTGGGCGTTTGCGCACCACGTCGGCATCCCTGTCGATGCCATCCTGCTCAACAGCTTCTCGGAAGCCCAGCCGCTGTTTACGGAACAGATGTCGCCGCTGGTGAATTATGTCGCGGTGGACGATGCGGCCAAGGCGGTGGTGTTGACGTGCAGAGGCACGATGGGTCTCAGCGACATCCTCACGGATCTCACGGCTACGTTCGAGACGATCGCAGTCGAGGGCGGGCGGAGCGATAGGCACTACCAGGTGCATTCGGGCATGCTGGCGAGCACGAGGCGGCTGTGCAACGAGAACAGCACCGTGATGCAGACGCTGCGCAGGGCGCTCGAGGAGAATCCGGACTACGGCCTGGTGATCACGGGGCACTCGTTGGGCGGTGGCGTGGCGGCGCTGGCGGCGGTGGAGCTGAGTTGTCCCGCAGATCTGTTCCGACAGCAGTCGTTGAGGCAGAGAGCCAAGGCGGGAAGGATCGTGCCGCATCCTCGAATTTACACGCCCTTTGTCACGTCGTTCGACAGCGGCTTGCCTGCGGGGCGGCCGATCCATGCATACGCATACGGAGTACCGGCAGTGGCATCGCCCGATCTGTCGGCGCACTGCAAGGGCCTCGTGACGAGCGTGATCCACGGCCACGACTTTATCCCCACGCTCTCGCTGGGCATGGTGCGCGATTTCAAGAACATCGCGCACGCGCTCAGCGAGGAGAGCGAGTCGGACGTGGCGCGCGAGATCGTCACGCGCGTCTTGGGCACGTATCGGCAGCGGTCTGCTCTGCGCGCACGCGCGGCTGCGGTGCCCGAGCATCTGGCAGCGCTCGAGGCTCCAAGGCCGCAGGAAGCTCCACTGAGCGAGCGCGACGTGCAGCTGTCGCGTCAGGAACTGCTGGATGGCAAGACGCGCAACATTGCCAAAGACGACAACTATCAAGACCCTAATCTGAAGGAGGACGATCTGGATCCGTTCTCGTACTCGTCCGGTGGCGGGCGCGTGCACGAGGGCAGCGATCCCGCCGATCCCGAACTCGCCGACTGGCTGTGGTCGTTGATCAAGACCATCCGCGCCGATATGGACTCGCTCAAGCTGTATCCGCCCGGCGACGTGTACTGCATCGAGAGCTTTGCCGTGTTTGTCACGCCGCGCATGCAGCCCGACAGCGAGGTGGTGGTCGACCGTTCGCAGGCGCAGCAGCCGGGCCAGCAAGGGCAGGCGGGGGGAAACAGGCCACAGGCACATAGGGTGATTCTGCGATACTGCCAAGACGTGCAGAAGCGCTTCTCGGAACCGGTGTTCGCAAAGAGCATGATGCGCGATCATATTCCCACCAACTACGAGCTGTGTCTCAGCTTGCTCCACGAGTGCATCGTCGAGTCGAGCGCCTCCTAATCGACAATTTCAGCATTCTCACGCAGGGTGGATAGGCAACGTCACAAGTTGATATTTTGGGCAGTGACAGCGGGCGACTTTGCTATGCGAACAGCTCATGCAGGGGCTTTGTGACGGCGTCAATGGTGGTAGTGGATGGTGGGGTGGTCCAGTCCGTGTCGAGCAGGGCGAATTCGAGCTGCGTCCACGTATCTACGACGGACTCGCTGTCGAGATCGAGCGTGGACGAGAGGATGGCGTAGAGATGTTCTGCGGTTGCAGTGCGTACGGTCGGCAAAGCATGTGCCAAGAAAAGCGGTACACTCTCCAGCAGCATTTTTCCCGCACCGGGCTGCCTTTCTGGCTGGGCGAGGAGGAGATTGATTGCCAGCCTTGCGGATGCCGTGAGTCGTGGGATGCTCTTGATCCGCTGGATACCCGATGTCGCCATGCGTACGAGCCGAACCACCTGCTCTGCCACCGGTTGGGACCCTCCACCCTCGAGCACGAGGTTGATCGTGTGCAGGGCGGGAACGAACACCCTGTTGTCGCCGAAACATCGCTTGGCCAGGAGAAACAAATCGCCCAACAGCTCCGTCCGCGCATAATCGGGTCCACTCGTGAGATTGACAAGTGCTGGGCCGATGATCCGTTCGCCCAAGTCGGTTTTCGATCCCACACTCACCACGAGGCCTTCGAGGATGGGCGCGCGGTAGGCTTGTACGCGGAGCAAGTGGACGATGCGCGGAAACGCCGCCTTGGCCTCTCTAAACTTGGGTTCCTCCACCTCCTCATCCAGGTCGCCGTAGGTTGACTGCACGACGTCGTAACCGTGCGGTTTCGACTCGTGCGACGAGGAATAGGCGCGGTAGATCGCCAGCACGCTCGTGCCCGCAGTATGTCGCACGTGGTCGATCCGCTCCGCAGCCTGTTTCCACAAGGCCGCCACAACGCTGTGAAAAGCGTCGCCGAGCCATTCGTCGACGTCGAGCTGCAGCGTCTGGAGTCGCACCAGCAAATCGCGCAGTCCAACGATGCAGCCAAGCCTAACCCACGATCCAACATCGCCGCGCTGGTCCATGGTATAATCGTTCAGCCCAGCTAGCATGGCTTGTACAACCGAGCGCAGCGTTGCGGCGGTACACACGCGTGCAAAGCTGTCTCCGAGCCCCAGCACCGCACGTGCCAGACTGTCGGCCGCATTCCGCCTCGTCTCGATGTTCACCGCATGCAGCGCGTTCGGAGCGTCCTTGGTACCGGCCTGGCCGATTGCGATGAGGTGTGCAATGGCAGCGTTGAAAGGCGCTTGTGCGGTGTATTCGACGGCGCCCAGGAGGAGCGCATTACTCTGCTGCTGAGCAACGCTGAGGTGCGGCCACGCCTCGATGGTCGAGTGGATCTTGGCGGTCAGGTCGACACTGCTGCCGAGGCTGGCGATGGCGTCGGCAGCGGCGCTGTGAACGGGCTCTTCGGGCCGCGCGAGAGCGAGATTGAGCACCTTCTCCCACGTCTGCGTCTCGTCGGGCGAGGTGGTGAGCGTGGCTGTGTGGGCGGCGCCGATGAGCTGGCACGCGGCTTGGACGAGCGATGCAGCGCCGAGCGCACGAAACGCACTCGGGCGCACCAGGTCGAGCAGCCCAAACGCGCGCACGCGCATCGCCTCGTCCACATTGCCAGTGAGCGTGCGCGACATGGCGCTTGTCTCGGCGAGACTCAGCAGTGTACCGTGCAGCACTGCCGTATCGGCCGTGGTGATACGACGTACCAAACGCTCCGTAAGCTCCAGGAGCGATTCTGGGTGCGCTACAGCGATGCGCGCCAGCGCCTGTGCACCGAGTCTGCGCATCGCCGCGTCCCAGTGCACCGTGACGACGTCCACCAGGTGGTCGACGACGAACGGTCTGTACTCGGTGAACTGCGCTACGCTCACCGCGCACTCGAGAAACGCAGTCCGTCGGACGCTGACGGCATAGAATTCCGTCATGCGGATCACGTCAATGCCGTGCGGAAAGAGTGCGAGTCTGCCGACGCACTCCTGGAACGCAGCGCTTGCAGCACGGCGGATGGACACGTCGCGGTCGAGCGTGGCGACAACGAGGAGCCGGCGCGCCAGCTCCATCGCGTGCGGGCGGATGGACTGGGTATCGTTGGACCTCGCCAGGGCCCATACCACGTAGCACGCCGCATCGCGCACATTCGCACCCACCGAGTGCGCACCCCGGCGCACGTCGAACAGCAGCGCGCGCAGCATCCACGGCAGCGCCTCGGCGAGCGTGTTGGCGAACAGCAGCCCACGACGCGCCAGCTCGGCAAGCGCCATGCATGTGCCCTGCCATGTGTGCTCGGACACGGCGCTCAGATCGAGCGTACCCGCGTCGAGGTTCGGGATGTTGATCTGGAACAGCGAGATGATCGCCTCGACCACCTGATCCAGAAAGCTCGTGGGGAGACGGTCGCACACGCGCGCAAGTCCCTTGGCTGCACTGTACCGCACCACCGTGTCGTTGTGCTGCAGCGCCTCGATGAGCACCGATATGAACGACTCGATTTCCTCTGGCACGTCCGACTCGTCCTCCTCGTCGTCCACCGTACGAATCGCCGCTTCTGCACCCGCTCCGAGGACGTGCAGCTTGTTGGCACGACGCCGCGCGCGCGGTCGCAGCAGCTTCATCGCGAGCCGACCGGTGAGCTTGGTGCGGAACTTGGCCACCAGTCCGTTGCGCTCCAAGCTCGAGGTGGGTGCTGCGTACGACTCTGCAATGGCCTGGATGGGAGCAAAGTGCTCTGCGATAAAGCCGGGCTCGGCGGTCTTGACGACCTGACAGAGCGCCTGGAGGATGCCCGTTGCCTGGAACGAGTTGGACGCCTCGCTCGCCAGCGCCTTGGCGCTGGAATCTAGGAATGCGACAAAGTGGGATCCACGCTGGACATCGGTGCGCTGAAACAGCCTGCCGAGGACGACTGCAGCAGCGTCGCGCTCCTTGCCCGGGCTCGCGAGGAAGTGCTGCGCAACCGACGCGATGCGGGACGCCGTCGAAAGCTCCGCTGTCTGACGAGCGCTGTCGAACTTGGCCAGGTCGAAGGGGATCATGCAGATGAGCGAGAGCCACAGCAGGCACACGTATCGCACCTGCCAGCAGGTAGACGCCGCTTCGGCGTTGTCACCGTCGGCTTGGTCTCGCAGATGCTCGAGAAAGGCGAGGGTGGGTGTAAGGTCAGCCACCTCGTGTGGGAAGTAGTGGACGATGGTCTTGTAGCCGCGCACCTTGGTGTAGGCGTACACCAGCTTGCTGAGCCTCGCTATTGAGTCTTCAGGGAGTATGTCGGATGATGCGACGGCGTTGGAGCCGGAGAGCGCGCGGACATGGCGCTGGAGGGCCTCGACGGGAGGCGAGACCATGCGGTGCAGGTAAGGGTCGAGGAGATGCGCTTGATCCTGGTATTCGTCGAGGATGGCAGTGAGGGCGCCGAGCACTTCATCTTGCGTCTGCGTTTTTGTTTTGTTGGGTGACGAGGTGGGATTGAGCGTGCTGGTGGTGGCATGTGAGGGAACAAGCTGTGACAGCAGCGAGAGGTATTCTTGTGCACGCTCGAAGCGGACGAGCTCCTTCTCCTCGATCAGTGGAGGTGCGCTGTCTATCATTGTGATAGACTCGGATGCAGCGATGGAAAGCGCTTGCGCGCTGGGTATATGTGGGCTCAAATAGGCCGGGCGGAGGCAGCAACAAGGTGAGCTTGACTGTTCAGAAGGACGGAGCGTGCGCGGTCGAAGGTGTTGGAGTGTTGGTCTGGCGCTTGGTCTCGGCTTTCGGAGGAAGAGAAAATCCGTAAAAGTGTTACATTTTCCAGACCATCCGCGGAGGCGTCACTGCAGAGGTTCCCGCGGAAGGCGCTGATGCGGCTGTACTCAGCCTTCTTGGACGGCGCACGGACATGACTCGATGTCTCGCCCATTCCACAGCTTTCATCTCTACTACCACACCGCACTTCCTCAAGATGGCAGAAACGAGCAAGACCACTGCCGACCAGCTGGTGACCGACGCCAACAAGGCTTTCTACGCGCTCACCGCGGCGGAGTACGACAAGATGGGCCGCGGCATGGTGGTGGAAGTGGCTAAGACGAACGCGGCCAACATCCTGGCGCGCGTGCCGGGCATCGACGCCTCGTCGACCGAGCTCATGGACTTTGCAGCAGGCACGGGTCTGCTAGCCACCTTTGTTGCGCCGCGCTGCAAGAGCGTCACCGCCGTCGACCAGTCGGAAGCGATGATCGATCAGCTGCGCCAGAAGCTCGACGCGCAGCAGGATGCCGCGAACCGCATCAGCAACATTATGCCCGTCGTCACGGACATTCTCGTCGATGGCGAGTCGAAGATCGCTGGCAAGCAGTACGATGTGATTACGTGCACCAACTCCTACCACCACCTGAGTGATCCTGCCAGGGTGACGCAGGTGCTGGCGAGCTACCTCCGTCCCGGCGGCCACCTCGCCGTGGTCGATCTGATCAAGACAAAGGACTCGGCTGAATTTCACACGGCCCCCAGAACCGTCGAGCAGCATGATGGATCGCATAAGCAAGTCGACGATTTTGGTGCCAAGACCAACGAGCACTCGCATGCACACGGTCATGGCGGCCACCATCACGGCCACGGCCACAGCCACGGCCACAACCACGAACACGTCATCGCCCACCGCGGCGGCTTCACACAGGCCGAAATGGAGACCTTCTTCTCGGGCGCCGGACTGAAGCTGGTCGACATGGGCAAATCGGCGCAGTTTGTCAAGGACGGCAAATCGTACGACAACTTTCTCGCCATCGCCCGCAAACCCCTCTAGCTAGCAATTCAAACACGCTGCCGAATCTTTTGTAGAAGTTTTGATCTATCGACAAGGGCGAGACGATCTGATATGAGCAGAACTCGGTCTAGGGGTACGACTCGAGCACGTTGTCCTTGTTTTCGAACCATGGCTTGGGTCCGTTTTTGAGCGCTTCTTGGACGTCGGGCCTGTCCTTGATGACGTCCCACTTGGGACGCTCGAGCTCGTAGCCGACGCTTGTGCGGGCGTACTGCAGCCCACCGATGCGCGTGATGGGCAGGGTCTTGGAAGCGTCCACTGCGCCCGTCTCGGGATGGATCATGTCCTTGCGGATGTGCATGACACGAACGCGGCCGAGGACGAGCGTAGTTGTATGCTTTCCCTCTGCATTGAGGATGTCGCGCGTGTACTCTACCTCGCACTCCATCGACATGGGCGATTCCTATTCGGCAAGAGCGAACCAGAGTGTCAGCAAGCATGGATCGCTGGAAAACGAGAATGTTGGAACGTACCTTGACACGTGGGGTCTGAATGACTTTGCTCTTGACTGGAGTGAGGCCGGTGAGAGCATATTCGCTGACGCCCGATGGGCAGTCGACCGATGCAAAGTTGAGCGCCTCTGCATACGGCTCTGAAGACGACGAAACAGAAAACTCCTGGAGACGCTTGATGTTGTTCTCGCTGTCCTTCCTGCGGTTCTCGGATCCACCAAAGGAGATCATGACCATGGCTGGATCCTGCGAGACCATCTGGTACCAGCTGATGGGAGCAAGGTTGGGACTGCCGTCCTCGTTGAGCGTGGTCACGAGCGCGACGGGCCGGGGCGCAATGGACGACACCATGAGCTTGTACATGGTTGCCGCCGAGACCTTGGTCTTGCCGATCTGGATCACGTGGTACTCGGCATCATCGGCGCCGAACGTGGCAGAGGCAGGATGGCTGTTGAGACCCTGACCTGCCTTGAATTCGACGTCGGGCGCCTTGGTGAGCGTGTAGGAGAGGCTC
>AWNI01000008.1:903828-913941 GCA_000517465.1 Moesziomyces aphidis | reverse complement strand
GCGCTGACGCACGGGCGAGCTGAGCGGCGCCATCGATAGCGACTGCGCCGAATTGGCGGCGGGGAAGTACGAAGAGCCGCTGGGTGTCTGCGGAGTGCGCGGCGTCGGAGGTGCGTGCTTGGCAGGCGAAGCAAGCGGGCTCGACCTCACGCCCGCCTGCGCAACACTGATGCCCGTCACACCCGCCAGGCTGCGCGCGGACGGCAGCGAGGCAGGCATCACCTGCCGCGCCGCGGTCTGCGTCTGCGGAGGCATCGGCGTTGCCTGCTCCTCGTCCGCCGAGATGGTCTCGTCCGCACTGCCGAAGCTCAGATCGTTCATCGCATTGCTCACCGCGGCAGTGAGGTCGTCCATGCCAGAGCCTTGGGTGGGGAGGCCCGCACTGGCTGTCGTGTTGCCAGCAGCTTGTGGCGGCGGATCGAACGAGAAAGCGCCCTCGCCGTCCGAGTCGTGCGAGTAGTCCGAGGGAGCCGAGCGCTCCGAGAGCGAGCGCTGGTCGGCAGCGCCAGTACGATCTCGATTGGATAGCCGCTTTGGGTTGCGCACGGGGCGGTCCCTCGAGTCGATGCTGCTGCGCGCGACTTCCTCGTCGATCGCTCCACCGACGACCGAAGAGGCGACGTCGCGCACATGCAGCGAAGCGCCCTTGCGCGGACTCGTGGTTGTGCTGCCGCTCGTCGGACCGCCCGCGAGAGGAGAAACGGTATCGCTCTGCTGCCTGCGCATCTTTGCGCGTTCGCGTGCCTCCTTGAGCGTACGCGGGCGTGAGTCGTCCGCTTCGGCAAGTAGCTCCTTTTCCAGTCGTTGCTGCTCGTCCTCTGTGGGCTCGTGCGACGATCGGCTGCCGTCGGTCGAAAGACGCGTGTGCTCGTTGACAGCGCCGAGCAGATTACGCTTGGTCGGGCTTGAAGTGTCTCGAGGAGCATTGCTGCTGCTGCTAGCCTCCTGTGTAGGAGGGGTAGGACCTGTGTCATCGCTTTGGAGCAGCTGGTGGAGCGAGTCGTCGCGGTGGTCGGCGCTGCTTCGCCTTTGCGGAATCTGGCTACTTCCAAGCTGGCCTGAGCCGGATCTAGATCTGGATGCTGTGTGCCGGGAAAGCGTGCCATCCTGCTGATTGAGATTCTCCGTTTGAGATGGACTAGGTGAGATCGTGAAGGCGTCCTGCGCTACGCTGCTCGTGCGTCTGGGAACGGGGGGAGATGGGAGCGCGTTGGAGAAGACCTCCTCCTCATCATCCGCCGCGGTTGCAGGGTGACTTGTATGAGGAGGCTCGATGGTGCGATCCGCCGAGCGGTCGAACGAGTCATGTGTCGAGGTGTTAAGGACCTCTTCGTCATCGTAGTGCGAGCCATCGCTGTCGTCTTGTGGCGCCTCGACTCCAATGCGAGGGGGCATAGGGAGGTCGTTGGTTCGCGCCGCATCAAGCGTGTCGGCGTTCAGGGCGGGCTGGATGCTGCGCATCACATCGACATCAAAACCTGCCACCGAGGCACGCTTGCTGTGAGGAAGCGACTCGGTTGCAGATGCCGAGGCAGTTGTCCAGATGGAAGCGTTGCTGTCGCTCGGGACCATGGAGAAGCCGGTCGATGCTGGCACAGCGTCGTTGCCAGGTGCCTGAAAGCCGCGTGTGGCTGACACTGCTGGGATTCCGTTTGACGACGAGGTCGATGCGGACGCCTGCATCGGGATCGAAGCGTTGCCGATCGTCGAGCTGGCACTGATGTGCGACGGCGTCTCGGCAGAGCTGGGAAACGAGCCCGGCGATCGCGCGTATAGATCAAGCAAGCTGCCGTTCGACACGACCGAGCTTCCAGTCGTCGAGCGATACGACGTGCCTAGAGGAGCAGCTGAGAGGCTCGCACATGTGTTGGCGCGGCTCCTGGTGTCTAGGGTTGCGGACGAGCCGGCGTCCGGGTTGATTGGCTGCGACTGCGACATGGCCGAGTCGGACGCAGACGCGCTGCACTCGTACGAGGGATCCCTTTGCCCGAAGCTCCACGCTTTGGTACAAGTCCGTGCGTCGCAACCCGCACAAGGAAGTGGTCCGTCGGGTCGAAGGGGGTTTGGGTGACAAGCGGGATTGGATGGAGAGTGTCGGCAGTCTGCATCAAAGGAGCTGTCGGGCGATGCAGCCTCGACTCGGCATGAGCCGTGCGTGCCGCGTTTTGGGCGCTGAAAACGGGTCCAATTCCGCTCGCTTCGCGTCCGCTCCGCCTTTTTTAGGAGCATTCGCATGTTAGATTAAAGCCAGCAGCTGTGACAGAATAGGACGCCGTCGAAACGCGCGCTTGGTCGCTTGGCCCAACTCCCGTGCGGCGTATCGCGCAAACCCTCCACCTCCGCGGCACATCTTTGAAGCTGCAGGTCGGAACGGAAGGGCAGGGAATCCTTGCTTCGAGGCACACTTTTGGGACTCTCGCCGTCAATGCACTCGGAAGCTACAAAAGGAGGGCCCCCTCGACTTTTGTCCTTCTCCTCTCCTTCTACCAGAAGACACCCGCTGCTCACCACTCAGGAACCGGAATCATGTCTGCTGCCAACGGAGGCAACATCAATGACCGCGAGGCGGCGCAGAACTGGCAGTCGAAGAAGTCGCAGTATCCGAATCTAGATGGTGAGCATCCCCCTTGCGACGATGACCCTGTGACGCCTTTGTGGCGCTAACTGAGCCGTGAATACGTCTTCCTGCTTGACAGTGCTCGTGCAGCCGGACGAGTACATGCTGGCTCGGCTGCCGCCCAACTCGCGACTGCCAACACCGCTGCTGGAGCTCATCTCGAAACCTCCTGCTGTCGAGGGCGGTGAGCCGCTTTTCTGCACCGTCTCACGCACCCATCGCGAGCTCAGCATCCTTGTCTCCACAGGCACGCACCTCAGCACATCGGAGCTCCGATCGCAACTAGGCTCGCCCGGACCAGAAGCCGAGGCTGACGGGTTTGGCATCGACGGCCCATGGAGAGCGTTCCGCATCCGAGGCCCAATGCAGTTCCACCTCGTAGGCGTCCTGCTCGAGTTCAGCAAATGCCTCGCCGCACACTCGATATCCATCTTTGCCGTGTCCACCTGGGACACCGACTACATCTGCGTCAAGCAGACCGACTTTGACAGCGCGTGTCAGGCTCTCGCGCAAGACGGCTGGAACGTCGTCCACGCTGCCGATTAGTGAATGCTGCAAATACAACACTGTATGCTCGTATTGCTATGATTAGGGGACGATGCGGGCTCACTTTTTGCGGTCGTGGATCGTGTAGCTGCCATACTCCTTCTTCGGATCGTACACCTCCCATCCTGTCAAAAATGTGGCGGAAAAGGGTGACAAGAAAGCTGCGTCAGTCATGCTGTCTGGCCGGAAGCTGCGGTTGGAGTGAGAACACTTACGACTGTACGGCCAGACATGCTTGTTCCGGTTGTAGAACGACCTCTCCACCACTTTGCCAGCATGTGACTGCACGGATACAAATACAGAGAGGGTCAGTGGGCTGCCATATAAGAGCCACTCGATCAGCTGGAGCTGTGTGCAGCTACTCACCTCGTCTTTCTCGACACTGGCGTCGGCGATGAGCCGCACATCGTCGTGCACGTCAAAGTTGAACAGCGGACCGGACTTTCCTCTGGCCTTGTTGACGATAAAGTCGTAGAAGCTGTAGTGGTGTGGGATGATGAGGTCCTCCTTGATGTACATCATGCTGTCCACCGAGATTCCGCGCAGTTCCGTTACCTGCTGGCGGCACTTTTCGAGGAAATGCGCAATCGTGTCGCCCTTCTTGCACATGACGGTCTTGCGGTGACCTGTGCCGTCCCAGTACGAGTAGGTGATCTCGACGTCCTCCTTCTTCATCTCTTCCTGCTTGCGCAGCCATTCCTGGCGCAGTTCTTCGCGCATCCGACGCTCCGCCTCCTCCCGATCGCGGTCCGGCAGGAACGACGTATCCACATTCGGATTCTTCAGGCTCGTCTTCTTCGGTATCGCCACGATCTCTGCCTCCTCATCGCCGTCGTCGTTGGAGGGTCTCTTGCGATTGGTCTTGGTGGGTATCGATGCAGCAATGTCTTCCTCTTCCTCGTCGAGCGCAAACGAGAGTTTCGAACGCTCCTTTCTAGCCGACTTCTTCTTCTTGGCTGCTCGGTCGTCCGCTTTCAGCTCGTTGGTCTGCGCTGCTTCGCGGCGCTTCTCCTCCTCCAGCTCGGAGCGCAGCTTCTGAAAGTCCTCGAGATGCACCAGACCGATCGTCGACTTTTTCAATGCGTCCTCCATGGTGTCGTTCTTGCCGACGAAGCGGTCTGCGCCTGTGCGATTGCGCTCTGCCTCCTTGATCAGGTCCGCCTTTTGGCGCTCAAAGTCCTCCATCATCTTGGCGCGCGCCTTTTCGTGCTTGCCTTGCCGGCGAAGCTCCGCTTGCGATTGTGACATTCCTGCTATTCGTGCGGTGTACCGCGATGCAAGAACAGGCAGTCCAACGTTGCTGAGTGGCAGATACGAGGCCCGGTAGCTCGCTTGAGAACGTGTCAGAGAGTGGATGTGGGTGGGCGGGAGGTGGGCGAGAGGTGGCGTCTCAAGAACATTGGCGGGTCGTAAGTCGGCCAAAGCGGTGTGGAGCAAGAGCTGCATTTCAGGGTTCCGCGGCCCGTAGAGCTTCACAACGATTTTTTTCGGAATATTTGTTAAGCCGGCAGTGTTACAAGGCAGTCTATTTCACATCCTTGCGCCGACAGAGCCATATCGCCGGCTCCTCTAGGATGTCTAGTGGGAGAAGAAGCCGCATTGGACTAGGCTGGGAGTTACCTTGCGATGAGCCGAGAAGAGCCGAAACTATAGCCCTGGGAGCACTCGCGAGGTGCCGCAGAATATGCGCAACGGTCTTGCGTCGGAAACCGGCGAACATGGTGACGGGGGGTGTGAGAGGCTCAAACGGCTGCTCATCGTCCGGCAGAGGAGTTGCCGTCGCATCCGAAGACGACAACAGCACGCGACACTCGCGAGAGTACTCGAGGAGGTGCGTGAACTTGCTCCATGCCTCGGCGGCTTGAGGTCCCACAACGGGTAGATCCTCGGTCTTGTCGTACATCCAGCATCCGTGCGTTTCGCAGTTGGAGGGAACAACGCCGGCGAATCGATCCACCAGCCCATTCGATCTGTCACGAGGCATGTTCAGGGACTCGAAGAGCGAGACACCGGTCATCGCGGCTGCTACGTCTATGTGGACGATAACCGGACCCGTGCTAGGCTCCAAGGCGAGCTGTCTGTGCAGCAGGTCGAGAGCTTGTCCGCCTGGATAGTTGATGGCACTCAGGTAGCCCGATAACCAGCTCAGGCCAATTTGCAGCGCGAGCAGTGTGACCAAGGCAACCTTGCGGACCGCGCTGCGCGTGAGCATTTCGGCGCCGCCGGCACTGACCGCGTTGAGGGCCGGAACCACGTACAGGATAAAGCGCCATTCCTTGTGGCCGAGACAGCTGAGCACTGCCATATGACAGCCCGCCGTGAGCAGAAGGAATTTTGCCCGGATCATCAGGGCGGAAGGACGAGCTGAGATTGCCTCTATCGCCCCGTATAGCAGCAGCGGTTCGGAAAACACGAGCAGCCTGGGCAGTAGGGCTGTGACGTAGGCGTGCCAAGGCGACACGCCCCACTCACTGCTCTTGCCATCGACCACGTTGAAGACCAGCGCATTCAGCTCCGGCCACAAAGGCGGGGGCCCTTGCCCTCGCAATGCCCCAGAGGCCGCCGTTGTGAAGGCGCCAAGGATGCCTTGAGCCGAACCTTGCTGCAAATTTTGCCAAAAGTACGTGTCGATGAAGGTGGTCACGGCGACGCTGAAGGTCGCCGCGGCAAGACCGGTCTTGATCGCTCCCAGAAGACCTATTTTGCCGGTGACCAAGAGGTAGAGCCCCACTGGAATGATCGTCGCCGCGATCTCCGAACGTAGAACCACGGCGCTGAAGGTGAGCAGCCAGAGCGCAATGCGAATGTCTCTGCTGCTTCGTTGCGAGCGTTCGAAGGCCAGGTCCAGGTTGCGGCAGATCAAAGCCAGTGCGATCATAACGAAAGGCAAGGCGATCGAGTTGGGGATGGTGCGGCTCACCCAGAAGCCAAAGTGGAACTGGGTCGCGGTGATGGCAAAGAAGAAGCCGAGCTGTCGGAGCGCTGATAGCGACACGCTGCCACGAGTATTCTTGGCGTCGTTCGCCGAAGCGAAGCATGCCTGCGCGAAGAAAGCAGACGCGGCGGCATTGGCTGCTCCAAGGCAGAGACGAACGACGACTTGGACATCGGCCGACGTCTGAACCGCTCCAACGGCCCGGCACAGCCGCAGAAGAGGGTAGGAGACCGCTGCGAGTGCGAGTGGGCCTACAAACGAGCGAGGTACCGCACCGGGAAAGACTTGGTGGTCGAATCGCTCCAGCGCAGCGGGACTGACGCCGTAGCTCAGGATGTCATGGACAGCTTGGATGGTAAAGCTCTCTTCGACCTTGGTGTATGGCCACGAGACGGTGCGCCAGGTGACCAGGGCCAGCAGGCAGGGGAAGCCGACCAGCCAGGTGAGGCTGTCGATGCGCGACATGGGTCCCGATGTGTGTAGCAGTCACGCCTCCTGCTCTGCCAACTATTGGCGTCAAGCAAGCTGGTGTGGGGGCGAAAGAAGTGTTCAGGGTGTTGCTGCGGCAGAAAGGGTCCAGCGGTCCTTCCTAGGCCAAGGTTGACAGCTGAGCGCGGGCCACTTTGAAAAGGTATGTTCGATCGGCAGTTCCTACTCGTTGGGAAGGGGCAGCAAATTCGCACGGCTCACTCCACATGTGAAGGTCCAGCTGTCGCTTCCACGCTTCATCTCGCCCTCCTTACCACTTGCACTCCCGTCCCTTCTGATCACACCTTGATCAGGATCAGAGTATACCATCGACTTCGTAAGTCGACTGTGTCGATTCAAGCAATCGCACATGGCGGCATCCAAGAGGGCGCGGGCGCCTCCTTCGACGGACCTGACAGGAGACTTCCGCCAGCTCATCAGTGAGCGGGCAGGGCAGTATCCGCCGTCTTCCTCCGGTGCTTCCGGTTCCAAGGCACTCAGACGCAAGGACCCGCCCGAAAATGTGGTGCGCGCACACAAGCAGTGGCTGCAGCAAGCGTACGTGATCCGCAAACACATCATCTCGCTGCTGGGCTTCCTGTTCTCGATACGAAGACGCTACCTCGCGCTTGGAAACAAGGCACGACACCACCAGCTTCGCGATGCGCACGAGGGGATGGATACGCCAGATGACCAGGACGCAACGGCAGGATCCGCGTTTGCCAAATGGAAGGCCTTCACGGGGCCGTTGAACGACACGCAGCGCGACGAGATCGACTTCCAGGTCAAGGTGGTGGTCAAGCGCTGTCTGGACAGCATCAAGGAGCTCGAGCGTGCCGAGGAGGCGCGCAAGAAGAATGCACCCACCACACCCACCGCGCTCTCACCGCTCAACAGTCTGCTCGCTCTTTCGACCGCACGCGACTCGTCTACGTCGATCCTAGCATCGTCGCTCATTTCGGCGCATCGCGCCTCGATCACCCAGTACCTTTCGGCGCTGCTGTCCAAAGCGTCTTCGCTGCAGGGCGACATGCAGGAGGCGCGGCTGAGGGTGCAGAGGGAGAAGACGCGGTCGTTGGCCAACTCGAGGCTCGAGCTGCAGGAACGTGCGGGCGCTGCTGCATCGCAAGCCACGGCCGCTTCAACAGCCCCGACGGTGATCCGCGGCAGTGTGGGTGGCTCGTTCGACCCACAGCTGGACAGCGAGACGGATCTGGTGGGCAAAGACATCAGCGCGCAGCTGTCGGCGTCGCAGATCGAGATGTTTGAAAACGAGTCGTCGGAGCTCATCAAGTCGCTCGAGTCGGATCTGGCGTCGATCAAGAAGGCCGAGTCGCGGCTGTACGAGATCAGCGAGCTGCAGACGCAGGTGGTGCAGCAGCTGGAGCAGCAGGGCGAGGTGACGGATCAGCTGCTCGACGAGGCCATCGGAGTGGGCACCGAGGTCGGACGCGGCAACGAGGAGCTGCGCAAGGCACGTCAGCGCAGCAGAGAGGCGGACAAGTTCCTCTCCATCTTCCTGGTGGGCAGCGGCCTCGCCCTACTCTTCCTCCACTGGATGGACTGATATGACCCGACGAGGTGTGAGCCACGTAATGCAGCAATGGAGGCCTCATCGCGCGGTGTGGTGGCGGGTCTGGGGACGCGATCACGATCCCCAAAAGGTGTGCGTGAGCAGACGGCGGGGCGCAGGATGACGGTATATGCGATAGAGGTGCGATTGTTGTAATTACAAGCCGAGCTGTTCCTTGACCGAGTCTCGAATGATCTTTTCGTACCCCTCGCGGTTGTCCCTGTACATTTTCTGTGGGCGCAGCGGAAAGCAAGAGAGATGTGAGCGGCAAGACAAAAGGCGCAAAGTGGACGAAGCGCCACTTACACAAGCATCGATGTTGGCGCCACTCTCTACGTTGGGTTCTGCGAGCATGCTGAGAACGGAGAGGAGGATCTTTTCGATGGACTGTACGGGCGACCAGCGTTCGGACGACGACTCGTACATGTTTGGGTCGTCACCGGGCGCATGGAGGATGGAGATGCAGACGAGGCCGTCGGCGTAGACGTTGGGATGGAAGATGGGCGGCTCGAAGCGCATGGTTGGCGGCTCGAGCGGATACGAAGCGGGGAAGGTGAGGCGCGCGGAAAAGACACCGCCTTCGAAAGGCGTGCCGTCAGGGCCGGGAACGAGCGCCTCCCATTCCAGATAGTTGTCTTCGGACACCGGGCCGACGGCGGGGAAGAGCGAGTTGGGGTCGGTGGAGAGCTGCTTGTATTCGATGGTGAGGCGCTTGATCGCGGCGCTCGACGAGGCCCTGCTGTTGAACATGACGTGCGGTGGCTGCGATGTCTACGTTGAAAGAGTGATCGAGCTAGCAAGGAACACGCAAGATGGTGGAGAAGCAAGGTGCGAGTGCGAGAGAGTGTTGGACTTGCAGGCGAGTTGGCGAGTTGCATTATTTGGGCCTGGGCGCGCGCGCCTTGCTCTCCAGCGGGCCCGCGGCCATGACTTGGCTTTGTGACGCAGGCACGGCAGAGTGTTGATCTCGGAGTGTCCTGTCACGTGAGAGAGGCCAGGGAATAGTCAAATTTGTTAGATCGTGGCAAGTGACGATCCCCGAAATTGGGATGGGTAAATGGAGGCTCGAGCGGGAGCGGTGGGATGTAAAATTAAAGTGTGGTGAGGTGCTGTACCAGTGTCGGGTGAGCGAAGTCGGCGTCCATGCATTGCACCACAAGCTGGTGGAGGGCCGCCCTCGAGAGCAGTCCAATTTCGTGGGTGTGACTGGCGTTGCTGTGGTGTGCCGGTCTGCTGCCTGACGCATGACGGCAGCGCTCGACCATGCGGTCATCCCTAGCCTCGCATCCGGAAGCCGTCCGAGCTCAGATGACCGGCAACAAAAGCATGCGGTTTGCCCCGTTGGCAAGCTTCACCTGCCTGTCGACTGCGGCACTAGCGTATACGTAGTCTCCGCCTCGTTTTGTCGCCTCTGCCTACAGTCACGCGAGGCAAAGCAGGAGAGGTGGATTGAGCTTGGTCGGGAAGCTGCGAGCTGCATGGTCGGGTGAGCCGACAGGGCGCTTTTCGAAAGGCGTCATTCTCTACTTTTCTGTATTGTTGGGCTCTGAATGACGTTGCCCACTCTCGACTCTTTGAACCCTCCAAGCACGTCTTGCCCTCCGTCTGCAAAACAAGGTTGGGCGGGTGCAGTTCAAGGCAAGGGGTCTGCTGGTGACATACAGCACGACCTTTGCCTGAGACGCGGGAGGTCTGCAGCAATTGTGCACTCGCCTCGGATGCTCGCTTAGGCGGCTCGTCTGCGAAGCGTGGCACGATGGCTGCAAGGCCCAGGCAAGCTCAAGCAAGCTCAGAGAGGATTTCCGTGCGGTCTGCATGGTCTGCACCAGCCATGTGTTTTGGCGGATTCGGCGCGGCTCGGGGCTGCACCCTGGGCCGGCCTACGACGCCAGCTGCAGGGCCTGCAGGCCACCAACCAAGGGCCGGTCCCTGGCTCGCTACCGGCCCAAAAAAAAAAAAAAAAAAAAAAAAAAA
>AWNI01000008.1:891950-903728 GCA_000517465.1 Moesziomyces aphidis | reverse complement strand
AAAAAAAAAAAAAAAAAAAAAAAAAAGAGAGGGCGAGAGAAAAAGAAAGAAACAGCGTAAATTCACAGCACTGCGAGGCGTCGGCGGCGGGCGGACCCTCTCACATCAACACAGACAGGGAAGCTGGCCTGTGACTCTTGAGAGGTGGAATCTAGCTGCAGTGCCGCATTGCACTCTGCATGGCGCTTCAGCCAGCCAACCAAAGCCAGGTCGCCCAACAGCAAGGGGACCCTTGTTGGCCGTCGTTGCCCTGACCTCTTCCTCTTCCTCTCCCTCACCACCCATTGCTTCGTCCGCTCGACCTTGAGCAGCGACGGCTCGTCTCATCGCCATTCGCTCACGGCGGTGAACAGGTGCACACCCTTTCGGCCAGCTCGAGAACGACGTCGACCGTGTTTTCAGCTCAGCTCAAACCCCCCACCCTTTACACGCTCTGGGGCAGCCCTGCACCCAAGGTCATCACCAGCGCACGACTCCCTCGCTCAGATCGGAAACCCGCTCAAATATACCTCTCTTGGTTCAATCATCCACTATCTGTATACCACCCTTCTCTCGACATCGCCTTGATCAACAACCAGCTACTTGGGCCGCGTCATCTCCTTCGGCCGTTGTCCACCAATCAATCTTGCTTCTCAGGCATCGATTCCAGCCTTGGCAAACCTGTCTGCCATCTCGACGTTCTTTGTCCAGCTTTCCTTGCTGCTGGCTCTGCCTTGCTTCACCCCCATGCAGCTCAGCCCAGAAGTCTCGACCCGAGATGTCATGACCCTTCGTTCGAAAGCACCACCCTCATCCTCATCCGCGTCCCACCCGCGCCGAGAGTGCTGCCAACCTGTCCAGCTTTAGGCTATGCACACCGTTCTCCTTCCATCCCTCCATCCCTATATACATATTCGCCAGCCGCCAATCAGCACTAAGCTCCTACCGCCATCATGCCAGTGCACTCCTCCAGCAGCGACGCCCCCAGCTGGCGACGCGGCGGTCACACGAGCTCACTAGTACCGCCCCACCCAGCGCCAGCGCCACTTCCAGTCCATCGCGAACCCCTTGCGCATCGCAAGGACAAGGACCGCGCCCAAGACAATTGGAGGGCTCACGCCCAACCCATCACGGCCGCCGCAAGGCCGCATCACGACACTGCGGCTCGCTCGGAACCCGTCTCCATCTCGCCGTCCAACGGCAAGCGAGATGCAGCTTTCTCGGGCAGCTCCAAACCGTCTCTGCTCTCCGCCAGCCGCAAACGTGACAAGGCCAACATGCTCGATGCCGACTGGATCCCTGGCCAGCATCCCCATCCCCAGCCCAGCGCTCCACACGCCATCAAGCCAAGCAGCATGGGCAACGGCATCATCGGTCGCTCTCCCGAGTTCGGCACCTCGCCTACCAACCCCAAGACCAACGGTTTCGCTGCCATGCGCCACCACTGGCCCCTCTCTTCGTCACTCGACAAGACACAGTCAACGGGGCCAGCCACCCACCTCCATCCCCTCCGCATCGAGAACAACGAAGGCTCGCGCTTCTTCCCCACCTCTTCCACACCACATCGACCTGCTCAAAATACACAAAATGCCCAGCACCTCTTCCAAGCCACAAGCAGGCTGGCAGACGCCGACCCCAACGACAACTGGATGCTGACACCCACCAGCTCGCTTCCCAGCATACCCAGCACACCCAACCGGCCGCGAAAAGCCAGCACGGAAAGGTCGCTCGCCGCTTCCAACCGACCCGCCGAAGTTGCCAAGGCATCCAATCTGCGCACCCCTCTGTTCATCAAGGGTCCAGTAGAACAGCTTCAGGCTTCCTCCAGCGATCTCGCTCGCACCCCGAGTCCTAGTCACGGCCACGGATTCGGACGCCACGAGACTGGCTTCACCGGCACCTCCGTCTTCAACCGAGGTCCGAGCGTCAACGTCCAGTCGTCCCCCAAGCGCTCGCCCCTCGTGCTGGCCAACATCCCCCTTCGGCAGGGAGCCGGCAACGGCGCGACTAATCCAGCCCTGCTGAGCCCGACCACCTCACCCAAGCTCACGCATCGCACTTTGTCGCCCATGACAAGACACCCTCCCGTCATCGCTGAAGCTCACTCGAACGGCGACCGAATGGTCAGCAGCATTGCCTCCATGCTCGGCAGTCCGGCGGCTCAGGGCCGGCCCGGCCCGGCATCCCGTCGCGAATCGTTCACCTCGACAGCCTCGGCCGGCGCCGGACACACCATGTCCCACTCAAGGCGCAGCTCCGCCGTGCTTTCCCCTCACTCGCCTACCGTTCAGACCCGCATCGGTGTCTACCGCCCGCCTCACCTCCGCAACCGCGGCAGCGTATCCGGCTTAAAGCCCAGCGTGGCGCACTACGACCGCGTACGCACACCCAGCCTGCGTGGTCTGTCTCGATCTAGGGAGTCCTCCATCTCGCTCAGTCGGCCAAGCAGCCGACCACCCTCGACCGTACCTTTCTACCATACGGACAGCATTCCAGAGGACGGTCCTGTAGCAGAAGATGCCGCAAGGGCCCCGCTCCGGGGCCGTCAGAGCACCATGTCCATCCATTTACCCGGCTTGATCGCCGACCAGCAGCAGCGCAACGCTGCTGCAGCGGCAGCGGCGGCTTCGGCTTCGGACTCGGACGATGGCCATGCCGCGTCGTTTGTGCCCAACACCACCTCTCTCTTGGAGCAGCCTCTCGACAGTGCCTCCCTCCTCGCCAAGCTCAGGGCTCAGCTGGTCCGCCGTGAGGCAGCAGCATCCGACGCCGCAGCCTCGGAGGCAGATCGCCTCTCCGTCGTGACCGACGACAACGAGCAGGACTTCTTCGATCTGTCCGACATGATGGAATATGGCGCTTCAGAAGGCCACCCTTTGAGCCGCTATGGCAGCATGTACGCCCTCGAGGGCCGTCCTCTCGGCGATGTTTTCGACGTCGGCGATCTTCTCGGCCCGGGCATGGAGCACGACGGTCATGTGATCCAGATCGCCGAGACCACCCCAGGCTTCGTCGACCAGAACGAAGATTTGACAGGCAGCAAGCTCGAAGTCGTTCGCAAGCTCGGCGAAGGAAGCTATGCCGTCGTCTACCTTGTCAAGGAGGTCAGTGCAGAAGATGCGGCCGTCCAGGTGGCCCAGAAGAGCGTCGCGATTCCTAGCTCAGCCTCGCGACCGTCTGCGACCGAGGCCAACGGCCGCCATCCTGACGATGATGCTGACCTAACTATGGTCGCCTCATCCGAAGATCTTCTGAGCACCACGCTCAAAGCGAACGGAAAAGGCAAGGAGGATGGGTTCCACAACTCTCCGGCCCTCGAAGAGAGAAGGCGCAAGGATCTCAGAATCAACACACGCCTGCGACCGGGCAAGGAGTTTGCCCTCAAGTGCCTCTGCAAGCGCGACCTGCCTGAGGACATGCTCGAGGTGCAGCGTCTGGAGGCAACCATCCACCAATCCATTCCGTCGCATCCAAACATCGTTACCCTTTACCGCACCTACGAAACGCCAGATTGGCTCTTCCTCGTGCTGGAATACTGTCCGGGTCAGGATCTTTACTACTGGCTCGAGCAGGCTCAGGACACGGGGCAGCCATCTCCGACCGAGGGCGAGCCGGATCGAGACCAGGCCACAGACGACAACAACTACCAGCGACTGGGCACTTCGCTCGATGCCACGCCACCCTCGCCTTCCCTCCTCGCCTCCACATCGGGGCGTGGCCTGCTTTCCAAGCGTCGCATCCGCTTAATCTCGCGCATGTTCCGACAGATCTGTGACTCTGTCCAATTTTGCCACGACCGTGGCGTCAGCCATCGCGACATCAAGCCCGAGAACTTCATCGTCGAGGACCGCCGCACGATCGAGGAGATGCAGTCGGCGTGCCCTGACACGAGTGCAGGCACACTAGTTGAAAGCATGCGTGATGGCGACGATGCGCAGGTGATCGTCAAGATGACCGACTTCGGTCTTGCCACGGCCGAGGATCGCTGCGACGACTTTGATTGCGGAAGCAAGCCTTACATGGCATTCGAATGCCACAACAACATCTCCTCGTCCTACGATCCGAAGCAAGCCGACATCTGGTCGCTTGGCGTGGTGCTGCTGAACCTCCTCTTCCACCGCAGTCCTTTCACGGAGCCCTCCTTGGATTGTCCTTCGTTCGCCGCCTACTGCGAGGATCCGGTTCGTTTCCTGTTGGAATCATTCGACGGCCTCACCGAGACGGTCGCCCGGTTCCTATCCGAGAACGTCTTTTGTTCCGTTTCAGATGACGACGATGTTTCCCAGAAGAGGATCTCGGCCGGCGAGTTCTCGCGCTGGGCCATGGGCCTTGTCGATCATATGGGCTTATCCGGATCGGGGCGCGGCCGCATCTCCCGCGGTGCATCGCTCTACTCGACCATCCCCCTCATCCATTCGCGCACCGGCTCCATGTCGACGCTGCCATCGTTGCTCAGCTCGCCTCGACCTCGAGCGCGCTCGTTGGCGCGTGATACCGACCACATACCCGACCTGGACGTGGCAGCTGACGCGACGTTCCGCGCCGCCTTTGGCTCGGCTAGGCAGGGGAGCTTGTCGCCCTACCCTTCGCTCTTCACCCCGGACGTACTGCCATCGCCGACCTTTACGCCGTCTCCTCAGCCGCCCGAGCGCAATCCGTTTGACACGCAGTACGCAGCAGCATCGAACGTCACTCGCACTCCGGAAACCATCTCCGAGTCGCCCGAGCAGCAGCACGACGCGAATCTGCCGTTCATGGAGGACTCCACGCAAACCATGGTTGAAACGGCCATTCAAGAAGACGAATTCACTCAACCTCAGGATCTTACATCTGACAGTATAGAGGCGGAGGCTGCCCTCTCGATGGTGGACGCGGACTCAAAGCAAGCTTCGACGGCTGCTGAAATGACGGCAGCTCAGCCTCTCGACGGGCAGGGCGCGGCTGTTGCATCAGTCGCTGCGAGTCCCGATCAGAGCCAGGATGCCGAGAGTGGTCCAGGTAACGGCGAGGTCGAGGTGGACGCTGCAGAACATGATGAAGCAGCAGAAGCTGGGGCAGATGCGGATGCGCCTGCAACACAAGACGGCGACAAGGCGGAGAGCATAACGACGTCGAACCACTCGAAGAGGCGCAAGCGCGGTGCTCGCAAGGGACGCACACTCGCCAAACAGCTCAAGCGATCTCAGTCCGTCGAGGGCATGGCGGACGTCGATGCGAACGACCCAGAGGCGAAGGCTCGCGAACGCGAGCGTACGATTCGCGAGCTGGCAATGGCATCCGAGAGCCTCGCACGCCAAATGAGCAAGATGGCCAAGCCGAGCGAAGCTGCGGATGCTACGACTTCTCCGCAGATTGTGCTGTCGAGGCCCACCGCCGAGACGGTGGCGCGATACAGCCAGCAGAATCTGGTCGACGGAGCGGCCGAGGGCTCTGCGACGGCACGAAGCGTGCGACCAGGTGAAGAGGCGAGTGTGGCTAGCGCAAATGCAGCGACCACCAACTGGTCGTCGGCGGCGGTGCGTCGCGAACGCATGAGCGAGCAACGCAAGACGGGCGGACCGCTGCTGCAAGATTCGGGACGTACGCGCGTCATGTCGTGGCGAGAGCGGAATCCATCAGTGGCGACGTTTTCTTCGATGGCGTCTTCGGTGACGACGGCGTCGAGCCACAGCTCGGTGTCGTCAGCGACGTCAAGCATCTACTCGACGGCGTCTGCGCCAGCAGCTCTGCCGCGCAAGGACTTTTCTGCGCGCAACCGGACAAGAGGGAGCGGATTTGGGCTGGATACGATTTCGGAGCGCGAAAGGGCGGCGCCTTCGAAGAAGGAGGTGGACGCCAAGTACCTGGCGGGCATCTTTGGTGGCGGCGACAACTCAAAAGTGGATGCCAAACGCAAGACGTCGTCGCTGGCGAGGTCGGTCGAGCCAACCCGTGCCGAGTCGAACAGCACAACGGTCAAGGACAACGATGGTGCGGTATCGAACGACGAGAGAGCTACTCGAGGTGGAGAGAGTTGGCGCGCGGGTGCCGATACCACTGCCGACGCCGGTGCTGGAGAGGGTCGCGTGGCATCGGCCTCACAGGCGGCGCAGCTGCGTGCAGCCGAATCCGATTCAGGCGCCAACGGCGTGCGAAGTGTCAGCGTGGGAAGCGCCAATTCGACTTCGAGCGCGACTGGCGTGGCGGCGTCATTTGTGTCGCGCTTCCGACGACCGAGCTCGTCGGCGTCGGCGAACAAGGCTGCCGGTGCGCTGGAGGGTGGAACGGCACTCGCGGCGACGGCTTCGACCGGCTCTGAGGGCGAAAAGGGGAGCGGCCGAGGCGCGAGTATGGGCACGCTGCGTGACGCGTCGACGAGCACGAGCAGCCTGCACACTGGCAGCGAGGCTCGTGGCCAGGCGGCGGAGGCAAGCTCGGCGAATGGCGGCGGCAAGCCGGGGATTACGAGCAAGAGTTCTTCCGATGCGGCTTCGGTGGCCGAGGGGGCGGCAGCGCAGGCACCCAAGAAGCGCGGCATGGGCAAATTTTTGCTGGGCGTGCGTGACAGCATCAAGAACTTCTGACGTGCTGCGTAGTGTAACTTTAGGCAATGCAAAGGGGCGCCGAATTGCGCCGATAGCCATGCCACGCGGCAGAGTGATTACGCGGGCGTGAGCAGTATGCGGACTGACGTGGGATCGACGGTGTGCGGCAAGGCTCGGCCAGTGGTGGGATATCGGGTGGATTCGCACCGTCATCAGCGCCAATCGGGGCCAACTGAGAGCTGAAATCGGGCAGTTTGGTAACGAATTCGGACGCTTTTCTCCGAACGCTCCAGGCAGATGGTGTCAAGTACAGTAAGCGCCGCCGGAGAGTTTTTTTTCTTCGTGCTCAGGGTCCTATGCTGCGCCGTTTTCCAAGCCGAAGCCAGCTTCAGCTTATCGGCATGCCTCATCTGCGCACACGGTCCGGTCACGAGTCAGGCTGATCTGCTCCTACTGCACGTTTTGACAATGCTCAGTCTGGAATGAATGTTTTGAGGAAAGGTGGATATTGAAGGCGGGAGGTGGAAAGGCCGCGGAGGAGGTCGGGGCATGGCGAAGGAGGAGCTCCGGGGTGGTGGTTCCGAGTTCTGTTCACCCGACACGAATGGTGAAAGAGCGACGGAGCGGGTTGGGTGTGTGGAGCGAAAACGAATTGTCCGGGCTGACGGAGGTAAGATGGCGCGGAAGGAGAGAGGCAGGAACGAGATGCCGAGGGCAATTGGGAAATTCCGCGGGCACGCAAAGATGATCCGGCCGCGTCGTTCTGTGTGCGCTAAGGTGAGACGGCGCTAAGAAGCGACCATGACTCATTGCCGACGCGTAGAGCTGTCTTTCCCCACTGCCGCGGCATTCGCTGTTCACAACGTGCGCTGCCTACCGGGAAAAGGCTTCCACTTGTTCCTGGTGCGGGCCGAGGGAATTAGAGTGCGGATGCATGTGACTTGGCGTTGCACGGACGTACGAGCCGGACAAGGCGATGTTGTATGCCAAGCAGCTTGGGGCCGGAGTGGCGGGAGAGAGTAGCGTGGTGGAGGTTCTTGGGAGGCTCGGCATTGTAAGCCCGGCAAGTGATGAGGGAGCTTCCATCGGTTGCGCCATGCCGGACAGGGGATGCGACGGCAGTACGGCCAACTATCTCCGCGCGGATGGACGGGTAAGCAAAAACGCCAATCCTCTCTGTCAGACGCTGTGACGTTCAGGGCGGTCTGGGCGGCGACGCTTGGCATTTTTTTTTTTGACGCGGCACCACGGCCCGTGGGTGGGATTTTTTGCCAATCTGCATGTGCTGCATGCCAGTGCCTGTTCCGCTCCACTTTTTTTCCTCTCCGTGGAGCTGAGCCAAATGTCAGCGCATGTTTCTAACGCTTTGCCGGGAACGCACGACTCGGCTGATATTGCTGCTTCCGCACAGCCGTAACCATGCATGAAGCTAAGCCGCCAAGAGTGACCAAGAGTGACGACGGGATATATACCCGCCCTCCTTCCGTCGCTACTCCCCAAACCCCATCCTACATTCACAGCATCAACTTGAACCATCTCAGCTATCGCCTCACACACCAGACCAAAACCTCTACGCTATACTGCTACTGGAAGGATGTTTAGCACACGGCATGAGCAGCACCACGTTGTGCACATTGGAGGCGCCGAGTTCGTGCCGCCGATGATGACGCACTTTGCCCACGTACCCAACCTCTCGCTCTCGACCTCGCCGTCTTCGGAAGCCTCGAGTTCGGCAGCATCGTCGCCGGTGCACTCGCGATTCAGCAGCTCCTCCACAGCCTCTTCCGCCGCCGATTCGCTCGAAGAATGGGATGCAGTGCAGGCGCATCTTGCCTATGCACGTCGAATGGCCGACCACACCGCTTCCATGTGGCAGAAGGAACGTCTTGCCATCGAAAAGGCCAAGCTCGACGGAACCTACACGGGAAACATGACTTCGCGACAGAATGGAAATGCCCGCCCCCCCGCAGATGCCCCTGCAAAGGAAAACAGCGAGGATAAGAAGAAACACAAGAGGTTCGCTTGGATCAACAACTTCCTCTCCCCACAGTCGCAGGACGAACCACGCGGTCGATCGAGATCCCGCCGCATTTAAACCGTCCCCATCCGCTCGTTTTCCTGCCTCTGTATAATCACAACCGTCCCCGTCACCCTGGATATCCCACCTGTACTTCTTGTTTTTATCGCATGTCCATCTGTATTTCTAGCCTTGTCTTGTCATCACCACTACTTTCACAGCAAACACAGACAAAGTTGATGGTTGCAAAGCACTTGGGCGCGCGCGCGTATGTGTGTGTCTTATTTGGCTGCAGCAGCGGTGGACTGGGTGGACGAGATGGAGGCGGCAACGTCGCCGCCAGCCAGGTGCGCAAGTGCACGCACAAAGTCAATGGGCTTGAGGATCTCGGTCGCGCCATAGGTGATCTTTTTACCGCCTCCGACCGCGCCTACTGCATTGGCTGCGGCAGGGCCGGCGCTGGCAGCTGCGCCCGCGGTGCGTGCGGCGTACTCCTGCAGATTAGCAAACTCGACATATCCACCCCCGCCGACGACAAAGACGATGGCCTCGTTGAACACCTGGCGTGCCTTGACACCCCCCGATGCGGCGGCTCGACCGCGCGGTGCCTTGGGGTCGAAAAACAGGTACTCGTCCGTCTCGCTCAGCGCCTGCGCAGCCGCACTGCTGGGCTCCATCAGCGATGCCACCAGCCGCGTGACGGTGAGATCCTTCTGTGCCGGCAGGAAGTTCTTGACGCCCTGCACCAGGTTCTCCAGCCCCGAGTCCTTGAGCCGGTCCGTAAGGCGCGAAGAGAGCGAGCTGAAGCCGCGGAAGCCTCCACTGCCCGCATCGCTCACCGAGGCAGGCTGCGGTGCCGAGGCGAGCATGGTCATGCGCGTCAGCTCGCGCACCTTCTTGACGTAGCTGAGCGCACTCAGATCCGCGCCCTGCTCGCGCAGCACGCGTTCGAACTCGTCCACATCCGCCCGCCCCAGCGCACTGTCCGGCGCCGAGAGGTAAAAGATGATGAACAGCCGCAGCTTGTCATTGACGTCCTCGAGCTGCGCGTCGCGCACCGTTTCGAGGATGGTCTCCTTCTTCTGGCGCGCAATCGCCTCCTCGAGCTGGAAGAGCGTATCGAGCCCGCGCCGCTTGATGCCCTGCAGCAACGCCGTGGCGATGTTCATGTGCGCATCGATGGTGGCCTTGCGCTGCGTGAGCTCGGGCAGCGCCGTGATGGCCGCCTTGAGATGCGCCGCGTTGGAGGTGGCGTCGAGCTGACCCACCTGGTCCATGCTGCTGATGCCCGTGGAGCGCGTGATCTCGGCCGCGTCCGCCTTGTACCGGTTCAGCTCGGCATCAATGTCCTCGGCCACGTGCGGGAAGGGCGTGGCCGAGTTCTTGGACCAGAAAAAGTCCTTCGAGTCCAGGTCGTACGTCTTTTGGCTCGTCACACCGCCTTCGCTCGACACGACCGTGACGCGATTGAGTTGCAGGTCCAGCACGTCCTGCACCAGCGCCTGGTACGTCCAGCTGTGCGCCAGCATGGGCACCAGGTCCACATTGCGGTCCAGCACCACCAGCAGGGGACGCGATGAGCTCCAGCTCGCCTGTCCGCCACTCGCGCTTTCGGAAAAGAGGTTGGAGCCGCCGCGCGAGCTCGTCATGTGTTCGCGGATCTTGGACTCGAGTTTGCGCGCCACCAGCTCGGCTGCGTTGCCGCGTGGCGATCGGATGATGGGCAGCGCACCCATCGTGGCGAGTGTTGAGAAGAGGCCGGCGGCGATGCGGTCGGTGGCATCTTCGACGTCCTTCTGACCTGATTTCGGGTCGTTGAGACGTTCGTACGTGCTGACGGTCGAGGTGGGTGCGCTGGCACCGTTGGCAGCGGCAGCGCTGGGCGCCGGCGATGCGTCCGGGAGCAGTTCGAACAGATTTGGCTCGAGCACGATGAAGTTGAGATACTGGTCGTACACCTGCTGAACGAGCTGACCAGTACCGTCGGTGGCCACCAGGTTGGCAAACTCTTCCATGACGGGCTTGGGGACGGTGCTGGTGAAGTTGACGTAGAAGTTTTCGTAGAGCATGCGCTTCATGTCCTGGGCGATGCGCTGCACGTTTTCCGAGGTGGGCGAGACAAAGTAGACGGCAGGTACGTCGGGCAATGGCGGACGATCCGAGTGCAGCTGCATGTGCAGGGTGACGCCGTTCTCGCGCAGGTCCTGCACGCGCAGCGAGGTGGCGAGGATGTTTTTGGACACCTTGTCCATGATCAGCACCTTCCACACGGGCGGGCCCGAGGGGATGGACGGGTCTGCGCCCGCACCGCCCGCATCATTTTGGCCAGCTGCCGAGCCGGGTCTCGAGTTGTAGGTGGAGCCGGGGACCGACGAGGACGACGAGGCGTGGTTGAAGGAGGCGGTGTTGAGGTTGAGCAGCGAGAGCAGCGAGTTGACCTGGGCCGTGCGAAGGCTCGACGCGGTAGCCGAACTGGCGGAGGCCATGCTGGACGATGCTTCGAGGTTCCACGCTTACGCTTGCCAGGGAGACGGCAAGTGTGGCAGAACGACAGTTGATCTCGAGCAAGGTGCGGTCGACGGCAGATGTTGGTTGCGAATCGAGAAGCAGAGAAGCAGAGAAGCAGCGGAACTTGGCCCATGCTCCACAGCGCTGCACCACACCGAACAACGAGCGACTCCCGCGACGACGTGGTTCAGCTCCACCGCTCTATCGCGCGAGTGATGAACATGCTGGGGTCAATTTATCGCGCGTGTGTTGAGGTCAAATCTCACATTTTGGAGGAAATGCCGGATGTCCGAATAGAGTCGAGCGTCGGCAAGCCGGAGGCAAATGCTTGCCGGAAGCGGATCCATTTCGACCGCTGCCGTGCCACCAACACTCGCCACTACTGCATGGATTGCCGGATGTCGAGATGCGCTGGTCGATGGGCTACCTCCGGCAAGATGAGAGCGGATGGAAATACCGAAGAGCCGATTGGAAAAGGCAACTGGCCGAGATAGGGCAGATGTGGGGTCGAGCCTTTCACATCAGTGTGGCAGCTGTGAGAGTGGAGCGAGGGCAGGCTGGCGAAGCAGATGCAGATGCAATTTCACGCTCACAACGCCGCTCTAGAGCCCTTTGGCCCACTCACCCACCAACAGCCTCGGTTAAAAGTGGGCTCTGATTCCGGAAGGGTCTCGGGCCTCTCTCATCGCTTCATCCACACGAACTTGTCGGTACCCACCAGCACCACCACCACCACCACCACCACCACCA